>JBBGZY010002336.1:0-517462 GCA_037952925.1 Lithobates clamitans
CAATTGCCGCCGATTTGACATGTCAAATCGCAACCCTCCTATCCTTTTACAGCCAAGGAAGCTGCTTCTGTTTGATCTGCAACTACCATGGTGATCAGATATGACACTGGCCATTTGACAGTTTGACAAGAATATAACTGCTTTTTGAAACTGTTAAAGAGGAAGTAAACCCTGATGAGTTTACTTCCTCTTTGTTTCCCTGCGAAGGTAAAGCATAATGGGCTACTATGCATCGTCACTTACCTGACAAGGGAGCCTGCAATGTCACCGCTGTCCCTTCTCATTCGAAGCGTCCATCTTCTTTCCGGGTATCGCGACTCCGGCGCTGTGATTGGCCGGAGCCGCAATGACGTCACTCCCTGCATGATAGCCATTAGAGACGGCACGCTCAGTGCACCTGCACGCCGTTGTCTACGGCGCATGCGCCGTAGACATCGGTGCCTGTCTTTTGGAAATATCCCCTAAAGCATGTAGGTTTAGGAGATATTTCTTGCACCTATAGGTATGTACTTTCCTAAAGAACATTATTAAGTTGTTATGGGTAAAGTTCCACTTTAATGGTTTCAAAAAACAGTTACAATTCATGGAATGCTGGGATTGCTAATTGTTACATTAGCATCTGTCCTCAACTGTCAAACCATCCAATGACTGGTGTCATAACTGATCACATGTGCAGCACCATGGCAGTTGCAGATCAAACAGAAGCAGCTTCATAGGATAGGTGGGTTTAATTCCGCTTTAGCCCAGGATCACACTGACAGCGAGAATCAAAACGTGCGAGTTTCTCGCATGTCAGCCCCGACTTCGGGAGCGATTTCAGAGACATCTGTGTGGGTTTCTGCATAGATATCTATTGAAATCGCACCCCAAAGTCGCCAAAAGTAGTACAGAAACTACTTTTGGGAATCAGTGCGGTGCCACAAATGCAGTGTCACACTGATTCCGATGGTGCCATTGCTGGCAATAGCCGCCGATTTGGCATGCAATTTGACATGTCAAATCGCATGCCAAATCGCTGCAATGTGACCCAGGGCTTAAGGCTGTCAGCAGATCAGCCTCTACAAACTCAGCAGTGCCTTAACATTCCTAAAATTGGGAGAAACTGAGCATGTGCAGAGCAGGATGAAATATTGTATTACTGGATTTTACACAGTATAGGCACTTCTATACCTGCAAAAGGGACCAGCCTGCAGTGATCTAGCGAGACTTAATTTTCTGACTAAAGTTCCACTTTAAAGAGGAAATTCACTTCCCCCTCAGATTTTTAAAAAATTTTATTTAAAGGAGAACTAAAAGCATTTTTTTTTTATTTTGGATAGAGTACGGGAGGGTAATAACCACTTTATTTTTGCCATCTGTGTCCTATCAAGGAGATTTCCCTTCACTTCCTGTCCTATAAATCTCACCAAAATGAGGGAATCCCTGATTGTCATCAGAACTAGTGTCCCCATTGGAAGATTTTCCCTCTATTCCTGCCAGGTTCCCTCTCCTCCTCTCCTTCTGGCTGCTGCTGTGGACACATGGGGGTGTTTCAGGATGGAGAGCAGAGGAAGGGGCCGGTAAATATATCATTCATCACTCGCTGTGTTCATTCATAAATGAAGTATAGTAAACTGTTTACTATGCTTCAGTGTGTGAATGAATATGAAGCTGCTCAGCACAGAAGTGATTCCCTGCCGGCAGAACACAAGAAACATAAATTGCTTCTATATATCCCTATGGGTGCAGCCTCTGTGTACCTCTGTAAACCTCCAACAAAATGGCACTCCGCTCACTTCCGGTTGCGGCGTGACCTCACACACTGCAACCAAAAGTGAGCGGAGCGCCATTTTGTTGGAGGTTTACAGAGGTACAGTGTGTACTAGGTGATAGTGTGTACTAGGCTTAAGCCAAGTGTCTGTGACACTCTCCCTCACACTGCCTAGAGCTAGCACAGAGCGTCGCCAACCCCCCTCCCACGGTCCTGAGAGGACTCGATCTGCTTCTCTTCCTCCTGCCCCTACCCCTCTGTGTCTGTCGGTGGGAGATTAGAAGCCCAGAAGCTGGCAGATACATAATAGATGAAAGATGATGATGCCTGAGCCTCCATCCTTGGGTGAGTGAGCTCACTGTCCATTAAAGTGATTTTAAAGTCTTGTTTTTTTTTTATAACAAACATATTATACTTATATCTGCTCTGTGCAGTGGATTTGCACAGAGCAGCCCAGATCCTCCTCTTCTCAGGTCCCTCCTTGCCCCTCCCTCCTGTCAAGTGCCCCCACAGCAAGCAGCTTGCTATGGGGGCACCCGAGCCAAGCTGCAGCTCTGTGTGTTCATTCAGACTCGGAGATGCCATTAGGCCCCACCCCCTCTCTCCCCTGATTGGCTAACTGGCTTTGATTGACAGCAGCGGGAGCCAATGGCGCTGCTGCTGTGTCTTAGCCAATCTGGAGGGAGAGTCTCGGATGGCTCAAAAGACTTGTGGACATCACTGGACAGAAAGGGGGCTTAGGTAATTATTAGGGGGTGCTGGGGCAGCTGCTACATACAGAAGGTTTTTTATCTTAATGCATAGAATGTATTAGGATTAAAAAATCTTCTGCCTTTACAAACCCTTTAAGTCTGATGGAAGTCTGTCCCCTCCCTCCCTTCTCTCTCCTGCCTCCAAGCAAATGAGTACGCTAAGATAAGGGGGACTTAGATGTAAAGGGTGCTCTGCAGGCTCTGATGTAAGGCGGGCTTTGATGTGATACCCTGATTTTAGGGGGAATGCTGGGAACTCTGATATAAGTGGGGGCTTTGGTGAACAGAAACCCCCTTACATCAGAGTACCCCTTTACACCAGAGTCCACAGTGTTCCCCCTTAAAAAAAAAAAAGAAATGTTCAAGTTTTGCTTGAAGAAAAGATGGCAACCCTAGGCTAAAAAGAGATATTTTGCCTCCTCACAGTTTGTGTTAGTCACTGAAAGCCCACTGTACCCATTTTTGTACAGTTTGTATATACCGGTACTGAAATTTGCTGTAGTGCTGTATATGTAACAGCCTGTGGTAATCAAAGCATTTTCAAGCACAATCTGACTACTCGGTTTTACACCTCTGAGCCAACCAGTGTTTACCAATATGTATAGACCTGACCTCTACCACCGTTCTCTTCCTCCTGCTGGTGTAGACTGAAGGTCAGACTGATTAGGCTGTTATGTTTCTTTCAGGACTTATATGGTCACCACCAGGAGACATGATTATCACCCTACTTTATGGTAGAAAACGCCCTGCTTATAACAACCATTTATCATACCTAATCTAGGTCAAACTTTAACTGTCTGCATTTAAAAGATTTGATATTACAGTTCTGGCAGCTCGGATGCTGCTGGTAAAACACACACTAGTCCTACAGTTTGTATTTTTTTCTATGATCACGGAAACTTTGACATTTGCTATTTGTAAAAGCTGTATCTTCAGCTATACCAGATTAGGATACTGGACTTCATCAATAATAAATATATTGCTGTGGGATCTCACCTCACTGAAAACAACTTGCACTAAAATGCAAGGTCTGCTAGTAGGTGGGTGACACTTTCTCCATGCACACCATTAACTCATTGGGCACCAAGTGTGGTTCACCTAGGAGACCTACTCTGAGGTGGGTTCCTTGGGCTACACCAAGTGATGAACGGGGTCACTTGCCTAGCACAGAAGAACCGCCTTGCCCAAAGGCGTGCTCACCAGTTCCGGGACCAGGCGAGGGCAACGGTCATGTGAAAGTCAAACATTAAGGTATTCCCCCAACTCAAAGATGAGCCACTTGTGTGAAGTGTTATATACAGAGTTCCTCCAGGAGATGTTGTCCCTTGTCCTACACACTTAAACAGTTGTATGTATTGCATTAGGAGGGACAACAAAATAGACTAATGACTTTTTATTATTTTCTCCAAATTCTTAAATTGTGTATTAAAATCTAATAAAATCACAGCCCCAATTTCTGTTTTACATTTGTTTTTCCGTTTTTTCTAAAAGTTCATTCCTATCCTTCATAAAAACTTTCTTTCTGGAGGTTAATTAAGATTAATAAGGATATTGGTCTGGTCCAAAAAATGGGAATCTATTTTACAATTTCTTCTAATTCTAGTGAATTGGCTCTTAGGCTTTTAAAATGGCAATACCACTCTGTGATGAGTGATGGTGTACATCGATTCCGCCCCTGGAGGATATCAGTCAATGAAACGCGTAGGGTAGGGCCTTTGCGTCACTACACATGCCGGGTTTTAGCTTGTGGTCAGTGGATGGCCAGAGTCAGGCTGGGAACAGACCCCAATGTGCTATTTCAGACCCTGGTTCCTTAGAGAGAGATGCCAGGACCTCACATGCACACCTTGAGTGACTTCAGACCAGACTTTAAGCAAAGTAAACAACTTTACTGAACATTTGGCAGAACATGTACAACATGCTACAATGTCCTTTCCCTAACCAAACTTAACTGTGGCTGCTCAAGGTTACCTGTTTGTGTGTAGCAGATTTGGGGAAAAGTCCAAACTCGAACAAAGGAGTCCATGTCCTTGGGAGTATTCCGATGAGTCGGTGGTCCAAAAGGCTTCTTAGGACATAATTCTGAGTTTCAGTGCATTCCGAGCCCGTTCTAGGTTCCCAATCATCACATCCATCTCATCCCACTCCAGGATCCAGGCCTCTGTCCTTTATATCAGACAGGAGGGAGGCTGGACCCCCGAGGAAAACCCAACACACTAGGAAAGTTGGCACAAGCATTAGCCCCTTCCCTCCCAACTTGGGCAGCAGGGTAGACTGACTAACCAAGAGTAGGCAACCTGCCTACTGACATTGCTATGATTACCTACCTCACTTATATGGTTAATAATACCTAACATAAATGATTAAAACCTTTTATCTATATGAATCAACCCATGAAATTAAGGACGAATGATACCTGTGCGAAAAAGATAACAATCTAATTTATTTAAATTTACTACAGAAAAGAAACTTGTATTAATCCGAGATTAGCAACTATAAAATAAATGATACAACCTTAAAAACAAAGATGTTACCAATGATACAGATTTTTGTTATAATGGTCATACACATTCTATCAAGTTATTACCTAGGATAGAAAAAAGTTAGAGAGAAGAGAAGAGACATATAGATAATACAGATACATTACCTAGACAGCCCTTATGTTACCATGTTTCATCTAGACAGTGAGCCGAAGGGAGTTAGCATTCCTAGGCTTTGTTTTTTCTGTTCCCTCTCTATCCATCCCTGCCAATCAAAACCCTGGACCACCTCATTGGTTCAGAAGTGGCATTGAATCCCGATTGGCTGAAATTTAAGCATGCTTCCAACACAAGCAAGAGGCTATCTCTGGTGCCTCCGTGTCTGCCTTAAAACAGTAATGGCCCGTACACACGATCCGAATATCGTACGACCGCTCTCGCTTAATAGTCGCAAGTAGGAATTGAATAGCTAAATAAGCTCACGAAAAATTCTCGTACGACAGACAAAAAAATCGGAAGTGATGTCATGTGTAGTAATATATTTGTATTGTATTTTCGGACAACATATACTGACTAAACGAAAATCGTGCGATCTGGAATCGTACGAGGAAAATTTTCGGGTATGTCCGATCGAATAATATCGGATGAACGGTCGTGATCGGCTGTCTAAAGTAGCGTACATGCGATCCGAATATCGTACGATCCTTCCGCAGACGACCGCTTTTGTACGTTATTCAAGACAACAATTAGAAATAAAACAGCAATAGCAATGAACAGCTACAGTTACAGGGTAAAACAGATTTGTACAATACAACAAAACAATGGGAGGACTAAGTATTTTTGTACCACAATCCCAAATCTTGGGGGGGTTGTAACAAAAAGCAGTACTATAGGCTATAAAACAAAAACTATAGTGAAGCGCTCCTAATTACAAAAACAATAAATATGCAATAAATACTCAAGTGCAATGTACAGTGATCAATTAAAAACGAAAAGAATCTCCACACAAACTATTTTATTAGTTCATAACTGATGTAATAAAAATTCAACACATGTTATAAAAATCAATACTGCATGTGCTAAAACTAGTATTTCAAATACAAAAATATATATATATAAAAATCTATCAATAAAAATATCATGCTCCAAAATGTGCAAATTCTTAGACAAATTCCCACAAGGTATTTAGAACATCTTCATCGTGCCTCTCAATCATCTTATGAATAAACATGACCAGAATGCGTAAATGGGTGGACTCTCACCTTAGAAGTTGACCTTACTGCATTACACAGGTCAAAACAGTGTTTAGGGTATATCCTGCTCCCTGGGTGTTCCTTTGAGGCTTTTGAGGGCATAAAACTCCTCGCACATAGATCTTCTATCTTGTAGACTTGAAAGCTCATAATAGAGAAAAAAAATCCATAGTGTAAAATCCTTTCACTTTATTGTACTAAAAAAATGGTTACACTCAAAGGATATCTCTTTAAAAACAGCTCTTACAGAAGCACACACGGATTAACAAGCCAGTGATCCAAAACGACATAAGGGCTCTGCCCACTGTGATGACATCGTAAGCTCCTCCCACTGATGCGTTGCATCCCCCAAGGAGCTCCTTATGTGGATTATTTGTAGTAGTAATTATCACATATTACTTATCTGTGGAGAAGTGCAGGGATGTTTCTTTAAAGTATTAGTTTTTTTAAAATACTTTAAGAGCCCTTGTACACTGGGGCGGTTTGCAGGCGCTATTGCGCTAATAATAGCGCCTGCAAACCGCCCCGAACGTGCCGCTGCTTTCATCCCAGTGTGAAAGCCCCGAGGGCTTGCACACTGGAGCGATGCGCTGGCGGGACGGTAAAAAAAGTCCTGCCAGCAGCATCTTCGGAGCGGTGAAGGAGCGGTGTGTATACCGCTCCTTTACCGCTCCTGCCCATTGAAATCAATGGGACGGCGTGGCTATACCGCCGGCAATGCGCCTCTGCAGAGGCGCTTTGCGGTGGTATTTAACCCTTTCTCGGCCGCTAGCGGGGGGTAAAACCGCCCCGCTAGCGGCCCCATACCGACGGTAAAACGCCACTAATAATAGCGGCGTTTTACCGCCGACGCCGCCCCCTCGCCCCAGTGTGCAAGGACTCTTAGCTAAAAGGCCCTTGAGTCTCTCTCACCAAAACCCCTCCCAGTGATCAGTGTGGTTACTAAAAGTTAGGGCCTAGAGTCCTGTGTTGGAGTGCAAAGGGTATATTTGTATCCCATGGTAAATGTCATAAATCCCCAAACCTTGGCTGGCGCTGTCCCTTTAAAAGGAGAATAGGGAGGTTGTGACCAGCGGCCTCTCATCACTATGCAGTCTGCTGTGAAGCTTCCTCTAGCTCTCTGGTGTCTGGAACCCTGTGGCATTATTGGCCACTCTGGGCTCTGTAACTGTGATCTCTCTAAATACCAATGACACCCCTTTCCTCCAGCCCATTGTGGAAACTTGCATGTGAATGCAGCAGCACTGTCTCACTCTGACACAGCAGCAAGTTCTGGAAACAGCAGACTCTCTGACTTAGTGACACCTTTCAACAGTCACCTCTCAGTCCCTACGTGAGACTGCCCTGAGCCTTAGCTCCTCCTTTTTCTTCCTCTCTGCAGCACACTGTCCTCCTGGGACTTGTCCCATACCAGTGGCAGTTGGTGCTCAAAATTTCTGGGAGGCGCAAACAAACTGAAAAATTCTGAAAAAAAAAAAACATCAAAGGCAGCCACTGAGCCCATGAAATGCAGCCACTGTGCCCATCAAATGCAACCACTGTGCCCATCAAATGCAACCACTGTGCCATAAATTGCAACCACAAACGCAAACAAACTGAAAAATTCTGAAAAACAAAACATCAATTGCAGCCACTATGCCCATCAATTGCAGCCACTGTGCCCATCAAATGCAGCCACTGTGCTATTAATGACAGCCACTGTGCCCATCAAATGCAGCCACTGTGCCATCAATTGCAGCCACTGTGCCCATGAAATGCAGCCACTGTGCCATCAATTGCAACCACTGTGCCATCAATTGCAACCACTGTGTCCATCAAATGCAGCCACTGTGACACTAATTGCAGCCACTGTGCCCATCAATTACAGCCACTGTGCCCATCAAATACAGCCACTGTGCCATCAATTGCAGCCATTGTGCCCATCAAATGCAGCCACTGTGCCCATCAAATGCAGCCACTGTGCCATCAATTGCAGCCACTGTGCCATCAAATGCAGCCACTGTGCCCATCAATTTCAGCCACTGTGACACTAATTGCAACCACTGTGCTCAACAATTACAGCCACTGTGCCCATCAAATGCAGCCACTGTGCCATCAATTGCAGCCATTGTGCCCATCAAATGCAGCCACTTTGCCCATTAAATGCAGCCACTGTGCCATCAATTGCAGCCACTGTGCCATCAAATGCAGCCACTGTGCCCATCAATTGCAGCCACTGTGCTATCAAATGCAGCCACTGTGCCATAATATGCAGCCACTGTGCCCATCATATGCAGCCACTGTGCCCATCAATTGCAACCACTGTGTCCATCAATTGCAGCCACTGTGTCATCAAATGCAGCCACTGTGCCCATTAATTGCAGTGCAGTGCAGTGCATTGCACCACAATGCAGCAAAAAAAACAGCAAATGAAGCGTCTCCTCTGCAATCATGTGATTGCATTGATGTCACGCTTCCCCTTCTTCAGGGGGAATACAGAGGGAGAAAATCTAAAACAGAATGCATTGTAACAATAAGATAATTTCAACAAAAACAATACTTTCAAAGACAGTGTGTATTTCAATGGTTAAAGTATGTTTATATTTACCACTAATGACTGAAGAGGATGCTCCTAATTGCCGTGCCCAAAAAATGCAGAGGGATCCATCCAGCGCGGTGAATACTCCCGTCCCAGCACGTAGGGCGGCAGGGGTACACACACAGGGGAAAGGAGGGGGGGGGGGGCAAGGACCAGGACAGAGACTGCCCTGGGGGGTGGAGGCCGGGACAGGCTGGAAATCCACAGGGGGACCAACCCTCACATCAACATTCTGTTGAAATATAAGATAAGTGCTGATATTAGAGAATAGTCAATATGAATTGAAAAGACAACAATGGAAAACCTAAAAGGCGAAAAAGTATTACGTGAAAGGTGATAAAAAGAGGAAAATGAAGAAAAAAGAAAGGAAAACGGAGCAGGAGTGAAAAAAGAGTAAAATGAGAACCCACAGATAAGAAAACAGGGAGATTAATGGGAAAATATAATATTAGACCCCAATAAAAAAAATATAAAATTGGGGAAAAGTGCAACAAGGGCAACACCAGTGCATGCTAAAAGAGAGAGTGGTAGTGTAAGTAAAGTGAATGAAGGTTGATTAAAGAGAGTGAAGTGAATGGAAAGTGCAACAGGAGTGAAAAATATCACATGAAAAATGAATAAAAAATATATAATGCAGTGAAAGAGTGACAGTAGCCAAAAGAGGACTTACACCGAATATAGGGAAAGCACATTACTGGTAAAGTGCAGAGAAGGGATCTGCTAGACCTGTGAATGAGGAGGTATACCTATAATAAGTTTTAGAAAGTTTTCACCTTTTTTCTAATATCATCACTTATCTTATATTTCAACAGAATGTGGATGTGAGGGTTGGTTCCCCTGTTGATTTCCGGCCTGTCCCCCCCCCCCGGGGGGCAGTCTCTGTCCTGGTCCTTGCTCCCTCCCCTTCCTGCTTTTGCTCCCTCTCTGGCTTCTGGGAGTTAGCATGGCCTCTTGTGGGCCTTGGGGGTGGCGGTTTCCCCTACTCCTGCCAACGTACGTGCTGGGACGGGAGTGTTCCGCGCTGGTTGGATCCCTCAGCGTTTTTTGGGCACAGCAATTAATAGCATCCTCTTCAGCCATTAATGGTAAATATAAACATACTTTAACCATTGAAATATGCACTGTCTTTGAAAGTATTGTTTTTGTTGAAATGATCTCATTGTTATAATGCATTTTCTTTTAGAGTTTCTCCCTCTGTATTCCCCCAGAAGAAGACCCCTACTTCTAAGGTCGAAACGCATCGGGGTTGGGGAGCATAATATGATTACATAACTGTTTACACCATACTATGTTTTTTTTTTTATGTACTCACTGGCTGTATTACTATGTGCATGTATATGTTCAGAGCTCATGTTTTAATACATTAATGTCTTTGTTGCATTTTTTATCAAATAAACAATTTATACCTTTTTGATACAGGAAATACTATTTCTTCAACTTCTTGTTTTGCTGGCAATATAACCCCATGGGGAAATTTTTCCATTTGACAAACTGTTATAAGCCTCACCAAATTCTGGGTGTTTGGCCAGCATTACACACCTTATCTATTTATACAAGATAGGCTACTGTAGTCTGAGTAAATAATGTACCACACTTTTATCATTACAAAAACAAACTTCAGAGAAATAGTTACACACCCAATAAGTAGTGCTGTGTCACTATGTAAAAACAAAATTAATATAAACTGAATATGATTTTAATGATTCTAATAAATTCTATGGTTTTAATAAATTCAATGTTTTACGTTATCACACTATTTGGAGCTTTATTTCCTTCCACATATTGCGGATTCCTATTGGTCTTTGGATACTTGGAAAGCTTGTGATGGGACACACTTGACCCTGAGTGGTCTACTTCTGTATATGCCAAACACGAAAGTGTGAGGCACATAATGCTGGTAAGTGTACATCTAATTGGGGAGTGGAGACACAGTAGTGATCACGTGGTGCGGTGTTGGATCAGTTTATCAACTGAACTTTTCATCACAAAGATATCACTTCGCCTCTATTATCTCATTTTATGGAATTTTTCTCATATTCAGTTTATATTAGTTTTGTTTTTCTATAGTGACACAGCACTACTTATTGGGTGTGTAAATACTTATTGATGTGTTGTTGCTTTTTTTTAGCACCACTATTTAACTTTCAATTTATATCTGGTAGATCTGGCTTATCATACTGCTCTCTTTAAAGTGGCTGCTATAGTCTTAGCTGTTCTCATTTGCTTTATTTGTTTGCTCTATGGCGCAGTGATAAGATCTTAGGTATCGTCTTGTTGTGAGATCTCATTGTGTATTATATTCAGAGAAATAGTGCTTTTAATATTTATACATACAGTAACAATTATGCCCCGTACACACGGTCGGATTTTCCGATGGAAAATGTCCGATCGGAGCGTGTTGTCGGAAATTCCGACCGTGTGTGGGCTCCATCAGACATTTTCCATCGGATTTTCCGACACACAAAGTTGGAGAGCAGGAGATAAAATTTTCCGACAACAAAATCCGATCGCGTCAATTCCGACCGTGTGTGGCCTGTTCCGACGCACAAAGTGCCACGCATGCTCAGAAGAAATTCCGGCACGGAACAGCTTGTTCTGTTAAACTTAGCGTTCGCAATGGATACAGCACTTTCATCACACTGCAATGTCAAAAATGGTTTAATACAGCACACTCTCTTCTTCTTTATAATGTGAGAAGAATTAAGTAGTTTTGCTGCTCATATTCACACACACTTCTCACAAAGTTTTATTTTTGTTTTTTTATTGGGATTCCCTGAATATATTGTTATTAGTTGTCACATCTGACAGAATGGTTTTTTTTTAATTTTATTTTTTTGGAGATTTTAAGCCTTTTTTTTTAATGTTTGTTTTTTTTCCAAGGCTGATCTTTGTTCAATGTTATTTTTATTTTTACTCCAGAATATTTTTGTGTGTGTTTTGTGTGTCAAGTTATCCCAACACCATTGATATCTTTTATTATTTAATCTCAAGGAGATTGTTTGTTGTTGGTGTCCCTTGTCGTAGTACAACATTCTGGGGACATAGATGTCATCTGCTGCTCCGGATCTCTGTGAATCCAGGACTTTCTTGCGCTCCCTTAGATATATACTCCGTGGGGATCACCTGCTTCACAATTTCACACAATTGCTCCAGTGCTGCCTTCCTCTTTGCTTGATTCTTGTAATGGGGGTGTTTAATCTCCCACAGACATGGCAGCTCCCTTAACATATCTAGGAATACTGACATGAAGTCATTGTCTTTCAGTAGCATATCCATGTTCACTGCAAGACACAACACAAGACAAAGCCTAATGTCAGATAAAACTCTCCTAATCTTGTTACAATATAGGCCTCAATGTAGAAGCAGTATAGGCACAAGTTTGTCTCTTACCTTCGTTCTTACGATCGGCGCGTCCAATGCTCCTTCCTCTGCTCACAGATCGTACGTAATACGCACGCGTGTTACGCTTTATATACACTGCGCATGCGTGTAACTCCGCCCGCCCCTGACGTTCTTTCTATTCTATTCCCCGCCCCTTTTCATTCGGCGCAGTGGGGGAAGAGCACATGGCGGAGTCACAGCAGGTGCGTGCTAATTACAGGAACGAGGAGGAGGAGGAGGAAAGCCCGGATCCGGACACGTCCCGATCCAGAAGGAGACGTTTTAAGGCCACAAATATGTCCTTTGGGGAGATGTTGGAGATGGTCGACATCATGAAGAAGGCCGACTATGACGGAAAGTATGGGCCTTACTCCAACCCCAATATCAGAAAGGCCAAGATCATGGCGAAAGTGGTCAAAAGTCTGCACAGGAATTTCAGGGTACGATGATCGAAAGATCAGCTCAGGAAGCGGTGGTCGGACCTGAAATTAAGAGAGCCAGAGCAGTACCGAAAGATCCGGAGAGTGCTGCAAAAAAGTAAGTAGTTGTGCTGTGTTCCTATTCTTTCTGTCTTTATTCTGTTCGTGCTGCTCCATATGCTTTTCTTAATTGTACAGTTTAAAAGGGCAACTTTAATGTTCATGGGCCCATTATTTTGTTCGTATCAAACATTTTTCTTTCGGCCTCTAAAACACCATTGTTTAGGCCATATGCATTTTCCCACATTTTTTAGGGCCTACTTGGATGCCAAATATTTGTTTGTCTAGATGGGTTTGTTACTAGAATGAAATGCAAACTAGATTCTGTGTAAGGAGAGGACACTGAGCAGCTGTTTTCACATCTGGACACTGGAGCACTAGTATGGGACACAAGAACACCATTTTTATTAGGGGGCCACACAGGTGCTCCAGTGTATACTATAGGGGGGTCTCCATCTGTGAAGCTTGTACTAAACAGGTAAAGTATTGCAGCTTGACAAAGGCCAATAAAAAAAATACATCTTGGAACTCAGCTAAAATAGACAATTGTACCCCACTTCCAAGCAATGTTTCCTATTTATAGTTCTGCCATCAAATATCTGTGTGCTAATTATACCATTTTTGTTTTACATAGGGGAGAAAAGACTCGGAGGACACCCTTCATCCGAGGAGACCACAGACCCCCCACCTATGGAAGAAGGTGAAATACCCCCAACCCAAGCTGAGCAGGAGGAAGTAGAAGATGTGGTGGAAATTGGCACCACAACAGGTGAGTGTCTGCGACCACAGACTCAGGTAAAAGAGATGGATGGTGGCAGATTTTTAAAACCTGTTTTTGTTTGGTTTCTCTCTTTTTAGGTGATCGTGATGTGAGGGATCGAGATCCTTTCACATCTGAAAGTGCCCAGGTCCTGATCGGGGAGATCATGGGGTGTTATGTCGAATTGCAAAACATCCAGAAAAAAATTAATGATGTGATTCAAAAAAATAATAACATCATTGATGTTTTGGGGAGAATTTAAAACCCCACAAAATCACTTGTTTTAGTGTGGTCCAATGTTTTAAATCTTTTTGCAATGTTTTGAAAAGCCAAATTTGGAGGATGCACACAGTGTGCCAACATGTGCTATCTGCCATCACGGGAGATCAATGGACGCGTTTTGGGGGTGCAACCCCTTCCTCAATTATAAAGTAGCGGTGAGGAAGGGCTTGCTCCCCCAAAACACGTCCCTTGATCCCCGTGATGGCAGCTAGCACATGTTGACATTCATAAATTGGTGTGCATCTTCCAAATTTGGCTTTTCCAGGGGTGATTTCCCCCCATCTGAACGCAATATCAAACACAGTCCCTAAATACTGATGTCTGATATTGCCTTCAGGTTTTACCTAATGTGAACTTTGTAAGTTCAAGTTTTTTGTCTTTCTTGTTGGTTTTACACAGGCCTGTTTTATCGTAAATGGACATTTCTATTTTTGATAATGCCACCCCAAAAATTGTTATACAACAAACATGTTGGTTTGTTTTAAAAACCTATGGTAAATGCACATGTGATTGTGCAGGTATAAAAAAGTTGGTTAATCAAGAATGTGTGGATTATTGTCTCAACACTACAACACTTTTGGGGTGATGTAATTGCTGTTTTCAGCGAAAATGGGGATTATTTCCTAAGGGCAAATCCACTTTGCACTACAAGTGCAGTTTCAGTGCAGTTGCAACTGCACTTGTAGTGAAATGTGTTTTTGCATTTTAGTAAATAACAGCCAACAGTGCTTTGTATAATAAGGTTACACAATCACGACATTTTCTGGACTCAACACATTTCTGTCAGGGTCAGCTAAAACAAACACAAGCAGTAAATGTCCACAAAGAATTTCTTTTTTTGTTTTATTATAAAAAGGCTTCACAGATTTGCTGGCATATTGATAGCCCCCCTACCTGCAAAGAACTCCAGGTAGCGTAACCGGACATCACGGGCACTCAGGGAGGGCAAGCCAGGACGGCCGCTTTCAAGCGCCGTCAGTGTGGTTTGATGTATCATTCTGGCCTCAGGCCCAACTGAGCCAACATAGTTGGCCGAATGTTTCCTTAAAAAGTTATGGAGAACACAGCACGCAAGTATAATATGGTTCAGTTTATACTCCGCCATATGGATGGGTGTCAGAAATAGGCGGAACCGGCTGGCCAGGATTCCAAATGTGTTCTCCACCACTCTTCGGGCTCTGGCCAGCCGGTGATTAAAAACCCTCTGTTCTGGGGTGAGGGTCCTCATTGGGAATGGCCGCATCAGGTGGTCCCCCAGCGCAAACGCTTCATCAGCAACGAACACGAATGGGAGTCCTTCCACATTGTCCTCTGAAGCTGGTAAGTCCAAGCTGCCATTCTGGAGACGCCTGTAAAACTCTGTCTGGGCGATGACTCCACCATCGGACATCCGGCCATTCTTCCCCACGTCCACATAAAGGAAGTCGTAAGTAGCCGACACCACCGCCAACATCACTATACTATTGAACCCCTTATAGTTGAAATAGTATGACCCCGAGTTGGGTGGTGGGACGATGTGGACGTGTTTCCCATCAATTGCCCCTCCGCAGTTAGGAAAGTCCCACCGCTCGGCAAAGTGGGAGGCCACAGTCTGCCATTCCTGTGGCGTGGAAGGAAACTGTTGAGGAAAAAACAATAAACATTACTATTTTTGATCAGAAACATTGCAAGCAGATTAGACACAAACATTCTGGGTCAACCTCCAGATAGCTTTTATTAAGGGGAATTTAACAACGCCAAAGTATAAGGTACACCTATCATATTCCCCCTTCCCCCCCTCTCATGGGCCATTTCTAACATTATAGGGGGTGTGTGGAAATCTTGGACAGGTAACCCTCTTCACTTCATTGAGAGATGAATGCCTAAATAATGGGTATTACTTGGAACAGCCCCTCCTTAGTTACACTATTGGCAGCCCACTGGACAGGTAAGAAGTGTCATAATACAAAGATATAAATACACACTGTACACATCTGAGGACATTTGGACATTCTGCTATTACCTATCAAGATAATAATAGGATCCAAAAACTTTAAACAGTACCATTTGAAAGTATACAGGCAGGCCCTTGCACTACATGCTTTGGAGAATTCATCCATAAATATGACCACAAAAGAGATGGGTATAGTGTGTATGGGTTTGGCAAAGTCAGCAAATAGATGATTGAGGATAGAGAATTGGGATCAGCTGACTTAGCAGTTGGGGGAGGGAGAGTTACTAAAAATTATTTGGGGACACCACCAAAAAAAAGCCTCTGCCACTCTGCCTGAAGTTAAAGCAAAAATAACATTTCTAAACATTTTAGGGACTGATTGGGGTAAAGCACTACTATGGAGCTGAAAAAATACGTTGTTAAGTGACTACATGAGGTGAATATAGGGCCAGGAGACACCATGCTGGGGAGGTTATTGAAGGGCAAATATGTATGAAGGACCTAAAATAATAATTACCGTATATACTCGAGTATAAGTCATTCCGAGTATAAGTCGAGGCCCTAATTTACCACAAAAAAAATGGGAAAAACTTATTGACTCGAGTATAAGACGAGGGTGAGAAATGCACAGCTACTGTAAATGGAAAAGAGGGTTAACAATGCCCATTTGCAGCATCACTGTGCCCATTTGCATGCCTCACTGTGCCCATTTGCAGCCATAGGTCCCCTGAACTTCAAACTCGGTAGTTAAGGGTTCCTAGATGCCCCCTAGCTGCAGCCAAAATTTGGGGTCTCTGAACCCAAAGGGTCCCAAAATGACATTGCTGCAGATAGACACAGTTGACCGAATTTGGGGCCCCGTATCTCGGGGACACTTAGTGCTAAGAACCCCAAATTTGGTGTGCAAACCCAGTGGAACTAGCACCATAAAATTTTCAAAGCCAGGGTTTCTAGCACTAAGTGGCCCCGAGATACAGGGCCCCAAAAATCAGTTCAGAAAATGTCAAGCACTTTTCTGCAGCAGAGAATGACATTTTCCGAACCAGTTTTGGGGCCCCGTATCTCAGGGCCACTTGGTGCTAGGAACCCCAGCTTTGCATATGTTATGGTACCCGTTCCACTGGGTTTGCATACCAAACTTGGGGTTCCTAGCACCAAGTGACCCTGAGATATGGGGCCCCAAAGTCGGTACAGAAAATGTCAAGCACTTTTCTGCAGCAGAGAATGACATTTTCCGAACCGATTTTGGGGCCCCGTATCTCAGGGCCACTTAGTGCTAGGGACTTCAGCTTTGGATATGTTGTGGTACCAGGTCCACTGGGTTTGCATACCAAATTTGGGGTTTCTAGCACCAAGTGGCCCTGAGATACGGGGCCCCAAAGTTGGTTCGGAAAATGAAATTTTTTGCTGCAGAAAAGTGCTTGACTCGAGTATAAGTCGAGGGGGGCACTTTCAGCACAAAAAAATGTGCTGAAAAATTCGACTTATACTTGAGTATATACGGTACATAAAAATCCAGCATGCATGAGAACAAAGGGGACATTCACAGCATATTCCAATCATGGTAATTAGGGAATGAGGAAAGAAATACAATATATTAGTAAACATTCAATACAATAAAATGTGATATTAAAGGATAAAAATCTTACCTTCATATACTCCTTCTGCAGGACCTGTATGATGGCAGAACAGGTCTCTGGGATAATGATCCCCAGAGCCTGGGGGGGAGATGCCTGTCGAGAACTTTAAGTCCTGCAGACTTCTCCCTGTCGCCAAATACCGCAGGGTAGCGACCAACCTCTGCTCCGCAGTGATGGCTTGCCTCATGCAGGTATCCTGCCTGCTAATATAAGGGGTCAGCGAAGCCAACAAACGGTGAAACACGGGGTCCGTCATCCGGAGAAAGTTCCTGAAATCATCGGGATTATTCTCACGGATCTCACGGAGCAAAGGCATATGAGAGAACTGGTCACGCTGAAGCAACCAATTCTTGGTCCATGAACTCCTCCCCACCCTGTTCATGGACTGGACTTGTGTCAAGGTCAGGATCACAACACCAAGCCCCCGCACAGCACGAACTCTACGAGGAGTACGCATACGCAACATGGCTAGAAAACGGTCGGCTGCTCAGAACGAAGTAACAGAACGCACTGAAGAACAGCAAGGCCTGTGAAGAGCGACCTGAAAAACAATAACGAACGAACAAGAATACAATGACTAATTAAAGTCACGCGGAACTTGCTTGCACGCACTGAAGAGCAGATACAAACCCACAAGCACAAACTGAACGGCAGAAAACGATCTGAAAGCCACGAGTCTGAAAAAGCGCGAATCGTCTCTCACCAAACTTTTACTAACACGAGATTAGCAAAAGGAGCCCAAAGGGTCCCAAAGTCCGACCGTGTGTACGCCCTATTAGGCTGGCTTCACATGCACTATGCACTTCCATTTTCATGTTTTAATGTATTTTTCAAAGCAAGCTTTCATACAATTATGTGTATTTTCATCATCTGCTTTCCGGAATGATGTGCTCAGCATCTAGGGTGGTGTGAGAAGAGCCTGTTAGTTTCCAGAGGTACACCAAGAGTATAGGGGCAAGTGGCATTCGCAGGACATGAAAAGGTATTAGGTATCATTGAATACTATGGACTTCCCAATGCACACTAATGCCGCATACACACGAGCGGACTTTCCGGCAGACTTGGTCCGGCGGACCGGACTCCGTCGGACAATTCCATCTGTAGGGCATCCTCAAACGGAAGGTGGAGGAGCGCAAGGTCTCTAACATCCACCAGCTCCGTGATGTCATCATGGAGGAGTGGAAGAGGACTCCAGTGGCAACCTGTGAAGCTCTGGTGAACTCCATGCCCAAGAGGTTTAAGGCAGTGCTTGAAAATAATGGTGGCCACACAAAATATTGACACTTTGGGCCCAATTTGGACATTTTCACTTAGGGGTGTACTCACTTTTGTTGCCAGCGGTTTAGACATAATGGCTGTGTGTTGAGTTATTTTGAGGGGACAGCAAATTTACACTGTTATACAAGCTGTACACTCACTACTTTACATTGTAGCAAAGTGTTATATTTTCAGTGTTGTCACATGAAAAGATATAATAAAATATTTACAAAAACTTGAGGGGTGTACTCACTTATGTGAGATACTGTAGATGTGTGAGGACCTGGGGGTGGGAACAGGAAGTAGGAAGTTATGATTGCTTCTACAAAATGTACACAGTAGATACACAGCAGAAGTCCATTTTAGATATTGAATAATGATACTGTGCAAAGTGCAGTAACTTAGAGTGCAGGTAGGCCTAGACAGTTGGTGGTTATAGGGGATTCTATAATCAGAAGGACTGATAGAATAATATGTCGCCAGGATCACCTCAACCGAATGGTTTGCTGTCTCCCTGGTGCTAGGGTTCGGCATGTGGTGGACTGGGTGGATAAATCACTGTCTTTGTCCACTTTGGAACCAATGACAGTATACATGGAAGGTGGAGGCTCCTTAAGAATCAATTTAAAGAACTAGGCTGCAAGTTGAAGGGAAGGACCTCCAAGGTGATATTCTCTGAAATATTGCCTGTGCCATGCGCAACACAGGAAAGGCAGTGGGTGATTAGAGAGCTGAATGCATGGCTCAAGACCTGGTGTAGGGAGGAGGGATTTGGGTTTCTAGAGCACTGGGCTGACTTTTCATTGGGGTGCAACCTATATGCTAAATACGGTTTGCACTTGAATGGAAGGGAGTCTGCTGTGCTGGGGGAGAGGTTTATAGGAAGGCTGGAGGAGCATTTAAACTAGGATTGAGGGGGGAGGGTGAACTAGAATTACATCGAGAAGACAGGTCAGTTAGGGGTCAGACATTAATGGAGGGTGGAATGGGGACAGATGGGGGGAGGGTTATGGCAGGTGTCAAGAAATTTCCCATGTTGCAAACAGCCATTGGAAACTGTAGTGCCATTTGTACTACTAATAATTATATGAAAAACACCAGACCAAAATGTAATAATGCATTAAAGTGTTTGTCCACCAATGCCAGAAGTCTGCCAAGCAAAATAGGTGAGTTGGAAGCTCTGGTGCATGAGGTGAACTATGATGTAATCGGTATTGCTGAAACTTGGCTTTATTCCTCACATGACTGGGCTATTAATATTCCTGGCTATGCACTCTTTCGGAGAAACAGGGTAAAAAGGAAAGGTGGCGGGGTCTGTCTCTATGTGAGAAGTGATCTCAAAGCAAGTGTGAAAGAGGACCTGATTGATGGAGAGTGTCATGAGTCTGAAGCATTATGGGTGGAACTGCATATAGATGTGAGTAGTTCAAAGTTAATCATTGGAGTTTGTTATAGACCACCCAATGTTAACGAGGATGTGGAGACTCAGCTCCTTGCACAGATGGAAAGGGCTGCAAGGGCTGGGACAGTGATAATAATGGGGGATTTTAACTACCCAGAAATTGTCTGGAGTAATGGCACTGCTGGGACAGTTAAAGGGCAAAAATTTATAAACCTAGTACAGGACAATTTTATGGTCCAGTTTATTGAGGCCCCAACTAGGAATGAAGCTCTGTTGGACCTGGTAATCTCAAACCATGCAGAGCTTATTAATAATGTTCAGATAAAGGAACACCTGGGTAGCAGTGTCCATAACATGATTTCATTTGATGTTAGCTGTAAACAAGAAATACATACGGGAAAGATAAAAACACTTAACTTCAAGAGAGCAAATTTTCCAAGGATGAGGGCTGCTCTCGGGCATTTAGACTGGGAGGGAATATTAGCAGCGATAAACACAGAACAGAAATGGGAATTCTTCAAAAAGACTGTTTGGGACCTCACTGCAAAGTATATTCCCATGGGCAATAAGTTTAAAAGGCTAAAAATAAAACCTATGTGGCTCACGGTCAAAGTTAGAAAAGCTATAAACAATAAGAAAAGAGCTTTTAAAAAATATAAAAATGAAGGCACACTAGTGTCGTTTAAATGCTACAAAGAATATAACAGAATATGTAAAAAGGAAATCAAGGGTGCAAAAATTCAAAATGAACGACAAACCCCCAAAAATTCTTCAAATATATTAATAGTAAAAAGGTCAGGTCTGAGCATGTAGGCCCTTTACAAAATAATCTAGAGTGGGTGACTGGGGACAAGGAGAAGGCTAATTTATTAAATACTTTCTTCAGCTCTGTGTATACAAAAGAGCATGGGGAAGCTCATGTCCATAATGGGGGTGGTATTGACACAGCCCCCAATGATCCACAATGGCTCAAAAGGGATATGGTCCAGAAATATTTAGACAGAATAAAGGTGGATAAAGCACCTGGACCTGATGGCATCCACCCACGGATCCTAAAAGAATTGAGCTCTGTAATTTCAAAGCCATTGTATCTAATTTTTAGGGACTCATTAATGACGGGAATAGTACCACTGGATTGGCGCAGGGCGAACGTGGTGCCTATATTTAAAAAGGGATCAAAGTCTTTACCAAGTAACTATAGACCTGTTAGTTTAACTTCTATAGTCGGGAAGATACTGGAGCATTTAATAAAAGACCACATAGACAAGTTCTTGCTGAAAAAAAACATTTTAAGCAACAGACAGCATGGGTTCATGAAAGACAGAAGTTGTCAGACAAACCTGATTTCTTTTTATGAAGAGGTGAGTAAAACCTTGGACAGAGGGGTGGCTGTGGACGTGGTATACTTGGATTTTGCAAAAGCATTCAATACAGTTCCAAACACGGCTAATGTGTAAGTTAAAGTCTACAGGCTTTTTTCCCCCTAACGCTGACATTGTTCGCTACAGGGTGGATCAGGCGTACCTTGTGAAGGTGCCCTTGCGGCTCTGCGTGTTATCTTTTTGGCGTCCCTTCTGTCACCCGTGGACCTCTACAACCAGCACGTTGCCTTTTTTCTCTGCTTGTCCTTTCCCTATGACATGAGCTTTATTTTGTAAGTACTATGATTATTATTACTATTTTTTTGATGATTTTCTGTGATATAAATGATGGCTATAAAATAGACCATTTTTATGGTTCTGTTTCTTTGCTATGTTACTCATTGATGTTTACATCTATGTTCTAGAGACAAGAAATATTTATCCTCCACCCATCTGTATGTAAAACAATTCCCCTGAAGAAGGAATATACCAATGTGACTACGGTCCTTTCCGAAACATGTTGGGAAATATGCATCAGCCACCTACCCCCACCAGATCTACCTCATTTAGGTGATGGTTCGGGGTTGCTGGCATTGGGTGATAATATTTATGTATGGTCTATATGTCTTTGTTAATATTATTTTTCAAACTCACTTTATATTGATTGTATACGTCGGTCTTGTCTTTTAGACATTTTTATCCCATTTTTGTATATCAATAAAGTTGGCACTGTTGTTGCCTTTTATGGTTAATACTTTCTCTATTTTGTCTCTGCCTATAAAATCCAAAGGGGCGTCCCCTATATGCACTCTGTTGCAGACAATTTTCTCTAAATATTATGTAGGATGTTGGCAGTATTATTGCACACCAGTATGGTTTCTCATAATTTAATCTCTTAAAGTCTACAGGCTTGGAAATATCAGTTTGTAAATGGATAGAAAACTGGCTAAAAGACAGAATTCAGAGAGTAGTGGTTAATGATTCTTACTCTGAATTGTCTAAGGTTATCAGTGGTGTACCCCAAGGTTCAGTGCTAGGACCCTTACTCTTTAATATCTTTATAAATGATATTGGGTCTGGGATCAAAAGTAAAATTTCTGTCTTTGCAGATGACACCAAGCAATGCAGTGGAATAACGTCCTTACAGGATATCTCCAATATACAAGCTGACCTCAATGCTCTGTCTAATTGGGCGTCTATGTGGCAGATGAGGTTTAATGTTGAGAAATGTAAAGTAATGCACTTGGGGGCTAAGAATATGCATGCATCATACATGCTAGGGGGAGTACAACTGGGGGAATCCGTAGTGGAGAAGGATCTGGGGGTTTTGGTAGATCATAAGCTCAATAATAGCATGCAATCCCAAGCTGCGATTTCCAAAGCGAGCAAAGTCCTTTCTTGTATTAAGAGAGGTATGGACTCCAGAGAGAGAGATATCATTTTGCCCCTGTTCAAATCATTAGTAAGACCTCATCTGGAATATGCAGTTCAGTTTTGGGCACCAGTTCTCAAAAAGGATATCGGGGAACTGGAGAAAGTGCAGAGAAGGGCAACCAAACTGATAAGAGGCATGGGGGAGCTCAGCTATGAGTAAAGTTTAGAGGAACTGAACTTGTTCACTCTTGAGAAGAGGAGAATAAGGGGGGATATGATCAACATGTTCAAATATATAAGGGGTCCATATAGTGAACTTGGTGTTGAGTTATTCACTTTACGGTCAACACAGAGGACAAGGGGGCACTCTTTACGACTGGAGGAAAAGAGATTTCGTCTCCAAATACGGAAAGGTTTCTTCACAGTAAGAGCTGTGAAAATGTGGAATAGACTCCCTCCAGAGGTGGTTCTGGCCAGCTCAATAGATTGCTTTAAGAAAGGCCTAGATACTTTCCTAAATGTACATAATATAACTGGGTACTGACATTTATAGGTAAAGTTGATCCAGGGAAAATCCGATTGCCTCTTGAGGGATCAGGAAGGAATTTTTTCCCCTGCTGTAGCAAATTGGAGCATGCTCTGCTGGGGTTTTTTGCCTTCCTCTGGATCAACTGTGGGTATAGTATTGGGTATATTGGATTGTACAATATTTTTTTTTTTTTTTATGGTTGAACTGGATGGATTAGTGTCTTTTTTTCAACCTGACTAACTATGTAATCCAATCTCAGTTTACTGTAATCAGATTGGTTGAAAGATAGTTTCTAACTGGTTACTATTGGTTAATACAGTTTGCACATAATAATTGTGATTTGCACTCTTCTGAATAAGCCTGATCATGCTTAGTGCACTAAATAAAAGTTTTATGAAATGATTAGGACAATGTTACCAGGCTTAGTAGTCCAGTGATTTATGAAAAATTATCCAATAGTTCACCTGGTCTTGGGTGATATTGCACAGTTATGCCCTACATTTAATCATTATTTGTACTTTCTTTGTATTTGTCTAATAGTGACTTGAATGGAGCAGTGATTAGCTTGGCTTACATAAGATTGTTGAGCAATTTTCTTTTATTCTCCACATACTTTTGTCAGGCTCTTCATACAGTAGTTGCCTAACAAGCTTGTACAACTACTTACTATTGCAAACAGAATATCATTTACAGTAACCTGCCTGCACAGAGTCACTTTGTATGTTAACAACAGTAATATAATCCTAAAATGCGCCACCAACAAAGAACAAAAATACTGTGCCACAAAATAAATCAATAATAATAAATTGACTGTAGGATATTGAGATATATAGCAGCCACTATGACAAGAAAGACCTTTAAAAACAATAGTATAGCTATATATATGAAGAAGGTAAATAGTAACGCTACAAATAATAATAATACTCATATAAAACTCCACAGTGATAGGGTGTAGTGAGAGCAAATTAACAGTCCATGAGTAGTGTGATAATCAGAAACTTCGTTGCTGAGCTCCAAATGTCACCACACCATGTGAGCAAATGTGCCATCGCTTCCCAAATCAGATGTACACTCACCAGCTAATATTGCCTCACACTCTCGTGTTTTGGCTAAAACAGCAATCACCTCTCAGGGTTACAACGACATCCCATTAGATAGCAGTCCAAACATAGCCATAATATGTGGATAAAATAAGCTCCAAATAGTGTGATACCGTATATAAAATTTTATTAAAACATAGCATTACATCACCAGCCTAATAGTGGTGCACTTACCAGAAGGCAATTTGACTCTCGCATTGGTATCGTGTATGATGCCAGAGATATCACATCGCGGTGAGCATAAGAAAAACTTCAAATTTTGTCCAACCTCGTCAAAACACTCAGAACGTCAATTCTGGTGGTACGTGATCGTCACTTCCGGAAGTGACGTTTACGTACCACCAGAAGTGACGTTCCAAGTGTTTTGACTAGGAGGTCGGACAAAATTAGGCTGCTGATGTAATGCTATGTTTTAATAAAATTTATATACGGTATCACACTATTTGAAACTTTTCTCCACATATTACGGCTATCTTTGGACTTCTATCTAATGGGATGTCATTTTAACCCTGAGGGGTGATTGCTGTTGTTGCCAAAACACGAGAGTGTGAGGTAATATTAGCTGGTGAGTGTACATCTGATTGGGGAAGCGGTGGCACATTTGCTCACATGGTGTGGTGACAGTTGGAGCTTAGCAACAAAGTGTCTGATTATCACACTACTCATGAACTATTAATAAATAGATAGCGGAGGAGCCCGGCAAAAGAACCGGAAAATGGGAGAAGAATCGGAGATCTGGAGAAGAGGCTGGAGACTGGGAGAAGAGGCCGGAGAGCGCAGAGAAGAACTGAACACCCGGGGAAGAGGCCGGAGAGAGGGAGAAGAACCGGACACCGGGAGAAGAGGGCAAAGAGAGCGGAAAAGTCAGAAGAGACCCCCGAAGTCGGAAGAAGACCCCCCGGAGCTGCCTAATAAATTACTTTAAAAACCTGTCTAGTGTTTTTTTTTTTATTGACACTTTTTCCCCAGGTGAATGAGTAGGGGTACGATGTACCCCATACTCATTCACATATGGTGGGGGGATGGGATCTGGGGGCCCCCTTATTAAAGGGGGCTCTCGGATTCTGATGAGCCCTCCGCCCGCAGACCCTGACAACCAACGGCCAGGGTTGTTGGGAAGAGGCCCTTGTCCTCATCAAAATTGGGGACAAGGTGCTTTGGGGTGGAGAGGGGGGCCGCAGGGCATGCGGCCTGGTACGGTTCGGGAGGGGGGGGCCCACGCTCGTCCCCACCACCTTTCCTGACCGGCTGGGCTGCGTGCTCGGATAAGGGTCTGGTATGGATTTTGGGGGGTCCCCCACGCCGTTTTTTCGGCGTACGGGGTTCCCCTTAAAATCCATAACAGACCTAAGGGCCTGGTATGCTCTTGGAGGGGAACCCATGCCGGTTTTTTAATTAAAATTCGGCGTGGAGTTCCCCCTCATGATTCATACCAAACACCTGTTGGCAATGCTTGTCGCTCATTGCGAAAGGAAAAAAACACATTTTTCCATTCCCGATGAGCGAGCTGGCTCCTGCGACGGGGCTCGCAGTTGTCAAATCTTGCCGATAACAGCGATGAGATTGACACAATATCGCGGTCACCGACTGTACAAACACGCATGCTCAGAACCAATGCAATAGATCAGACAACAATACAGAAGTTGACCAATGGGTGGCGGTAAAGAGCTGAAAAACCACGTGATTTGGTGAAAGTTGGATGAAAAAGTCCTATTGTGTATATGCTTAATTAGTTTATGGCCAACGCCCTTTGTACAAAAATGCAAGGGAAAGTTTGTACAAAGTCCTATCGTGTGTATGAGGCTTTATACTCACCATTGCTGACCTGGAGGTTTTCAACATTGGAAATCTCTGCTGGGCGTTTTCTTCCATCCAGCCAGAGCGAGGACCTTTGCAGCAGTGCCAGGAGTTACCATCATTTCTGGTGGCGCATTTGACCTTCTGTATCACAGAGGTCCATCTCTTCTGGTAAGCGCAATTTGGTTTATATGGTGGAGGATAACGTCACCCATTTTCACTTGGAAAATTATCCCACTTTCTGTCACGAGGAGTCTTGGCTCTCATTTCCCTTGGATATAGTATTGTTCCACTTATACGGATTGGACTTATTTCTCTCTTTTTGTCATATTTATTGCGCTGCACTTTCCATCGTTTACTAATCAAGAACACAGATGTCTCTCTCCAGTTAGAAATCACTCCCTAGGAGAACACTTAACCATTTGATCACCCCTGATGTTAACTCCTTCCTTGCCAGTGTCATTAATACAGTGACAGTGCATTTTTTTTAGCACTGATCACTGTATTGGTTTCACTGGTCTCCAAAAAGTGTCACTTAGGTTTTGATTTACTAAAGGCAAATCCACTTTGCACTACAAGTGCACTTGGAAGTGCAGTTGCTTTTTGATCTGAGGGAAAGATCTGAAATGAGGGGAAGCTCTGCTGATTTTATCATCCAATCATGTACAAGCAAAAATGCTGTTTTTTATTTCCCTGCATGTCCCCCTCAGATCTACAGCGACTGCACTTCCAAGTGCACTTGTAGCGCAAAGTGGATTTGTCTTTAGTAAATAAACCCCCCCAGTGTCAGATTTGTCAGATTTGTCAGATTTGTCCGCCGCAATGTTGCAGTCCCGCTAAAAATCACTGATCGCCACCATTACTAGTCTATAAAACTATCCCATAGTTTGTATAACTATGGGATAGATAACTTTTGCGCAAACCAATCAATATACGCTTATTGGGATTTTTGCCAAAAATATGTAACAGAATACATATTGGCTTAAATTGATGAAGAAATTCGATTTTTATAATTTTTTTTATTGGGTGTTTTATATTAGAAAGTAAAAATTATATATATATTTTCAAAATAGTTTTTGTTTATAGCACAAAAAATAAAAACCGCAGAGGTGATCAAATGCCACCAAAAGAAAGCTCTATTCGTGGAAAAAAATGTATTTGGGTACAGCGTCGCACGACCACGTAATTGTCAGTTAAAGTAATGCAGTGCCGTATCAGAAGAAATGGCCTGATGATTTAGGGGGTAAAACCTTCCGGGGCTGAAGTGGTTATGGAATTCCTTGGGGATCCCCAGGTCACCAGATCTACTGTTCCCATTAGAAGATTTCCCCTCCATTATGCCTGAGGCCTATCCCGGGGACGTTTAGCTGCCAGGCTGCCTGAGGGCCTTTCCAGGAGTGGGAGAGCAGCGTAGGGTTGGGACTGCTGGCTTGCAGTCCAACCAGAAATAGTGGATCCGCTGGACAGGGAATCAGCTGTGGTTGGAGGTAGAAGGTGAAGCTGTCACCACTAAGGGACCAACCACCTTGTTACTGGAGACCACTGTGAGTAAGCTGAAGACAGTACTGGAGCAGTCTTCTCGCCAGCCGGGGATGGTGAAAGAAGTGGGAAAACTTCAGTGAGTGCCAAGCCAAGGACCCAGCAAGACAGCAGAGGTGACGCTTGCGGAGCATCAGGGAGGCCAAGCCAGGGACCTAGCAAGTCAGCAGGGGTGACGCTTGAAGAGTATCTGTGAGTGCCAAGCCAGGGACCCAGCAGGGAAGTGGGAGTGACGTCTGAAGATACTGAGCACTAAAGTGGAAGAGCGAAGAGGATCCAGTGGCTATTGGATCTGAAGTCTAGTGAAAGACTGGGAGTTCATTGAGTAAAGACCCACAGTGAGTGAGCGGAAAACTGTTTGTGTTGCCAATAGTCGAATACAACTACTGTTAGTAACTGCTACAAGATTGTTGCAATAGGAGACAGCAAACCTACCTATACAGAAGTGGTGTCCGGCTGGAGGCCTTCACCTGTATAGCTGTCTTCCTATAGAAGTCTCGGATTCTGCCAATTATCATTGCATCTACTTAAGGGTGTCCTGGCCATAACCCTCTCTCCCACAGTTCTGTTCAATGAGACAGTAAATCTCTTTGCATTCAAAAAGTGTCTGGCGCCCACCTTTCTCAGTACACCCACCATGCCTTGTAATCCACTCTACACAGAAGGATGTCAGCTGTCTCTGGAGGTCACCATTAGGCCTCTAGAGGTCTCGGACCTTGCTACATACAGTTCACCAACACAGTATACTTTATTAGGGTAGTAAGAAAAATTAATATAAAAAAACAAAAAGTGAAACTGGGCAAATGGCAAAATAAATTAACATTAACACACATAAGCTGCAGCATAAAATATACAGGATAACATACATGAAAAATAACTCAATATGCTGCTCAAATAGAATGATAAAGTGCAATACATAGAGAACAGTAGTGAATCCCTAAATAAAAAGTTCATACAGATAGTGTCAAAAGTCCAACACCCTTGAGATTACTTCAAAGTGTGTCAAATAGAATCTCCTTGTGTAACAACTTCCCTCATTGAAGAAACACACCACATGTATTTACACCCACTGATGATGTCAACTTACCAAAGGACGTGTGACTATCATAGAAAAGTTAAAGAGGAACTGCAGTCTGCTCACATAATATCCAATGCTCACATTCTATCCAACCACTCTGCATATTATTTTATATACACTGTGATTCTATACTTGCCAAATATGCTGCAGAAATCTTCCTCCACGGAGTCTGGCTGCATCCATTTTAACTGTGCGCAGCTGAAGCTTCTGACTGTTCACTTCCTGGATTTACATAGACACACCTCCAGCTCTGCAGTCCTGCAGCTCTCATTGGCCCTCTTATAACTCATCCCCCTCCCTTCCTGGCAAACTCTCACAAGAGTGAAAGAGAGCGCTGTGCATGATGTCATAAGCCTAGGCTTTTTTCCAGAAAAGAAACAGGAAGTGGGCTGTATAAGGTATTTACCGGCAGAAAAAAAATATTTTACCATCCAAAGTTAAAACAACAAGGGCAGAAGATTTAATAGATGGAAAGTTGAAAAAATGACTGAAGGTCCGCTTTAAAAAGCACTTTTGTGGAAGAAACTCCCTCTGCTGGAATACAAAATCATCCTTGTGTCTACTCAAACTGTTTCCCACAGCTCATGGTCCCGGGAATGAAGAAAACAGAGCACCAGGCTTGCATAGTATAAAATCCCTTAAGCCGCGTACACACGGTCGGACTTTTCGTCTACAAAAGTCCAACGGACGCTGACGGACTAAAGCTGGCTGGTAATCCGATCGTGTGTGGGCTTCTCCGGACTTTCAACTGACTTTTTTAGCCTCAAATCCGACGTACTTTAGATTTGAAACATGCTTCAAATCTTTCCGACGGACTCGAGTCCGGTCGAAAAATCCGCTCGTCTGTATGCTAGTCCGACGGACAAAAACCCACGCTAGGGCAGCTATTGGCTACTGGCTATGACCTTTCTTATTTTAGTCCGGTGTACGTCATCACGTAAGAATTCGACGGACTTTTGTGTGATCGTGTGTAGGCAAGTCTGTTCGTTAGAAAGTCCGCCGCAAGTCCGTCGAAAGTCCGCCAAAAGTCCGTCGAAAGTCTGTTGGACAGGCTGTCGGACTTTTGTAGCTGAAAAGTCCGACCGTGTGTACGCGGCATTAGAATACTTTATTGCATATAAAATCCCTAAAAACGTGTATGCCGATCAGTACAAACAAGAACTTCAAATACCACAATGCAATGCGGGAATGTACAAGAACAACGTGGTAACGTCACAGCCTTCGGTTTCGTCCTACGCACGTTTCGTCATAAATGACATCATCAGGGGCCCGAAGACCCTTAGTAAAAAAAAGGACATTGAGAATATTTCCTCTAAACTATAGCAGGAGGATATTTGAATAATAGATAAGTTATTAGAGCTTATCCACATGGGCAGCCGAGGGAGAAGTGGTATAAGCAGAAGATTAAGATGTCGTTTTATGGCCCCCTCGACCACCCACCTAAACATAGCAATGCAGCAGCTCAGGGCTGTACTAATGCCGTGGCAGCGATGCTTTGTTTTGTGGCCATGGCAAAAATGAAATGGTGCTGTACATTCGGCAGGTGGTACTGTGCCAAACCTGACTGATTAAAGTGAATTGGGCCAAACCACATCCATCCTGCATGTGGTTACTGTGTGGTTAGTTGGCATTTTGAGGGTTAGATTAGTCAGATAGAAGACAACATATCTCTTACTCACTGTAAGGTAAACCGGACATCCACCATCAAAAGGCCAGTACAGATACCTGCTCATTCTCGCACACATTGCACCCATGCTAATATTCGTGAGCAAAGGACCAACAGAATGCCCGCAATGCCAGTTCGTTGCTTACGAGTGTGCGCACATTGGTGCGCGGGCGAGTGTATGTGTGCTCGCGCGTGTGCGTGCACGCGCTCGTGCACACACCAATTAGCACTTGGCGCCAAGTGGCCTATTTAAACTGCTCTGTTACTGCAAACAAGTGCTGGATGATCTTGAGCTCTCCCTGAACCACCAAGTCCTGATCCTGTGTTCCTGTCTGTTTGTGTATGACCCGGCTCATCTTGGACTTCCCCTCTGCTTGCTCCTTCACCTGTTACCTGGTATCCTGACTTCGGCCTGTTTATTGGACTTGATCTGCCTGCTGACTTGGTACCGCATTGCCTGGCTGTTACCCGAACTTGGCCTGCCCTCTGGACTTCCTTTTGCATGCTGATTCAGTGCCCTGCTGCCCGGATGTTGCTGACTACTGCTCTTCTCCTGGTTCTGCTCCTGTCCATGCTCTGGTGCCCAGCTGCTTCCGCTTCCTGTTATAAGGATCTTGGCTGCCAGCTCTACCCACCTTAGGAGGGGACATCACCAGCCAGCTACCCGGCACTCGTGCCACTCCTTGCCTTTACACTTTCTGTTCCCACCTTCAGGAGTGTAGGCGGGAGGAGCAAGGGAGGCCTCCATCACATTCCAGTCTCCACCAGGTACGTGATAGTCACCACATATCAAACGCCTCTGAAAAGCAATCCACCGTGGACCATACATGAACGATCCCTTAAAGGCCACTCTTTGCTCCACATTTATATGCTTTTCTTTCATGCATAAGCAGTTTTTCTATTTGAATAATATAACTCTTTATCTTTACCAGAAAAGGTGACGCATGGAGTTGACCCACTTTGTACTCTGTAGGAGTTTGATGGTTTTGTGGAAATCTACCACCTAAAGCAATTTTTGATTAGTGCCTCTAATGCAACAGCTAGTGTTATCACAAACAAGTTCTGTCTCTTAACAACATGTTGAAAATTCCCATTACTGGGTTATTTTTTCATAAAGCCCTGCAAAACACTATTATATTGTAAAATGAAAAGTCATCAACCAATCACATTCCAGTTTATTGAAAAAGGATTAATGAACTGAGTTCTGATTGCAGTAGTATAATACCTAATGCTGTTATTTAAAGTGATATTAAACACACACTGTTTATTTACATGATCCCTTCTATTTCTGTATATGGATGATGGCACTGTAATTATTTTAATAATAAAAAAAAATCTAAGTACCTTTTTTCTAATCTATATACAGCTGTCACATGACCCAGATCTCTCCCAGACTGTCTGCAGGGAAACATAAGCAGGAGGAGCTTCTAGTCCTCTGCTACTGGTCACATATTCAAAATATATATATTTTTAATTTTCATATAAATATATATTTGAAATTCAATATTTATTATGTCTTGGTAATAACATGGTGTGGGTGGATTTCTGCCAATCGCAGTCACGCCCTTCCAGTCTGTGTCATAGAATAAAAGGGAGGTGAAGCCACCATTAATCTACATGTAATTTTGCACCCCCATTGTGTTTGGCTGGTTAGTGGGCATGGAGGAGGAGGGAGGGAGTGGGCTGTCATTTACCACTGTATATACCCCCACATGTGTGACTCTATAGTCACATGGGCTGCTTAGATGACACTGAAAACTGAGCATGTGCAGAGCTGCCAACACTGCTCTGCAAAATCCCCTACTACAGTGGGGACATGACTGCACACTCGTCATAGGCGGAGCGGAGGTACCGGAGGAGAGTGAAGCTGTAGGGGGGATATAATATCCATAGTAAAAGGAGGACGTTACTGGGAGCCGGCCGGGAGAAGTAATATGATAGTGAGTAGAGCACATCAGTCTCTGTCCCTGGGCCCTGGCTGCATGGCATATGCAGGGGACAGAGACTGATGTGCTCTATTCACCATCATATTACTTCTCCAGTCCAAATCATCAGTCTGCTGTGTCCTCCTCCTGTGCCCCTTTCATCTCTCCACAGGTCAGGGCAGCACAGTGCTGCCCTGACCTGTGGAGAGGTAATATGATGGTGAGCAGAGGAGGAGGCAACTCTGAGGATGTATCATGCCCGCAACCTCTGTCCACCTCCTGTAGTATGCCCACAGCCTCTGTCCACCTCCTGTAGTATGCCCGCAGCCTCTGTCCACCTCCTGTAGTATGCCCGCAGTCTCTGTCCACCTCCTGTAGTATGCCCGCAATCTCTGTCCACCTCCTGTAGTATGCCCGCAGTCTTTGTCCACCTCCTGTAGTATGTCCGCAGTCTCTGTCCACCTCCTGTAGTATGTCCGCAGCCTCTGTCCACCTCCTGTAGTATGCCCGCAGCCTCTGTCCACCTTCTGTAGTATGCCCGCAGCCTCTGTCCACCTCCTGTAGTATGCCAGCAGCCTCTGTCCACCTCCTGTAGTATGCCGAAGCATCTGTCCACCTCCTGTAGTATGTCCGCAGTCTTTTTCCACCTCCTGTAGTATGTCCGCAGTCTTTTTCCACCTCCTGTAGTATGTCCGCAGCCTCTGTCCACCTCCTGTAGTATGTCCGCAGCCTCTGTCCACCTCCTGTAGTATGTCTGCAGCCTCTGTCCACCTCCTGTAGTATATCCACAGCCTCTGTCTACCTCTTGTATCATGTCCACAGCCTCTGTCCACCTCCTGTAGTATGTCAGCAGCCTCTGTCCACCTCCTGTAGTATGTCCGCAGCCTCTGTCCACCTCCTGTATCATGTCCGCAGCCTCTGTCCACCTCCTGTAGTATGTCCGCAGCCTCTGTCCACCTCCTGTAGTATGTCCGCAGCCTCCGTCCACCTCCTGTAGTATGTCCACAGCCTCTGTCCACCTCCTGTAGTATGTCCACAGCCTCTGTCCACCTCCTGTAGTATGTCCGCAGCCTCTGTCCACCTCCTGTATTATGTCCGCAGCCTCTGTCCACCTCCTGTAGTATGTCTGCAGCCTCTGTCCACCTCCTGTAGTATGTCCGCAGCCTCTGTCCACGTCCTGTAGTATGTCCACAGCCTCTGTCCACCTCCTGTAGTATGTCCGCAGCCTCTGTCCACGTCCTGTATTATGTCCGCAGCCTCTGTCCACCTCCTGTAGTATGTCTGCAGTCTCTGTCCACCTCCTGTAGTATGTCTGCAGCCTCTGTCCACCTCCTGTAGTATGTCTGCAGCCTCTGTCCACCTCCTGTATCATGTCCACAGCCTCTGTCAACCTCCTGTAGTATGTCCGCAGCCTCTGTCCACCTCCTGTATCATGTCCGCAGCCTCTGTCCACCTCCTGTAGTATGTCCGCAGCCTCTATCCACCTCCTGTAGTATGTCTGCAGCCTCTGTCCACCTCCTGTAGTATGTCCGAAGCCTCTGTCCACCTCCTGTAGTATGTCTGCAGCCTTTGTCCACCTCCTGTATCATGTCCGCAGCCTCTGTCCTCCTGTATCATGTTCGTAGCCTCTGACCATCTCTTGTCTTTTATCATGTCACAGTTACATAGTTACATATATATAGTTACATAGTAGGTGAGGTTGAAAAAAGACACAAGTCCATCAAGTCCAACATATGTGTGTGATTATGTGTCAGTATTTCATTACATATCCCTGTATGTTGCGGTCATTCAGGTGATTATCTAATAGTTTCTTGAAGCTATCAATGCTCCCCGCTGAGACCACCGCCTGTGGAAGGGAATTCCACATCCTTGCCGCTCTTACAGTAAAGAACCCTCTACGTAGTTTAAGGTTAAACCTCTTTTCTTCTAATTTTAATGAGTGGCCACGAGTCTTATTAAACTCTCTTCTGCGAAAAAGTTTTATCCCTATTGTGGGGTCACCAGTACAGTATTTGTAAATTGAAATCATATCCCCTCTCAAGCGTCTCTTCTCCAGAGAGAATAAGTTCAGTGCTCGCAACCTTTCCTCATAAATAAGATCCTCCAGACCCTTTATTAGCTTTGTTGCCCTTCTTTGCACTCGCTCCATTTCCAGTACATCCCTCCTGAGGACTGGTGCACAGAACTGGACAGCATACTCCAGGTGCGGCCGGACCAGAGTCTTGTAGAGCGGGAGAATTATCGTTTTATCTCTGGAGTTGATCCCCCTTTTAATGCATGCCAATATTCTGTTTGCTTTATTAGCAGCAGCTTGGCATTGCATGCCATTGCTGAGCCTATCATCTACTAGGACCCCCAGGTCCTTTTCCATCCTAGATTCCCCCAGAGGTTCTCCCCCCAGTGTATAGATTGCATTCATATTTTTGCCACCCAAATGCATTATTTTACATTTTTCTACATTGAACCTCATTTGCCATGTAGTCGCCCACCCCATTAATTTGTTCAGGTCTTTTTGCAAGGTTTCCACATCCTGCGGAGAAGTTATTGCCCTGCTTAGCTTAGTATCGTCTGCAAATACAGAGATTGAACTGTTTATCCCATCCTCCAGGTCGTTTATAAACAAATTAAATAGGATTGGTCCCAGCACAGAACCCTGGGGAACCCCAGTACCCACCCCTGACCATTCTGAGTACTCCCCATTTATCACCACCCTCTGAACACGCCCTTGTAGCCAGTTTTCAATCCATGTACTCACCCTATGGTCCATGCCAACGGACCTTATTTTGTACAGTAAACGTTTATGGGGAACTGTGTCAAATGCTTTTGCAAAATCCAGACACACCACGTCTACGGGCCTTCCTTTATCTAGATGGCAACTCACCTCCTCATAGAAGGTTAATAGATTGGTTTGGCAAGAACGATTCTTCATGAATCTATGCTGATTACTGCTAATGATATCATTCTTATTACTAAAATCTTGTATATAGTCCCTTATCATCCCCTCCAAGAGTTTACATACTATTGATGTTAGGCTAACTGGTCTGTAATTCCCAGGGATGTTTTTTGGGCCCTTTTTAAATATTGGTGCTAAATTGGCTTTTCTCCAATCAGCTGGTACCATTCCAGTCAATAGACTGTTTGTAAAAATTAAGAACAACGGTCTGGCAATCACCTGACTGAGTTCCCTAAGTACCCTCGGATGCAAGCCATCTGGTCCCGGTGATTTATTAATGTTAAGTTTCTCAAGTCTAATTTTAATTCCGTCCTCTGTTAACCATGTAGATGTTTCCTGTGTTGTGCCATGAGGATAAACACTGCAGTTTTGGTTACTGAAGCCCCCCAATTCACTCGTGAATACTGAGGAGAAGAATAAATTCAATACCTTTGCCATCTCCCCATCCTTTGTAACCAGATGTCCTTCCTCATTCTTTATAGGGCCAATATGGTCTGTCCTCCCTTTTTTACTGTTTACATACTTAAAGAATTTCTTGGGATTTTTTTTGCTCTCCTCCGCTATGTGTCTTTCATGTTCTATCTTAACCGTCCTAATTGCACCCTTACATTTCTTATTGCATTCTTTATAAAGTTGGAATGCTGAGGATGATCCCTCAACCTTGTATTTTTTGAAGGCCTTCTCCTTTGCTTTTATATGCATTTTTACATTGGATTTAAGCCATCCAGGATTTTTGTTCGCTCTTTTAAATTTATTACCCAATGGGATACATTGGCTAATGCCCTTATTTAATATGCTCTTAAAGCAAACCCATCTCTCCTCCGTATTCTTTGTTCCTAATATTTTATACCAATTTATGCCTTTTAGCAAGGTTTGTAGTTTAGGGAAGTTGGCTCTTTTGAAATTCAGTGTCTTTGTGTTCCCTTCATGTTTCCTATTTGTGTGATTTCTACTGAAACTAATTGACCTGTGATCGCTGTTACCTAAATTGCCCCGTATTTCCACATCTGTGATCAGGTCTGTATTGTTGGTAATCAGTAGATCCAGTAATGTTTTATTTCTAGCTGGTGCGTCTACCATCTGACCCATAAAATTGTCCTGCAAGACATTAAGGAACTGGCGAGCCTTAAATGAATGCGCGGTTCCCTCCGCCCAGTCTATGTCTGGATAATTAAAATCCCCCATTATGATAACACTTCCCATCCTTGCTGCTAATTCAATTTGTGATAGGAGATCCGTCTCCACTTCCTCCCTCAGGTTAGGGGGCCTATAGCATACTCCCAGTATTATTTTCCCCTTAGCTTCATCCCTTTGGAGCTCTACCCATAAGGATTCCACCTCCTCACTAGCTCCCTCAGTGATGTCATCTTTCACATTCACTTGTACATTATTCTTGATATATAGGCATACCCATCCCCCCTTTTTACCCTCTCTATCCTTGCGGTATAGGGTATACCCTTGAATGTTTGCCAGCCAATCATGAGAGTTGTTGCACCAGGTCTCTGAAATTCCCACAAAATCCAAATCCTCCTTGTACAACAGTATCTCTAGTTCACCCATCTTGTCCGCCATGCTCCTGGCATAGGTGAACATGCCACATAGTTTAGACCGGTCGCATATTGTCCTTGTATTGGGTGTTTCAAGATTGCAACTAGGACTTGCTACTATACTCACCTTGTGTTTTTGTGCTTTGGTTAACCTACCACTAATGCCCCCAATACTACCCTCTGGAATATCTTCCGCGCTGGCTATCACTGTCTCTGGACCCCCCCCCCCCATCGTCTAGTTTAAAAACCCCTCTAACTTTTTGGCCATTTTCATTCCCAGCAGATCTGCACCCTCCTCATTTAGGTGCAGTCCGTCCCTTCTATAGTACCGGTTACCGACTGAGAAGTTGGCCCAGTCCTCTAGGAACCCAAACCCCTCCTTACTACACCAGCTCTTCAGCCACTTGTTTACTTCCCTAATCTCCCTCTGCCTTTCTGGTGTGGCTCGATGTACCGGTAGTATTCCTGAGAACACTACCTTGGAGGTCCTTTTCCTCAATTTAGCACCTAAGTCCCTAAAATCGTTCTTTAGGACACTCCATCTGCCTCTGACTTTGTCATTGGTGCCAACGTGCACCATGACAGCCGGGACATCCCCTGCAGTCTCTGAGGGGATCCTAGAAAGGAGTCAAGAGTGGGAGCACTGCCGGGATGGGGGTTACATGAAGAGACAGACATGTGTGGACTGTGGAGAGGAGACTATAGAATAGCCGCCAAGCAGGAGCCGTCTGACTAAGCCCTGCAAGGTGCACCTGAGAGGAGGTCATTGACAGCGCCGCCAGGCCAGTCTGGGGGGTCACTAATGTAAGGGTGGAGTGAATACAATAATGTAAGAGGGCACTGATATAAATGTTTCTCCCTATATTAGTAACCCCCCTTACCTTAGTGTATTCACTCTGCGGAAGGTGGTCTCTGGTCACCATCCTGCACACTCTGATGTAGGGGGGAACTCTCTGCTGGTTATAGTATCCTGACCTTCATGTAAATTGAGAAATATGTTTTTTGACTTTTGTTTAACTTAAACACATTGCTAATAGCACTAGCTATGTGTTTATAGTTCAAATATTGGTATTTTCACAGTTTAGCACTAAAAATAGTAATTTTAGGTACTTTTTTGCAGTGCCAATAAAGAATGTGGATCCGCCAGAAATTTCATGATTTTTTGCCAGTAAAAAAATTGGCGCCGTTTGTAAATTTTGCCGTCCTGCCAGTAAATTTCACTTAGGGGGGTTTGGCAACACTGCTCCGGGCAGAGTTTTTATTGCATGATATAATTCCCCAGGCAGTGCTGGTCTCTGAAGCCTGGATATGACAAAGCTCATCCTGCAACAAAATGTGACCGACCTAACAAAAAGACAGTGGGAACCACAGGTGGGAGTTGGAGGATTTGTAGGAATGTTGGCTTTACTTTCTCATCTACCAACAAAACTGCTCTCCCCGGACCAGTAAAGCTGCTTCATGCACGGGTACATAGTAGAAAATTATGCAGATAATATTACCAAGCCCTGAAGGACAAATGTTTTGGCAAAACAAAGTTTACTATCAATAAAAGAAGTAATAAACTTTATTAAAATAGAAAACATATGCAATCATTTTTATGAGACAGTTATAATAAATGCCCCAGAGCAGTATTAGAGAAAGTATTTTTATACCTTATCTGCAGCTAATAAATGCACATCTCGAACCTACCATGCTTTGCTTTGCATAAGCTTTAACCCACTTCATATGGCGGGGTCATCTGCATCTGTGTACACCGGGTACCTTTCGCGCAGAACGCACTCATCAATGCTCAGGACCAGACATAGTTGCCAACATTGCAAAAAAAATATGTGGGACACTTTTTTGGCTGTAGGCGGAGCCGTACAATAATTAGGGGGTGGGGCATTCGTTTGTAGGCGTGGCCTAGCGCAAAAATTACAAGTGTCAGCAATTTATTTTGGGTTCATGTTGCACGTTTTCAAGCTCTTCACCATTTTCCATACAGAAAATACAGTATTAGAAGCGATTTAAAAATTAGGGAAAAAAGAAATGTATGTGAATTTTATCCAGAATAAGCTGGTACCCAAATGATCGAACAAGGAACTAGAGACTTCTTTCTATTTATGGATATGGAGTGGAATGATTCTATTTTTATTCTATGATAAGGTGAATCTGGAGAGGTATACCTACGCCATCTAGTGGTCAGTTATCTCCAATACATTTAGAACTTTTTTAGACTTCTAGATTTTCTTTTTGCCTAATTGTTAAATAACATTCAAAACTGCTGTAATTTCAAGTTGTTATTGGCCAGTGGTGCTTTAAAGAAGGCCTGCCCCCACCCACCCACCCAATATCTTGTTCAGTTATTGATTTATTTACCTATTTACTGTATTTTAGGAATGTATCTTGGATATTCTTACATGGTTTATGTATGATATTCATAGTCTTGTGAATGTCTAATGTGGGTCCTGTGTACAGCATTTTTCATTCATTGTACTTTTGTTTTAGATCGAGTGGTGAGGGGTTAGACCCTCTGTAAAGCTTTCAGTGACATCTGTGTTCCTGCTGGGAAGTTTTACCCCTCTATTTGTTGTGGTGACTATTGTCCCTGAGACAAAAAGTGATGGAAAATCCACAATTTTAGGTTATCACCAGAGCAGGAGGAGATCTACTGTTAATCTAGTGCCAACTGTCTAAGCTGGGAATTACCCTTGCTTTTAAAGCATAACTGAAGGCAAAACTTTTTTTTTAGTTTCGGATAGAGTAGAGAGCAACGGCGACCTTTGGCCAACCCCCACCGGTCTGTAGTACTTACTTAGTACTCGGTAGTACTTACCCCATCAATGGCGGCTTCCCTTGCTCAAAGGCAGCGGCCTCCCATTCTCCTGCTCTCCATGACGGCTTCTGTTTCCTCCCTCTTCCTCTGGGGCCAATCGGGAATCTTCTCTTTTCGGCCAATCGGAAAACGGGTCTTACACCCACTTCTGATTGGCCGGATTGAGGATCAGTGTTTCAACAGCGAATTTCCTTTGCTGTTGTAACACACCTGGGTGGGATTGGACCGCATTATCTGCGACCCAAGCCCACCCTATTTTGAAGCCTGTTAGAGCCTCTGGCCTGAAAGGGGCTGGACGCATGAACAGGGGGTGGTCGTGGCGGCCGTGGATAGATTCATGCTATGCAAGAATCTATCCATTGCATATAGGGGGTGGCATGGAGAGGGGGGGCGGTGCCCAGGCTCCCCTAATGGACAGGCCACCACTGGTGGAGGAGGAGTAGAATCCCTGTCAGGTTTCTACTGCTGTGTGTGCCCCCGTTAAGGAGATTCATTCTCTTGGTTTTTCATATTTACCGTTATCACCGAAAGTGAAAGTCCCACATTTTGGGTTATCGCCAGAACAGGAAAAGAGGAAAAAAATTTCAATGAGGACAGTAGTATTGGTGACGACCAGGTATTTCCTCACTTTGGAAGGATTTCCTCTTATTTCCTGTTTTGGCTATAGGACAGGAAGTGAAGGGAAATCTCCCTAATGGGACACAGATGACAAAAAAAAAAAAAAAACCTGACAGGGTTTATAACCTTCCCATACTCTATACAAAATGAAAAAACAAAAACATGTTTTGCCCTTAGTTCTACTAAAACAAAAATCTCTCCAGTGGGACAAAGACAGCAACAAAAAAAAAAATACACACAAGAAAAAAAACAAAAAAAACTGATAGTTGTCGTGTGTGTGATATTCGTTCAGTATTATCTATCTATTGGCAGTTCTATAGACCAGCTCTCTGGGTACCATATCTGATAAACATACCCCATACTCTTTCACATGGGGGAAGGGATCTGGGGGTCATGATATTTACTGGTTGCTAAGGACGCTGGCGGCCGCCCTCTCCATAACCGCCATGTTTAGTAGATTTCAATTCTAAAATACCGTATCACTTCATAAAATAGCTCATGTGGTATTTTATTAGCTTTTTTTTGTGAATTGCAAAAAATATTTAAAAACCGCTAATGCCCCGTATACACGATCGGATTTTCTGCAAACAAAACCGTGGGAACGCGGTGACGTACAAGACTTACGATGAGCCGAGAAAAATGAAGTTCAGGCTCAATCAAGCAGGCTCTTCTGCTTGATTCCGAGCATGCGTGGACTTTTGTGCGACGGGCTTGTGTACACACGATCGGACTTTTCGACAACAAAGTTTTGTTGGCGGAAAATTTGAGAACCTGCTAGCAAACATTTGTTGGCGGAAAGTCCGACAGCAAATGTTCGATAGAGCATACACACGGTTGGATTTTCCGACAACAAGCTCACATCCAACATTTCCTGACGGAAAGTCTGACTGTGTGTACGTGGCATAAGAGTTTTTTTACCGCCCATAGAGGTACAAGCCTCGGCCTGTCATGATTTTTACGTAAACATGTTTAGGCCTCATGCACACGGATATAAAAAAGCCACCAGGCTACGTCAGGGGCACTTCACATTTTTTTTCACACCTCTAAATGTATCTGAACGTTAGCTAATGTGTTCATGCACATTTAGGTATTTTAGCATGTTTTTATGTGCAGCGCTCAGGGGTGGGCAAAAAGTGGTTCAGTCACACGTTCTCAGAGAAGTGGTTTTGCATTCTTTACATGCAAACGCTCATAAACGCTCCTAGCAGCTCTATGCACTTTAATTTATGCTAGTGGCTAGAATACATGAATAATCTAACTAATAAAATAACTTATGCTCAAATGCTCCCAAACGCCATACCCCCATGAACGCGCCTAAACGTAAGTGAAAAAATGTGAGATTAGAGGCATTTTTTCTGACAGCTTCTGGCAGCAAAAATGTCTCTAAACTTCATTTGCCTGTGTGCATGAGGTCCTATGAGTTATAAGCGGAATTTCTAGAAACATTAAGAAAATGAGAACTCATGGCTCAAGACATAGTGCCAAGGATATCACCCACTGGGCCATCAAAACTCGAGTGCTTTATCAGCCTTACATATGGAGGGCATGGACTTATGTAATGGACAGAGATGAAGTCTTTAGTTGCTGTTTACCTATGATGCTTAGGCTTGGTTTCTATCTTGATCTGCAGAGTATAGATAAACTTATACCAGTGGTCTCTAAACCGAAAGGCCGTAAGCAGCCCTTTGCTTGCCTTTATCTGGCCCTCGGGGGAACTGTTCCTCCCACTGACACCAGCAATGAGGCACTATTCCTCCCAATGACACCAACGATAGGGCACCATTCCTCCTAATGACACCAATCATGGGACACTATTCCTCCAATACCATTGCATACCTCCCAACTTTCTGAGATAGGAACGAGGGACACCTATTAGCAAAAGTATGTAGGCATAGGACACACCCACTGCCACGCCCCTTAAAGGAGAATTATACCAAAAAAAAAAAAAAGATTAGTTAAACCCACAAGTGCTTTTTTTTACCACTATTATTCCTTTATACTGGCTTTACAAATTTGCGATTGCAGCAATTTAGAAATTGGATGAAAAATTTAGCACTAGGCAGTGGCGTCCCTAGGGGGTGGCTACTGGGGCTAAAGCCCCGAATCTGGGGCCCATAGCCCCGAGTCCCTAACCTAGTGTTGGCTCTGGACTCCATCTGCTCAGTTGGTGGCCGGGTGAGGAACATGACTAGTTAATGTTATCAGGCACAAGTTCTTATCTATATTTAGCAGTTCCGACAATTTAATCATTGTCCCGACATCCACTTCTATACCAATCTGCCGGGCAATGTAATTGTTGGGCACCACAGCACAAAGATTACTCTGCCGGGACTATTTGATGATTTTCAGGCTCAGAAGGAGTAATCCTTGTGTTGCGATTCCCAACAATTACATTGCCCGGCAGCTTGGTATAGAAGAGGACATTGGGACTCAGATTACATCTTCAGAACTGCTGAATATAGATAAGAACTTGTGCCTGATAACATTAACTAGTCATGTTCCTCGCCTGGGCACCAACTGAGCAGACAGAGCCCAGATCCCAGTCGGGTCTGGATCACCTCAAGCAGTAAACACTTGAGCTGAGGGGTTAAACAGTCCTGTTGCTTCCCCTGGCCCCCAGCTGAGCAGACTTTTTTTTATATAATTGCCGCAGACTAGACAAGGGGGGGGGGCTCTCTGGCGACTCTGATGTAAGGAGGGATTCTCTGGGGACCCTGGTGTAAGGGGGGATCCGCACTCAGATATTTAACTGTAAATAAATAATAATTAATTAGCAATCCTCCTGTGAAATATAAATACACTTAATGAGTGAGTATGCCCAAATAAATCATCCACTGATTGTGTGACAAAAAAAGCCCTCTGTAGTGAAATGACGGAACCTTATAAGTAAGCTCAGATGGATAGCAGTGAGTCCAATAATAAGTAAGCCTAAATGTATAGCAGCGGGTTTAGTAATACCGTTCCACTACCGATGGTTTATGGTGGGATTTCCAGCTTTCAGCGGACCTCCATGATATGTAAAAAAAGAGCAAGAAACAAAACCACTGAGCAGAGATCATACCAGAGTGATTTTATATAAGATTATAGTGATCTCACTCACATGTCCCCGTTGGAATGATCGCATAAGAAAAAATGATCAGCTGCATTCAGCTACGCGCTGGAGACTCCTCATCCACCACCAGTGCACACACGCAGACACTGCTGGAAACGTCACAGGCTCCTCCTCCCGACGCGTTGCGTCACCAGACACGTGATTTTTTTAAGGGTGCTCATGTGACAGACCTGAGCGATACTTACTGCTATACATTTAGGCTTAATTATTATTGAATGAACTCACTGCTATCCATCTGAGCTTACTTATAAGGTTCCGTCATTTCACTACAGAGGACTTTTTTTGTCACAGTGGGCATATTCACTCATTAAGTGTATTTATATTTCACAGGAGGATTGCTAATTAATTATTATTTATTTACAGTCACTTTATTTATTGTTGACAGTTCACTTATTTTTGGTATCTATGTATTTTAAAGAACACGGTGTATTATTAAGAGGTTAATATCAGCGCAATTACTTATTTATATTTATTCATTTATTTGTGTAGTCCACATAATTGATTGCAGCTATATTATTTGGGCATTTTTTAATATATTCTCACATAATTTGGTTCACTGTTTCCACTTCAGCGCTTCAGTAAATTTTTCACCAATATTGAGTTGACCCACCCTTTGCAGCTATAACATCTTCAACTTTTCTGGGAAGGCTGTCCACAAGGTTTAGGAGTGTGTTTATGGGAATGTTTGACTACTCTTCCAGAAGCGCATTTGTGAGGTCAGGCACTGATGTAAAAATACTGTACTGGTGACCCCACAATAGGGATAAAACTTTTTTGCGGAAGGGAGTTTAACAAGACTCGTGGCCACTCATTAAAATTAGAAGAAAATAGGTTTAACCTTAAACTATGTAGAGGGTTCTTTACTGTAAGAGCGGCAAGCATGTGGAATTCCCTTCAACAGGCGGTGGTCTCAGCGGGGAGCATCAATGGTTTCAAAAAACTAATAGATAAGTACCTGAACGACCACAACATACAGGGATATACAATGTAATACTGACATATAATCACACACATAGGTTGGACTTGATGGATTTCTTCGGAAGCTCCACAACATGAGAGTTTTTAACCCCTCCTTTGGGGTTAAAAAAGCCCCGCTAGCGGCCAAAAAGCGCTGCTTAAACAGCGCTAAAGCGCCGCTAAAACGAGCGGTGATTTAGCGCTAACGCGGCCGCAGCCCCAGTGTGAAAGGGGTCTTAATTCAGGCTATATCTTGGTTCTCTCCAGATGTATAAACAGCTCACTCCACCCTGGATAGACAATGGAATGTCTCTCAAACCATTCAGCTCCTCCTTGGTCAAAATCACTCTAAGGAAATATTAAAGACAATCATTGTGTAACATTTTTAACCATCATAAACTTTATTGGCCCCAGAAAACTAAAAGTCCATGGAAATACTCTCACACAGCTATCCTGTACACAGGGCCAGTGCTAGACTATTTTGCACCCTAGGCAAGCCAGCTACTTGCACCACCCCATCCAAACAATGAATAAACCTGTACACACTGCCCCCCTTCCTACACATAATGCCCCCCCCCCTTTAGCCCTACACTCCCCTTCCTGAATACACTGTCCCCCTTCCTGTATACACTGCCCCCCTATTTCCGCTGCACATGCTGCCTCCCTTTAACTCTACACCCCCCGTTTCCGCACACACTGCCCCTCAGCATTTGAGATGTATCATTTCAGTGGCTTGGCCATGATTCACGTTGTCTATGTTTGCATGACAATTTTAATAAATTTTGAGACTGCATTTACCCTGTCAATTGTTGGCTAACTGAATTCACCTCATTTAAAGTCCTGGGGTGATTTCCTGTATTTTGTTTTAAGGAGATTATCTGCCTCAGCTCCGGAAGGATTTGCCCCCCTTCATGACCAGCCATTTTTTGCAATACAGAACTGCGTTATTTTAACTGGAAATTGTGCAGTCGTGCAACGTTGTGCCCATATAAAAAAAAATTCCCACAAATAGAGCTTTCTTTTGGTGGTATTTGATCACCTCTGAGGTTTTTTATTCCTTGCGCTTTAAACAAAAAAAGACCAACAATTTTGAAAAAAAAAAAAATATATATTTTTTACTTTCTGTTATAAAACATAGTCAATAAAAAAAGTAAAAGAAATCTTCATCAATTTAGGCCAATTTGTATTCTGCTATAAGCGTATATTGATTGGTTTGCGCAAAAGTTATAACATCTACAAACTATGGGATATTTTTATGGACTTTTTATTTATTTATTTATTTTATTAGTAATGGCGGCGATCAGTGACATTATAGTGGGACTGTGACATTGCGGTGGACAAATCGGACATTACGTGACACTTTTGATACTTTTTTGGGCACCAGTGACACTAATACAGTGATCAGTGCTAAACAATATGCACTGTCACTGTACTAATGACGCTGGCAGGGAAGGGGTTAACATCAGGAGCGATCAAAGGGTTAAATGTGTCTCTAGGGAGTGCTTGCTGACTGTGTGAGGGGATGTGCTTTAACTGTGGGAAGACCGAGATCCGTGTTCCTGTTTAGCAGAAACACAGGATCTTGGTCTTCCCTACTAACAGACTGCCGTTCTGCCTCTGTCGAGAACCATCTACAGGTCCCAGCGGACATCAGGTCTTCCAGACTCGCCGATTGGCTCCCTCTGTGTCCAATCACAACAGGAGCGGGTCGCCATTGGTGCACCGCAGGCCCGGAGGTGCAGAATCATACCTGTACGTGATTCTGCACACAGGAGCTGCCACCCTGCAGTAAATGTACGTGGTGCGGTTGGCAAGGGATTAAACAGTCAGATTGTAACATGTGTGGTTAGCCTTTGGTTCATTCATCCTGCCACTAGAGTAAAGCCCCTTTCACACTGGTGAAGTCCACCAGCAGATCTGCCTGTTCAGCGGGGGATCTGTCCGCTGATCCCGGTTGAGCAGGCAGATGAAAGGTCTGTGTCTGCTCCACTGATGCAGAGCAGACACAGACACAGCCTGCTGTTCTCTATGGGCTGTCAGATGGAAATGGGCCGCTTGTTGGATGGGGAACAGATCCCCATTCTGTCTGTTCTTAGTGGACAGTTTCTGGAGGGTGTCAGCGGACACATGTCCGTCTGAAATACTGACAGGTGAACCCGATTGGTCCATCTGTGTGAAATGGGCCTCTCATGACACAGTGAAGGATACTGGGTCGCTCGCACTTCACTTCATCAATTCATAAATCTTTTTGTATTCTCCACAGAATACTCATATTGTAAATGAATGAGGGGAGGGGTGGATGAACACCATATGACAGTCAGAACATGCAGCAGAATACACAGCGTCCTGTGAATAGATGGGGGGGGGGGGTGAATGTGAATCACAATCTCCATTCCTCCAATCACAGAATGCCTTGCTTTCTGTGAAAAGAATACAAACATTTTTGTGAATGGACACGGTGGTGTGCAGGTAGCCCGCTATCCTCCACTGCATACGCTGTATAAAAGGTGCAATTACTTTAGCGCCTTTAGTTCAGCGCTTACACTAATGACAGGGTGAACAAAACTACGATTTTCTCATAACGCAACAACATCCGCACATGTGGGACCCTCATCATTAGAGGAGATTTCTTTTTATACAGCAATTTTCCTGGAGTTGTGTGCTTTAAAGCTGCTAATTGTTATGTGGCTTTCAGTCTGCACAATAAAATGTAAGAAATTGTATAGGTTTTCTATTTCACCTCAGGATTTGTGTGCTACTTTAGTACAGGCTTTTTATTTCATTGTAGCATCCTGTCAATAGTTCTTATACTAAGTTAGGTTTGTTCTTTTGCAATAAAGATTTCGTATCCAAAGTTTTTTTTTTTTCTTTCTACTTTTTGTTTGCTGTGCCTTCCCGCGCCGACATTTGATTGCGCCTTTGAAGTCCCTGTATGTCTTCTGTGTTTGGTTTTATGATGCTCATCAGCTGGCCGGCGCGGTCGGGCTGATTAGAGTCTTGTGGAATCATTTTGTATATTTTGTGTCCGGTAATGGCGACGTTTGTGAGCGAATTGGAGGCGGCTAAGAAGGGTCTGAGTGAAGCGCTGGGTGAAAACGTGAAGCAGTGAGTGACTTGACTTGTCTTATTGTACGAGTACCGGGCGGCCTGCACATCCCCGGGCTCGATTAGAATGCTCCTACCGATGTGTTAGGGGAGAGCTAAGCGGCTTCTTAGTCATGTACTGTAATTAGGTGTAAAGCCCAACTGAACGACATTGACTCTGCTAAAGTTCAGTGCCCAATGCACATTTGCCTATTTAGATAAATAAAAACGTTTGTTTTCACTTAATTTCCATCCTTTGCTGCATTCAGTGCTGATCTCCTGACACCTTTTTCCATCCATGTCTGATGTACTCCAGCAAAAGCTCTATGATATTCCTCAGACTGCGCTTTTATTTTTTTGCTGTAAAAGCAGCAACTCGTAGTATCCATCGCAAGCCCATGTGACTGGGTGACAACACGGGATGGCGACTGGGACAGAGCGTTGTCACCCTATAACAGGAAGTTAGAGTTGCCACCTCATCCCTTTAAACCCGAACACCTATGAATTACACAGGTTCTGAGGCTAATTAAATGCAGATAAGGCACCAAGTGAGTTTAATTACTACCTTAATCAGCCACAGAACCTGTGTAATTAATATGTGTTCGGGTTTAAAGGGATGAGGTGGCAACCATACAGGAAGTGTCTGAATGAGGACCCTCATGGCGGGATTCCCAGGTGTTGTTAGTGAAGGCTGCAGATCTATAGATATCAAAAATGTCTTCTAACCTGACATTAACCACTTACCACCCCGCCCCGGTACATTGACTGCGACAGCTGCAGGCTCAGCGACCTACTGGTGCACCACCTGGGGCCTGTGCCACCGTGATCTCAGTACCCGGCCGCTGGTATTATGTGATCGCTATGATTGGTCAAAGCGATCATATGATTACACTAAGAAAAAAAATAGTCACAAATGGCTTCCATTCCATGAATGGCTGTTTTTCTTACTATTGTGATTAAGTTATTGATCCACAGCTATCACATGGTACTTGGGCCAATTACAGCACCCTGTACCATGTGATTAGCTGTAGCTAATAAGATCTCTTTCGCACTGGGGCGTTTTTCAGGTGCTTTAGCGTTAAAAAAATCGCATGTAAAGCGCCTGAAAGAAGCCTCATCTGCAATCCCAATGTAAAAGCCCGAGCCCTTTCACACTGCCAGCGCCCGAAAAACGCTGGTAAAGCGCCGCTTGAGACCCCTTTCACACTGGGGCGTTTTTCGGGCGCTGGCAGTGTGAAAGGGCTCGGGCCATCGGTGCACCCAGCCCGGTGGCAAAAACAAAAGCGCTGCAAAGAAGCTGCTTGCAGGACTTTTTTTGACGCCCTGCCATCGCAGCGCCCCAGTGTGAAAGCACTCGGGCTTTCACATTGCGATCGCAGATGAGGCTTCTTTCAGGTGCTTTACAGGCGCTTTTTTTAACGCTAAATAAAAAAATGCCCCAGTGTGAAAGGGGTCTAAGGATGAGCTCAGGCATGTTCGCACACTACACGTGCAGAGCCTGCCAGGAAGACGGCACTGCACAGCGCTAATCGCAGGCAGTGAGACATTTCCTGATCTCTGCAGCCGCGCATCGGGACAATGTTTCACTGCCTGTGATTAGCGATCCGCAGTGCCGACTTCCTGGCGGGCTCTGCACGTGTAGGGTGCGAACATGCCTGAGCTCATCCTTAGTAGCCAATCATAGATCTCAAGCTGCCATGAATGAAAGCTATTTGTGACTAAGGATGAGCTCCGGCGTGTTCGCACACTCCACGTGTAGAGCCCACCAGGAAGTCGGCACTGCGGATCGCTAATCACAGGCAGTGAGACATTTCCCGATCTCTGCAGCCGCACATCAGGAAAATGTGTCACTGCCTGTGCAGCTATGAGTAAGCACTCAGTTTCGAGTGTGAAACGCGTCAGCTGATCCTGTACATCGTGCATGATTGTCTTGTACTTTTGATGGTCCTATCTCTACAATAAAGACAAGTTTTCTACTTTATCCAGTGTGCGGCATCCAGATCTTTCTATCCAATACCTTTCTCTGCACGTGGAGTGTGCGAACACGCCGGAGCGCATCTTTATTTGTGACAGCTAAAACTATAGCTTTGAATGCCCCGTACACACGATAGGATTTTTCGACAACAAAATCCATGGATTTATTTTTGGATGTTGGCTCAAACTTGTCTTGCATACACACGGTCACACAAATCTTGTCGGAAATTCCGATCGCCAAGAACGCGGTGACGTACAACACGTACGGCGAGCCGAGAAAAATGAAGTTCAATGGCCAGTGCAGCTCTTCTGCTTGATTCTGAGCATGCGTGGAACTTTGTGCGCCGGAATTTACGACGGATTTTGTTGTCGGAAAATTTTGAGATCCAGATCTCAAATTTTTTGTGACGGAAATTCCGATGGAAAATGTCCGATGGAGCCTACACACGGTCGGAATTTCTGACAACAAGCGCCCATCGAACATTTTCCGTCGGAAAATCCGACCGTGTGTACGGGGCATAACAGTGAACACTGTTAGAAGCAATAAGGCCTCTTGCACACGTTGTGTATCTACTTTTTCAGACTTTTTTTTTTTTGTCTGTATTTTTGCGTATATATCTTGGGCATTTTCGGGCAAATGCACGAAAACGTATTCTAGCGTCCTCATTCCGCACAATATGTAAATGGACATAGGTGTAAATTGCTGACCAAAAAAGCAGATTTCTCTTTTTTTTTTTTTTATTTATTTATTTTTTTTACTGAAGAATGCACGCCGCTTGTTTACGCACCTTTGTGCACAGGCACATTACAATTCTTGGGCTGTATTTTAGCTCAGTAAAAAAAAAAAAAAAAAAAAAAAAGCTGTACTGAGCTTTTTCAAGCTGCAGCGTGCAAGAGGCCTTATACTGTTAAATAAAATAAATATTCGATCACTCCCCAGAGTAGTACAGTGTCACTTTGGTGACACTGAACTACTCTGATGACTGGATGTAAAAAACAAAATGCGAGAAAGGGGGGGAAAAAAATTAAACAAAAAATTAATTACTTTTTTTCTTTATTTTTTTTAATATACTGTCACCAGTCAGTAGCCTGATCACCATATGATGATGCTGTACTGCACTGGAGACAGTATGTAAAATAAATAAAATAAAAATAATTTAAAGAGGAATTGCAGTCTGCTCACATAATTTGAAATATAAAAAATCTTTGCCATTCTGAAGCTTTCCTTCAACCAGTATGCAAATTAATATATATATATATATATATATATATATATATATACTGTGATTCTGTACTTGCCAAATATGCTGCAGAAATCTCCCTCCACTGGGTCTGTATAAGGTATTTATCGGCGTATAACACGCACCCCAAGTTTAGGAGAGAATTTTAAGGAAAAAAACTTTTAGGAGGGAAGTTTAAGGAAAAGAAACTTACATTAAAATGCCCATCAATGCAGCCTCATCAGTGTTCATCTGCAGCCTTGTTAGTGTCATTGCAGCCTTTTCAGTGTCAGTGCAGCCTTGTCCCCAGTGCAGCCTTGTCAATGCAGCCTTGTCCCCGGTGCAGCCTTGTCAATGCAGCCTTGTCCCCGGTGCAGCCTTGTCAATGCAGCCTTGTCCCCGGTGCAGCCTTGTCAATGCAGCCTTGTCCCCGGTGCAGCCTTGTCAATGCAGCCTTGTCCCCGGTGCAGCCTTGTCAATGCAGCCTTGTCCCCGGTGCAGCCTTGTCAATGCAGCCTTGTCCCCGGTGCAGCCTTGTCAATGCAGCCTTGTCCCCGGTGCAGCCTTGTCAATGCAGCCTTGTCCCCGGTGCAGCCTTGTCAATGCAGCCTTGTCCCCGGTGCAGCCTTGTCAATGCAGCCTTGTCCCCGGTGCAGCCTTGTCAATGCAGCCTTGTCCCCGGTGCAGCCTTGTCAATGCAGCCTTGTCCCCGGTGCAGCCTTGTCAATGCAGCCTTGTCCCCGGTGCAGCCTTGTCAGTGCAGCCTTGTCAATGCAGCCTTGTCCCCGGTGCAGCCTTGTCAATTGACAAGGCTGCACCGGGGACAAGGCTGCATTGACAAGGCTGCACCGGGGACAAGGCTGCATTGACAAGGCTGCACCGGGGACAAGGCTGCATTGACAAGGCTGCACCGGGGACAGCCTTGTCAGTGCAGCCTAGTGTCCATGCCGCCGCCGCCATACACATAGTAGTAGTTTTAAATATGGCGCTGCGGAGTTCGGAGAGACTCGGCGCCGGCGGAAGTAAACGAACGCCGCCGAGATACACATAGCCGAGGGTTCTCGGCTCTTTCCAGCGCCGCTCACAGCCCGCCCAGTCCCGCCCTATGATGGACATAACACAGGTCCAATGGCGGGACTGGGCGTGACAGTGAGCGGCCCCGGAAAGAGCCGAATACACCCGACTATGTGTATCTCGGCTCTGTGATTTCGGCGGCGCTCGTTCAGCACCGCCGAGTCCCTCCGAAGTCCGCGGCGCCATATTTGAAACTACTCGCTATGTAAATGTCGGCGGCGATCGCCGACATTCACATAGCGATAGCGGGGATCGGCGTATAACACGCACCCACGACTTTCCCCTGATTTTAAGGGGAAAAAAGTGCGTGTTATACGCCGATAAATACGGTATTTACTGGCAGAAAAAAATGTTTTACTATCCAAAGTTCAAACAAGGGCAGAAGATTTAATAGATGGAAAGATGTAAAAATGACTAAAGCTCCGCTTTAACCACTTCCCGCAAATCAACGTACCTGTACATGGCTTGGAGGAAGAGGTTGTACCGGGGTGATGCCTGCAGCTGCTTTTTTAGAGCTGGCGGTCGGCTTTTTAGTGATAACAACCGAAGTAGCTCAGTAGCTGCTCGGGCGTTATCACAAGGCGAAGGAGAGGGCATTCTCCCCCCCCCCCCCCCCTCCTGCCATCGTCTGCGGGACGGGAGACCCGGGCGACCAGCCAGCACGTAAATCTGCACGGAATCGGCTTTGATTGGGTCTCCGATGTAAAAACCCGGAAGCAACGTCACTTCCGGTTTACTTGGCTGCAAATGGAACCGATTTAAAAAACATTTCAGTATTTCAAAATACAGATTTGAACGTTTTGATTACTTTTTAGTTCCCTCCATAAAGAGTACCTGTTACTGCCCATTACTGTCACAAGGGGTGTTTACGGTCCTTGTGACAGCAAACAAAAGTGATCAGATTTTTATTTTTATTTTGAAAAGGACAGTATAAAAAAAAAAAAAAGGATTTTTTTTTTTTTTTTTTTAAAGCACCCCCGTCCCCGGGTGCTCGCGCACCAAAGAAAACGCTTATATAAGTCACACCCCCAAATGTAAACCTGTGTTCAAATCACACGTGAGGTATTGCCGCGATTGTCAGAGCAAGAACAATAATTCAGGTAACCTTTTTTTTTTGGAGATTTTTAAGTACCGTAGTTTGTTGACATTTCACGAGTGTGCGCAATTTCAAACCATAACTTGTTTGGTATCTATTTATTAAGCGTAACATCTCTCACAATATACAACAAAAATTGGGCTAACTTTACTGTTTATTTTTTTAATTCAGTGAAGTGTATTTAAAAAAAAAAAAAATTGCGTTTGAAAGACCGCTAGGCAAATACCGTGTGACATAAAATATTGCAACAACCGCCATTTTATTCTTCAGAGTCTTTACTAAAAAAATATTTATAATATTTGGGGGTTCTAAATAATTTTCTAGCAAAAAAATACTGATTTATAACTTGTAAATACCGTATTTATCGGCGTATAATACGCACTTTTTTCCCCTTTTAAAATCAGGGGAAAGTCGTGGGTGCGTGTTATACGCCGATCCCCGCTAATTGTGAGCTATAGGCGGCGATCGCCGCCGACATTCACATAGCGAGTAGTTTTAAATATGGCGCCGCGGAGTTCGGAGGGACTCGGCGGAGCTGAACGAGCGCCGCCGAAATCACAGAGCCGAGATACACATAGTCGAGTGTATTCGGCTCTTTCCGGCGCCGCTCACAGTCACGCCCAGTCCCGCCATTGGACCTGTGTTATGTCCATCATAGGGCGGGACTGTGAGCGGCGCCGGAAAGAGCCGAATACACTCGACTATGTGTATCTCGGCGGCATTCGTTCAGTTCCACCGGCGCCGAGTCCCTTCGAACTCCGCGGCGCCATATTTAAAACTACATGCATGTGTATGTCGGCGGCAGCAGGCGGTAGGCATGGACACTGGGGACAAGGCTGCACTGGGGACAAGGCTGCACTGGGGCAAAGCTGCACTGACAAGACTGCACTGGGGCAAGGCTGCACTGACAAGGCTGCACTGGGGCAAGGCTGCACTGACAAGACTGCACTGGGGCAAAGCTGCACTGACAAGACTGCACTGGGGCAAAGCTGCACTGACAAGACTGCACTGGGGCAAAGCTGCACTGACAAGACTGCACTGGGGCAAAGCTGCACTGGGGACAAGGCTGCACTGGGGACAAGGCTGCACTGGGGACAAGGCTGCACTGGGGACAAGGCTGCACTGGGGACAAGGCTGCACTGGGGACAAGGCTGCACTGGGGACAAGGCTGCACTGACACTAACAAGGCTGCAGATGAACGCTGATGAGGCTGCATTGATGGGCATTTTAATGTAAGTTTCTTTTCCTTAAACTTCCCTCCTAAAAGTTTTTTTCCTTAAAATTCTCTCCTAAACTTGGGGTGCGTGTTATACGCCGGCGCGTGTTATACGCCGATAAATACGGTAACCAGTGTCAGAAATAGGCTTGATCTTTAAAGAGGAAGTAAACTCTGATGGGTGTTACTTCCTCTTTGTTTCCCTGCAAAGGTAAAGCATAATGGGCTACTATGCATCTAGTAAAGGTGCAAAAGATTACAATTGTAACTAAATGTAAGATTGTTGGCTGTGTCGGATCGGTTTGTCGAGGTTTAAAGGGACATTCCAAAATGAAGTATTGCGAGACCAATTCCTTAAGTAATCATAAAGTTTTCATGCTCCCCGAGACTCCTGGAGCCTTCAGCTAACATCTCATGACCGTCTAAGGCTGATCGACTGACGGAGTTCCAGGATCTGCTGTCCTCCCATTGGGTGGTTTGAACCCAACAAGCCTTGTTGACTTGTATGCCTTGCCAAGTCAATATTATCTGGTAAGCCTCCTCCCTCTTTCACGGTGGTGGTGTTTGCTTCCATTTTTTTCACTCCAAGGTTCCCAGGAACTTCTCACATGTGTATTGGATTACAAACCTAATTGGACTGTATTTCATCATTTCGTTCAATTTGGACATTTGTGTGTAGTGCAGTCACTATATTAGCACATTGCTTAATATCCATTCACATCTATTATGTTAGAGTTTGTGTCATTTTGTCACATATATGTTTGAATCACATACAATTTTTCCCTTTTCTTGCAATAATAGAGCTGCACTTTATTTTCTACCTACTTAGCTCTTTGTCTACAGCCGTACCGGCTGCTGGATTGCGGGGTCACAGTGCAGTATACACTCTTTATTATTCAGCATGCGCAAATGACAACCTAAATAGAAAAAAAAAATGTAAAAAAAAAAATGTAAGGTAGACTTTTGCTTTAACACTTAATAGAAGTACAGCCAAAGCTCATGCATGTATGGTGTGAACGAGCCCTCACTTCTGGGTCTCCGGGCTTCAGAAAAATGGCAGCCTCTAGCAAGAAATAACAGAATCAATGCTGGAGGCAATTTACAGCAAACACTAGTTTTGGTAGCATAGTTATTATATGTGGAATGTACGCTGCCTTGAAAAAGTATTCATACCCTTTGAAATTTTCCACTTTTTGTCATGTTAGAAACAAATGTCAATGTATTTTATTATGATTTTATGTGATAGACCAACACAAAGTGGCACATAATTGTGAATTGGAAGGGAAATGGTTTTCAATTTTTTTTTTTTTTACAAATATCTGAAAAGTGTGGCGTGCATTGGTATTCAGCCCCCCTGAGTGAATACTTTGTAGAACTACCTTTCACTGCAATTACAGCTGTAAGTGTTTTTGGGAATGTCTCTACCAGCTTTGCACATCTGGAGAGTGAGGTGTGTTGTTGACAGTCTGAGTTTGCAGGAAAAGGGTTGAAAGATGCCGGAGGTCAATCATCCCCGTACGTTGGTACTGAATGAAGGAGGAGGAACTAGGAAATCCTTGCTGGTGCATGGGGGGGGGGGGGATAAGATTATTATTTTATTATTATACAGGATTTATATAGTGCCAACAGTGTGCAGCGCTTTACAACATAAAGGGGGATAGTACAATTACAATAGATTTTACCACAGAAGAAATAGGAGGGCCCTGTTCTCGGACCTTACAATCTAAAGCAGGGGTCTCCAAACTATGGCCCACCAGTTGTTCAGGAACTACAATTCCCATCGTGCCTAGTCATGTCTGTGAATGTCAGAGTTTTACAATGCCTTATAGGATGTGTAGTTCCGCAACAGCTGGAGGGCCGTAGTTTGGAGATCTCTGATTTAATGGAAGGGGAAGGTGGTAAAAAAAGGCCATGGCTGCAGGGGATGATCTGATGGAAGAGACTCAAGTACAGTTTTTTTTTTTTTTTTTTTTTTTTAGGTGGAGGTTGGGTAGGCTTCCCTGAATAAATGAGTTTTCATACATTGTCTAAAAGTGGACAGGGTAGATTAAAAAGAAAACTAAGAACTGACTAGAACAGTGGTTCTCAACTCCAGTCCTCGGGACCCACCAACAGGCCAGATTTTAAGTATTACCTTGGGGAGTTGCAGACTAGAATACTGCAATCACTGAGCAGCAAGTGATATCACCTGTGATGTATTTCAGCTATCTTGCAAACCTGGCCTGTTGGTGGGTCCTGAGGACTGGAGTTGAGAACCACTGGACTAGAACTACATCCTGCCTCCCTTTCTAGTCCCCCAAAAAGTGTTAAATGTAAAAAAAAAAATCACAAACAGCTCCTAAAACATGTAACTATTCCCATGTGTACAAAGCAAAGCCCCTTGCAGAATGAAGTTGTCAGGACTCGGGTCTGAACCTGCAAACTCTGCTGTGTCTGGCTCTTGCTGAGCCACCTGAGATGCTGGACTGCTCCCTGGACAATTCCTTAAATGATCTTGCCTTGAACCTGAAGTAGAATAGTAAAGTATCAAACCAGGCAGAACTTCAGCAATGCAGGTTTATTAACAGCTGATAACATACAGGTTTATGTTCAAAGTATTACAAGATACAGGTCTAATTTATACAGTTTATTACAATTCATGCATATTAGATATAGGTATTCTTATCCTCTAACCAAATTGTGAATTGTTCTCACCTTGAACCAGAATGGGTCTTTTCTGCCAATTCTTGGGAACCCGTCACCTGATTGGGACCAGTCAATCGGCCAGTGGTCTGGTCCCCTCACAGAGTTCTGGGTTCCAGCTCAACCAAGTTCGTGAGGGAAATTCACCTGAGACCACATTCTGGAACAAGTTAAGAAGTCTTCTCTGACTCATACGAGGAGACAAGTTACGGACAGATACTTGCCCATTGGTTCTGACCTCTATGACCCGTGCAATAGGGCAGCATACACAGTTCAGCCTTATGAGCTCCTATCTGACTTATCTGTCTAACAATTGTAGAGCTTGCATTTATATACCCTTGTACAAGTCTTATCTCAACCATCTCTCTTACATATGATTGGTCCCTAAGATGTACGTCAATGTAACTAACCATAAATCTGACACCTGTTCTACAACCAGATAAACTTAATTATTCCCAAAATTCCTATATGTTCATTAAAGTGATTTATAACTGGTTTTGTCCAATTAAAAACACCTGTGTAGAGACAGTCTGGCACCCTGTGTTATCAAACTCTTCTCATCTTGATAAGATTTAAAGCGGAGTTCCACCCAAAAGTGGAACTTTCGCTCATCGGATTCCTCCCCCCCTCCGGTGTCACAGTTGGCACCTTTCAGGGGGAGGGGGGTGCAGATACCTGTCTTAGACAACTTCCGGGAATACACTCCCGCGGGAGTCACGCCCCCTCCCGCACTCCCCCGCTGTCTCCCGGGAAAGACACAGGTCCCAGGAGATAGCGGGGACCATTGAGAAAGCGCAGCGCGACTCGCGCATGCGCAGTAGGGAATCGGGAAGTGAAGCCGCAACGCTTCACTTCCTGATTCCCTCACTGAGAATGGCGGCGGCAGCACCCAAAGATCGAGGGACGGTTTGGTCTCGGGTGCCGACATCGCTGGACCCCAGGACAGGTGAGTGACCTTATTTTAAAACTCAGCAGCTGCAGTATTTGCAGCTGCTGACATCTAAGGCCTCTTTCACACGGGGGATCCGTATGTCCGTTTTTTCATCCCTCCGTTTTCGGATGAAAAACGGACATACATGTATCCCTATGGAGCGTCGGATGTCAGCGGTGACATGTCCGCTGACATCTGACCCTCTCCGATCCGAAAAATGTAACGGAGGAAAACCCTACTTTTCCCTTATCGTCTTTCAGGACAGCACTTGAGAGAGTGACTCCTCCCCTTGCCAACAGGAAACACCTCTTCCACCAAACTTTAAAAGGAGGCTCCTTTCCACATCTTGTCAGTTTTTGTGTTTCCTCCGGAGGGAACACTTCGTGGGGAAGTCAGGGCTCTCAGGTGCTGTCCTGGGAGCTCAGGTTTCCTGGTTTTTTCATCAAACACTTTTTACCTCATGAGAGCTGTTCCTCCCATTCCACAGCTGAAGTGAAGTGCTGCTGGCTGGGCTCCCTCTCCCTCTTCATATGGGCTCAGGGTGAGTCCGACTGTCGTGGGCATCGTTCCTAGGCGGCGGCAAGACAGGCGGTGGCCGTTTGCTGTATTTTTTTCTCAGGTCCACCGCCTGTTGCTTATTGCACCGCCGCCATCTTGGGGATGGCAGCGGGGCTCCATCCGCCGGAAGTGAGGCATCCGGAGGGGGCGGAGCCCACGGAACAGGCGTGCGGCGTCATTTCCGCCGGAAATCGCAGAGGGAAAGGGGAGGAACGGCGCTGGTGCTTATTTGGCGGTTCCGGTCCGGCGCACAGGCGCTATTTGAGTCCGGAACCGGCGTTTAGCCACACAAACACAGCAAGCGCTCCTCGATGGAATCGATGGCGGCAGCAAGTGGGACAGGCACAGGCACCAGCAAGGCCCAGGTAAGGGGCAGTTGTATACTGTCCTCCTTGTACTGTGGGGTCTCTCTCTCTTTCTATCTCTCCCCCCCGGTGGCAGGGGCCTGTCTGGGCACATAAGGCAGTTTAGTTCTTACTGTGCACCTGTGGTGAGCATCCTTGGGTATAGGACAGGTTGTCTCATTAGGATGGTTTCTTCTTTTGTCTCATGGCAGGCCAAGAGCTCTGATCCAGTGGCAAAAAGAAAATGTCCTTCATGTAAATCCAAGCTACCTGAAGGATGGAAGAAGACGTTATGCCAAGCTTGTATTGATTTGCTAGTTAAAGAAGAAGCTTCTTCCGCTTGCAGCGACTTGATTGCATCTGTTAAAAAAGAACTTGATGCGACTATTCAATCATTTCGCTCTTCCCTAGCAAACCCATCCCTGAGTCAGCCTACTACCTCACAGTCCTCCCAAGGCTCACTTATAGTCCCGGCGGTGGAGACTGAGGCATCTCCTACCCCAGAGGGACATTTCCCCTCTCAATCTGAGGATTCTGATGAGGGTGAGGAAGGAGAAAATTTACCTTCAAGATTTAAATTGTCTTTAGAACAGGTAGATGGCCTGTTAAAAGCAATCTATACCACACTGGGTCTGGAGGAGGAAAGAAAGGAGTTATCTCTGCATGATAAAATGTATGCAGGGCTTAGCGAGCACATCGCAATTTCCCAGTGCACTCTGTTATTTCTGAAGCTATTAAGAAAGAGTGGGCAGAGCCAGAGAGAAAGCCTTTCTTTCCCAAAGCCTTAAAAAGGCGTTTTCCTTTTGACGAAGATCCAGCGGCAGTTTGGAACAAAAACCCCAAACTAGATGCCGCGTTTTCCCAGGTCTCGAGGTCTACAGATTTGGCATTCGAGGACATGGGGGTATTGAGAGATCCCATGGATAAAAGGATGGACCAGGTTCTAAAAAGGGCTTGGCAATCTATCATGGGAAATCTTAAACCTGCTATGGCAACTACAGTGGTATCCAGAAATATGGAGTTCTGGTTAGAGCAACTTAAGGCCCATATCTCAGCAGACTCACCAAAACAAGAGATTTTGGATTCATTCTCAACTCTGTCGGCCGCTGTCGCATTTATATCTGATGCATCAGCGGAATCAATTAAAATGACAGCTAGATCTGCTGCCCTGGCCAACTCAGCCAGAAGGGCTTTGTGGTTGAAAACTTGGCCGGGGGACGCGGCATCCAAAAACAAGCTGTGTGGGATACCGTTCCTGGGTGACTTGCTTTTTGGGCCTGACTTAGATGCGGTTCTAGATAGAACAGCGGATAAAAAGAAGTCTTTTCCAATCAAAAAGAAAAAACAGCCAGTTAAGCGTTTTTTTCGTTCCCAAAGGGCTCAAGAACAAAACAAACCCCAGGAGAAAAGAAAAAATTGGGCATCGCAGAAGGGAAAGGGAAAAGGAAATGTCCTTTTCCATCCTCCTGCAGCCTCCGGTAAAACGCAATGACTTGTGCGTACCGGTGGGGGGAAGGCTTCAAAGTTTCCTTCCCCTTTGGGCCAGCATGACAGAAAGTCTATATATTTTGGACATGCTGTCCCAAGGTTACAGGATAGAGTTTTCGGATCGCCCGCCAGAAAGATTCTTTGTAACAAACCTACCAAGGGACCAAACAAAGGCTCTGGCCTTGAAGAACCTTTTAAGGGATCTGAGGCACCAGAGGGTAGTGATACCAGTATCCCCAGAAGAACAGGGTCAGGGTTTCTATTCACACATCTTTCTGATAAAAAAACCATCCGGAAACTTCCGTCTTATCCTCAACCTAAAACCCCTGAACATGTCAGTCCTATACAAAAAGTTTTGTATGGACTCAATTTTCACGGTCAGAAACATTCTGACAAAAGATTGTTTTATGGCATCAATCGATCTGAGGGATGCTTATCTTCATATTCCTGTAGCACCTCAGTCCCAGAAGTTCCTGAGGTTTGCGGTGAATATGGGCAAGGAGATTATACATCTTCAGTTCAGGGCCCTTCCCTTCGGCCTGTCGTCAGCTCCTCGTATTTTTACGAAGATAATGGCGGAAGCTCTCGCCCCTCTTCGACTCCAGGGGATTGCGGTAATTCCATATCTGGACGACCTCCTCTTTTTTGCCCCATCCAGGGAGAAGTTGCAGGAGGATTTGAGCAAATCCCGCAGTCATTTGGAGTCAATAGGGTGGATAGTGAATGTTCAAAAATCAAATTTCATCCCAGCTCAGCAAGTACTGTTTCTGGGTTATTTGATAGATTCAGTGGAGCAAAAGATTTTTCTCCCAGAAGAGAAAAAGATCAAGGTCCAAAGGGTAATAACGGCACTACAAACAAATCAACTGATTTCAGTCCGAAAGGTTATGTCGGCTCTGGGGACATTAACCTCTTCAATGCCAGCCATCCAATGGGCAAGGCTGCATTTCAGGACTCTCCAGAGGTTCCTTCTAAGTACATGGAACCACAGGACGGAGAGTTTAGATACAAAATAAAGATTCCCACCAGAGTCAAACGTTCACTTTGGTGGTGGAAAAGTCAGGTGGTACTGCAAAGAGGTCTTCTGTGGTCTTTTCCGACCGGGAAAGTGGTCACAACAGACGCCAGTTTGCAGGGATGGGGGGCCCACATGGGTCAGGCCTTAGCGCAGGGAACATGGTCCCCGTTCGAGGCCCAAAAATCCTCAAATTGGAGAGAGCTGAAGGCAGTTGCTCTAGCATTAGTTTTCTTCTCTCAAAACCTTATAGGTTGCCATGTCCAGATTTTGTCGGACAATGCCACGGCCATAGCCTACCTGAACAAACAGGGAGGCACAAGAAGCAAGGCTCTTCACTTACTGTCAGTAGAGATTCTGGAGTGGGCGGAAAACCACTTACTATCTCTATCCGCAGTCCATCTAAAAGGCACATTGAACGAAGTAGCGGATTATCTGAGCCGACAGAAAGTTCAGGAATCAGAGTGGAGTCTGAACAGGAAGGTGTTTGCATTAATCACCAGTGTTTGGGGCCTTCCGCAGGTAGATCTGTTTGCTTCAAAACAAAACACGCAGCTCCCGAATTTTTTCTCCCTTCAGAGAGACATTTGCTCTCAGGGGATAGATGCTCTGGCACTTCCGTGGGATTTTCACCTGGGGTATGCTTTTCCTCCATTCAGGTTAATCCCTCTAGTGTTGAGGAAAATACTGGAAGAGAGAGTATCAATAATTTTGATTACTCCATATTGGCCAAAGAGGGCTTGGTTTTCCACGATTCTTCAGTTGGCAATCAAACCATGTTGGCATCTTCCGCTTAGTCAGGATCTGCTGACTCAGGGGCCAGTGCATCATCCAGATGTAGGCAGGTTAAAACTCACTGCCTGGTATCTGAGGAGCAGTTAATGAGAAGCAAAGGCTTTTCTGAACGTTTAACTACGATGTTGCTTTCCAGTAGGAAAAAGGTAACCAGGGATATTTACGCCAAAGTATGGAAAGTCTATGTTTCTTTCTGTCATTCTGAACATAGAGAGGTTAAAGATCTAGTTTCAGTGCTGGAGTTCTTGCAAAACGGTGCAGACAAGAATTTAGCGGTCAGCACCCTTAAGGTGCAGGTGGCCGCCTTGGGAGTTTTTCTGGAGAGATCCTTATCTTCAGAAACTCTGATCATGAGATTTTTCAAAGCACTTTCCAGGTCTAGACCGGTCCCGGTGAAGCATTTCCCAAATTGGGATCTCTCGGTGGTTCTGCAGGCTCTGGCAAAAGAACCATTTGAGCCTTTACAGGCCATATCCCTAAAGAATTTAACTTTGAAGACTATTTTTCTGGTCGCAATTACTTCAGCAAGAAGGATTAGTGAACTGCACGCTCTATCAGTAAAAGAGCCTTTTTTGTCAGTTTTTCCTGATAGAGTTGTCCTTAAAGTAGATCCGGGGTTTTTGCCAAAAGTGGCAAGCTTTAGTAACAGGTCTCAGGAGATTACTCTACCAACCTTTTCTGCTAACCCTTCGGGTGCAAAGGAAGAGCAGTTTCACAATTTAGACGTAAGACGTATCCTATTACAGTATTTGGAAGTAACAGGAGGGTTTAGAGTTTCAGATTCATTATTTGTTCTTTTTTCTGGAAACAAGAAAGGCCAACAAGCATCAAAAGCATCATTGGCTAGATGGCTTAAGACAGCTATTTCTGTAGCCTATTCTCAAATGGGTTTATCTTCCCCGCTGGGAATTAGGGCTCATTCAACAAGAGCCCAGGCCACTACATGGGCAGAAAGAGCTGGTGCCACCCCAGATCAGATTTGTAAGGCGGCTACGTGGTCAAGCTACTTAACGTTTGTCCGTCATTACAGACTGGATCTCCTATCAGCAGGTGATCAGGCTTTTGGCAGAAAGGTTCTGCAGGCTGTGGTCCCTCCCTAGGGGGGTAAGTCTCTCTTATCCTCTCAAGTGCTGTCCTGAAAGACGATAAGGGAAAATTCAAGTTAGACTTACCGGTAACTTGTTTTCCTTGAGTCTTTCAGGACAGCAGCATCCCGCCCTATTGTTTTTACATATATATACTGTGACTAATCATATCTCGATTATGTGTTCCAGTTTGGGGCCGGAGGTTCTCTACTACTACTGACAAGATGTGGAAAGGAGCCTCCTTTTAAAGTTTGGTGGAAGAGGTGTTTCCTGTTGGCAAGGGGAGGAGTCACTCTCTCAAGTGCTGTCCTGAAAGACTCAAGGAAAACAAGTTACCGGTAAGTCTAACTTGAATTTTCCATCCGTTTTCGGATCTGGTGACGACAGACACTACGGTCCGTCATCTTCCGATCCCCCATAGGGGAGAGCGGCGCTCTGACAGATTCGTCGCTGCACAGTGTGCAACGACAGACCTGTCATCTTCCTGCTCAGCGGGGATCGGGGGAGCGATCCCCACTGAGCAAGCGGGTGTTCACGGGGCGGATCATCACTGATGTGATGAAAAGATCACTGATGTGTGAAAGAGCCCTATAAAAATTTTTTTTCGTGGGACTCCTGCTTTAACCAAGTTCAAGAATTACAGATTTATGACATTTGGGAAAATGAACTTTCAATAACCCCACCAGATGTGTTATAAGTTTCACTATATGTATGTATTTTAACAGTTTTAATGAGTGCACAAGCAGACCTTTGTTTGACCATGTCAAACTTAATTTAATGTACTGTACATAACTTTAATTATTTCTAAACCACCTATTTTCTTATTTTTTATCTGTCTGATTTATATGCATTTCAGACTTGAGACAATTCTATATTATTTGAATCTATCCTAATGAACTTTCACCCAGTAGACTATCTTAATACATTTTACAGAACATCTGTGTACAAGTACTTGTCATAAAGCAGAGGTCATTTAAAGTTCAACACTTAAAAATGAAGACTTTCTAAATCTGGAAAACACAGTATACATTTTTAAAGATTAATAATTGTTGCTTTACTTATTGAATAATAATATTGATAAAACCACTACTATATAATAATATGAATAATAATTAATAAAATACATGCAAATCAATATGACTAATAAGAAATACATTGGCTAATATGAGATTCTACAACAAACCCTGTTTTTCTTGAACTCTTTGCTCCTCCCATGAACTTCATACTTAAGCAATGCCTTCGCACTTCTTGTTTGCCAGAATTTTGTACCCTCTCCAGCCAATATCTTGCTCTTGCCACTCTTGCTGCCGTCTGTATCTTCACTACCACTCATTACCAAACTTTTTTGCCTTTTTTTTTTTTCCCTGACTATGCTTCCACTTGACCTCAACCTGCAACCACTTATCAACCTTTTGGCTTGTTCCACAACTAGCCTTTTGCTTGAACCTACAATCACTCTTTTACTGACCTTTTTTGGCTTTTTTACTGACTATGCTTATTCCTACCTCCTATATCTGCTACTGGACCCCAGCTTGCTCACCTCCCTGGTGGGGTGATCCTGAGGATGGCGACCTGGTACTAACATGCACAAAAATCCATCTCCACCATCAGGAGCTCTGGTGGTTAGTGGTTAGGCCAGTGTTTAATTTTGGCAGCAAATTTCGATTTAGTTTTAGTCTTAGGACTAAAATGGCATTTTAGTCTTCTGCAATTGTTTTAGTCGTATTCAGTCCACTAAATCTCCAGTACATTTTAGTCGACTAAAATCTAATGGGTGTAATTAAATTGTAATGCATTAGTTAACATTACTCTACAATTTCCAAACTCATTATATACTGCTGGAGTGAAAAATCTAATATGTTATTTATTATGGTATTGAGGTATGAACATGCACTACAGACCAGTGTTAATTTTGAAGTCAAATTTCAATTTAGTTTTAGTCTTAGTCTTTTGACTAAAATGGCATTTTTCATCTCAGTTGTGTTAGTCGTATTTTAGTCGACTAAAATAATATTCATTTAGTCGACTAAAATGTTTTAGTCGACGAAATTAACACTAATTTAGACCCAGTACCTCTGGTGAGCTTGTGTCAGTTGGCAGGGTGACCTGCTTCTGTACTTATCCAGTTGGTTGGTGGGAGCCCCTGACCATAACAGAAGTTCTTTTCTTATTTCTGTTGCTTAAGTGTAAGATTTCATATTTCTGTATCACTTCATTATCAGAAATGTCCCAAATATTCGTTTTAAATCTTTGTCAGATTTTTTTAATCTAAATATTAAAATGGTTGTTAATCCACTCTGTTCTCTCCACAATCCTTTGTTTTATAATGCTATGTGCCCCAGTGTGTGTTTTTTAAATAAAATGCCATTTCTATACCTTATTTCAGAGCGGCGTTCACGTGACCGGCCGCCTCTATCCTCTCTTAATCTAACAGCTGCAGCTGGAAGGCCTGAGAATCCCCCGCTGATGCCAGTGGGAGGAGAGCAGAGAGAGAGAGAGGTGGCCGGTCAGGCGAGTGGCGCTCTGAAATAAGGTATAGAACGGCATTTTATTTATAAAGCACTGGGCACATAATATTTTCAAACACTGGGAATTGTATGAAAATTTTAAAGGATTTTCAGCAGCAGGAGGGGAGGGGCGGGCACTGTCACTAGCTAACAGGCAGGCAGGGGAGGAGGAGAGGAGGACAGAGGAGAGCTGCAGATGATGGAGGCATGTAAACTGACTAAAGTGTCGGGGCTCAGCAGCCATGATAAACCGTGCTCAGTTTACAGGGGGAGGGCAGAAACCGGCGGGATCAGCCAGGTATTTCAGGTGATAAAGAAGGCCAAATTACACAGCACCAGCACTGTGCTGTATAACTTGCTTTAAGGAAACGTGATCCAAATTTTTTTTTTTTTTTTTAGGTTAACAAACACTTTAAGCTTTTTATTTATTTATTATTGCTTCATAAATTTTTACAAGCTTTTTTTTTTTTTTTTAAGTGTTTTACGAGTGTGTTACAAGCGTTTTTGTTTAGCCAGTAAAAAGCACTAGGGTGAGTAGAGGGAGAGGAAATTAGGGGGGGAAAGCTGTTATACAAGTGTTTTTTACGAGCATTTTTCTGCTCAAGTCAGGTGTTTCTATTGAAGTCTATGGGGCCAAAAACACTTGTAATCTGCCAAAAAGAAGCTCATGTACTTTTTTGAGCTTCAGGCGACAGAACGCTGGGGTGTGAACAGGGCCATTGAAATGAATGGGATTTGGCTTGTTGAATGTTTTAGAGCTACAAACTACAATCAGAAAATCGCTCAGGTGTAAATGTCTGTACTTCACTTTTATGTTATTACATGATCTGACAGTTTCTGGGCGAAACCTTTTTTTAGGGAAGCTTTGATGTGGAAACATTGCCTAGTAACAGTAATCATGAATTACTAGTAAAGGCCTGTGAACATTTTAATTATTTTTGTACACAAAGTGTCAGTTTTGCAAAACATACAGATTTTGCATTAGGGGATTTTGTCTTTCACCCTAGATCATTATTTTCTGTCAGTTGTACAGTTTATAAACAACAATATGGGATGACAATTAATTTATTTAATACAGGCTTGTTGGGAAAAACAATTTACAATCTAACAGACTAATCCTAGTGCATGTAAATTTATATTCTGCCAAAAAAAACATTAACTAGACATGTATGCCTAGAACAAGAGGGAAGCCCAGATTGTGTAATTCAAGATCAAAAAATTGGCCCAAAAGAGGGAGAATTGGATAAAACTTGAGAACAGTGGATTTCAGGCTCAATTCCCAAGCATCATGTGGTCTGAATTAAAAGGTTTACAAATTGTCAATTTATTAGTAATTTAGTAGTAAGTGGTTAGTAAAGTGGTTTGACCTTTGATGAGAATTATGCAATCTTTTAACTGATGAAGCAATATTAATCTAGATAAATGAATAATGGAATAATGAACATGTGATTTCCAAACATTTTAGTATTATTTTATAAAAATATCTATTACTGGGTTATGGGGATTCCTTGGCAGATTATTAATTTATATTTAATTTTTATTTATACATTAATGTGGTTAGAATTACATAGGAGAAGATTGTTTAATAGATAAGAGCAATTCATATTATGAACTTGTAAAATATACATTCCCCCCGAAAGGTGCCAAATTTGGCACCGGATAGGGGGAAGGAGTACAGTGAGCAGAAGTTCCACTTTTGGGTGGAACTCCGCTTTAAAGTGATTGTAAATGATCACTTTGTAAAACAACCCATTCTGTTTAAAATAGAAATGAAAGGCAAAACATATTTTTGTATAGATATAAAAAAAAGCATTAGAAATACCTTCCTTTTAAATATATATATATATATATATATATATATATATATATATATATATATATATATATATATATATATATATATATATATTATTAGCATTGCAGTACACAAAACACATAGTCTGAGATAACAAGTAAACCCAAAGAAAGGCTATAATCACCCATTTGGATCAGGATTTTATAAAAGGAACATGGTTTATCTTTATATAAGGAAATGCCTCTGGTAAAACAGCCCTTAATAAATATAAAAGGGAGGTAAAACGCCATCATCATAGATGGCTGCCTTCCATGATAACAGAAAGTAGAGGGCATTAGAAAACAATGCAATCTACACCAGGAAATGTGCCAACATCACCGGCATGCATGTTGTGAGGACTTATGAGTGCATCATGCGCATGCACTGAAATACGTGCGTGATAATCAAAAGATAGGAAGGGATCTTTTAAGAGAACAGATAAAAATGTTACAAAGCTTTATAGAATAGTAAAAGCATTATTTAAACAGATAGTGTGTGTGTGTGTGTGAAAACTATACAGGGAATTCCATGTACAGTGTGGACGGAAAGTATTCAGACCCCCTTAAATTTTTCACTCTGTTATATTGCAGCCATTTGCTAAAATCATTTAAGTTCATTTTTTTTCCTCATTAATGTACACCCAGCACCCCATATTGACAAAAAAACACAGAATTGTTGAAATTTTTTGCAGATTTATTAAAAAAGAAAAACGGAAATATCATTTGGTCCTAAGTATTCAGACCCTTTGCTCAGTATTTAGTAGAAGCACCCTTTTGCTCTAATACAGCCATGAGTCTTTTTGGGAAAGATGTAACAAGTTTTTCACACCTGGATTTGGGGATCCTCTGCCATTCCTCCTTGCAGATCCTCTCCAGTTCTGTCAGGTTGGATGGTAAACCTTGGTGGACGGCCATTTTTAGGTCTCTCCAGAGATGCTCAATTGGGTTTAAGTCAGGGCTCTGGCTGGGCCATTCAAGAACAGTCACTGAGTTGTTGTGAAGCCACTCCTTCGTTATTTTAGCTGTGTGCTTAGGGCAGGGCTTGACAAATTTGCTTGGAATCTAGGAGCCAGCTAAAAAAGTTAGGAGCCAGGTTTTTTTTTTTTTTTTAAACGACCGACAAAGCTTTATTTTCAATATAAAAATTAACCAATCTTAAATTTACACAGAGACGACTAGAACGAATGTGACTGCTTTTATTTCCTGCCATGCAGGGACACAAGACCGCCATATTCTCGCTAAGGATCCAATCAGGTCCGCCTGAAAAACTGACAGGCGAACCTGATCAGACAGCCCGAGTGAAAGGGGCCAAGCAGGGAGGTGACAAATAAATAATAAATTCATTTTAATTAACCACTTCCTTCCCGCAGGACGAATATATACGTCCTGTCTTTGAAGAGAAATACCGTAGTTATGGTAGCAGCTAGCTACCATAACCCCGGTATCTTCTTCAAGAGCCGGCGGTTCTCTTTCAGATAAAAGTGGTCTCTGCAGCAGATTAGCAGCGAGATCACTTTTATCGGCAGCAGGAGAGGGCCCCCCCTATCGCCACGATCGTTAGAGCGAGAGCAATAATCCTAGTCCTGGACCTCCTCTGTAACTCAAAACATGTAACCTGTAGAATTTTTTAAACGACGCCTATGGAGATTTTAAAGGGTAAAAGTTTGTCGCCATTCCACGAGCGGATGAAATTTTGAAGCGTGACATGTTGGGAATCAATTTACTCGGCGTAACATTATCTTTCACAATATAAAAAAAATTGGGCTAACTTTACTGTTTTCTTATTTTTTAATTAAAAAAAGTATTTTTTCCCCAAAAAGTGCGCTTGTAAGTCCGCTGCGCAAATACGGTGTGACAAAGTATTGCAATTACCGCCATTTTATTCTCTAGGGTGTTAGAATAAAAAATATATATAATGTTTGGGGGTTCTAAGTAAAGGGAAGGAGATGAGCAGGCAGTGAAAACAGGTAGGGAAAGCTCCATTAGCATTGGTGGATGTCTTGTCATACCAACGGCCACCACCAGAGGGCGCCCGATTGCAGAAGGAACCAGGAACCATAGGACTGCAGTAGGCCGCAAAGCCGGGGCCTCAATTACCGGCGCGGCCCAGCGCGATCGCGGCGGGAGGGGGGGTGAGTGTCGAACGGACACAGGATGCCCCAGGCGCCAGGTCGCTAATTCTAGTCGCAAATGCGACCTGGCGCCCGGGTTTTGTCGAGCCCTGGCTTAGGGTCATTGTCTTGTTGGAAGGTAAACCTTCGGCCCAGTCTGAGGTCCTGAGCACTCTGGAGAAGGTTTTCGTCCAGGATATCCCTGTACTTGGCCGCATTTATCTTTCCCTCGATTGCAACCAGTCGTCCTGTCCCTACAGCTGATAAACACCCCCACAGCATGATGCTGCCACCACCATGCTTCACTGTTGGGACTGTATTAGACAGGTGATGAGCAGTGCCCAGTTTTCTCCACACATACCGCTTAGAATTAAGGCCAAAAAGTTCTATCTTGGTCTCATCAGACTAGAGAATCTTATTTCTCACCATCTTGGAGTCCTTCAGGTGTTTTTTTTTTTTTGTTTTTTTTTTTAGCAAACTCCATGCGGGCTTTCATGTGTCTTGCACTGAGGAGAGGCTTCCGTCGGGCCACTCTGCCATAAAGCCCCGACTGGTGGAGGGCTGCAGTGATGGTTGACTTTCTACAACTTTCTCCCATCTCCCGACTGCATCTCTGGAGCTCAGCCACAGTGATCTTTGGGTTCTTCTTTACCTCTCTCACCAAGGCTCTTCTCCCCCGATAGCTCAGTTTGGCCAGACGGCCAGCTCTAGGAAGGGTTCTGGTCGTCCCAAACATCTTCCATTACAGGATTATGGAGGCCACTGTGCTCTTAGAAACCTTAAGTGCAGCAGAATTTTTTTTTGTAACCTTGGTCAGATCTGTGCCTTGCCACAATTCCGTCTCTGAGCTCTTCAGGCAGTTCCTTTTTAAACTCATGATTCTCATTTGCTCTGACATGCACTGTGAGCTGTAAGGTCTTATATAGACAGGTGTGTGGCTTTCCTAATCAAGTCCAATTAGTATAATCAAACACAGCTGGATTTAAATGAAGGTGTAGAACCATCTCAAGGATGATCAGAAGAAATGGACAAGACAGCACCTGAGTTAAATATATGAGTGTCACAGCAAAGGGTCTGAATACTTAGGACCATGTGATATTTTGGTTTTTCTTTTTTAATAAATCTGCAAAAATGTCAACAATTCTGTGTTTTTCTGTCAGCATGGGGTGCTGTGTGTACATTAATGAGGAAAAAACTTAAATTATTTTAGCAAATGGCTGCAATATAACAAAGAGTGGAAAATGTAAGGGGGTCTGAATACCGTATATACTCGAGTATAAGTCGAGGCCCTAATTTACCACAAAAAAATGGGAAAAACTTAGTGACCCGAGTATAAGACGAGGGTGAGAAATGCACAGCTACTGTAAGTGGAAAAGAGGGTCAACAATGCCCATTTGCATGCCTCACTGTGCCCATTTGCAGCCATAGGTCCCCCGAACTTCGAACTCGGTAGTTAAGGGTTCCTAGATGCCCCCTAGCTGCAGTCAAAACTTGGGGTCTCTGAACCCAAAGGGTCCCGAAATGACATTGCTGCAGATGGACACAGTTGACTGATTTTGGGGCCCCGTATCTTGGGGCCATTTAGTGTTAGGAACCCCAAATTTGGTGTACAAACCCAGTGGAACTAGCACCATAAAATATCCAAAGCTGGGGTTTCTAGCACCAAGTGTCCCCGAGATACAGGGCCCCAAATATCGGTTCAGAAAATGTCAAGCACTTTTCTGCAGCAGAGAATGACATTTTCTGAACTGATTTTGGGGCCCTGTATCTCGGGGCCACTTAGTGCTAGGAACCCCAGCTTTGGATATGTTGTGGTACCAGTTCCACTGGGTTTGCACCCCAAATTTGGGGTTCCTAGCACTAAGTGGCCCTGAGATACGGGGCCCCAAAGTCGGTTCGGAAAATGAATTTTTTTGCTGCAGAAAAGTGCTTGACTCCAGTATAAGTCGAGGGGGGCACTTTCAGCACAAAAAAATGTGCTGAAAAACTCGACTTATACTCCAGTATATACGGTATTTTCCATCCCCACAGTATATTGGTAGACATATCCTCTATAGGAAAAGAGAAACTATAGACAGTACCAGATTCCTAGGCTTATACAGCCATCACTATTGGAAACATCTTTATATAAAATTGAATTTGAAAATGACATGTTAAAGAAAACGATACAATTCTGTTAAACTTTAAACTTAATTTACTTTTTTGTTAAACTTTATTAACCACTTCCGCCCCGGAAGATTTTACCCCCTTCCAGACCAGAGCAATTTTTGCTATTCGGCACTGCGTCGCTTTAACTGACAATTGCGCGGTCTTGCGACGTGGCTCCCAAACAAAATTGACGTCCTTTTTTTTCCCACAAATAGAGCTTTCTTTTGGTGGTATTTGATCACCTCTGTGGTTTTTATTTTCCCAAGGCGTCTTTCAGGACAGCACCTGAGAGATAGCGACTCCACCCACCGGAAACAGGAAACACCTTCTTCCTCCAAACTTTAAAGGGAGGCGCCTCCCTACCATACCTCAGTTTTTGTGTTTCCTCCGGCCCGGAGGGAACATCTTTTTGAAGGGGAGTCAAGGTCTCTCAGATGCCTGGGAGACAGGGCTTCCTTTTCATTTTTTCCTCCTTTTGGAGACCCGCTGTCCTCCCGGCCTACCCAAGCCTTTGCAGCGGTAGCAATTGGGCTCCTCTTCCCCTCCTGGTGCTCGGGGAGAGCCGTAGACCCGGTGATCCGCGCGGTCATAGGAGCGGCGGTGCGCGTGCGCCGCCGCCATGTATTTTGGCCGGCAGGCGCGGCGGAAGTGACAAGGCGGGTCACTGGGTCAGCAGAAGCGTCATTTCCGGCGTGGATGCGAGAGGGGAGGAGGGAGGACAGGAACTGGCGCCTACTTCCGCTTCCGGTCCGGTGCAGATGCACTATGGGAGTCCGGAAGCGGCATATGAAGCCACAGGTGGAGAGCTGCACACCAGAGATGGAGGACTCAGCGTCTGCAGCGGTGGGGACAGGCACAGGCGCCAGTAAAGCTCAGGTAGGAGCAGCACCTACCTTTCTTCCTTTTCCTGGGTTTGGTCTATTTTCTTTTTTCTTACCCCCTAGTGGCAAGGGGCCTGTCTGGGCACTGGAGGCTGACTGGTTTCTTCTTAGTGCACCTGTGGGTGATTCTTGTGTAGCTGAGACCGGGTCTCACTAAAAGGTCCCCTGGTTTTTTTCCCTTTTTTGTTTTTTCTCTCACAGGCTAAAAGCTCTGACCCAAAAAAGAGATGTCCTTCTTGCAGGGCCAAAATGGGAGAAAATTGGAAAAAAGTCTTATGCAGTACATGCATCACTTCTTTAGTTAAGGAGGAATCAGCTTCGGTTTGTGATGATCTGGTTGCCTCTGTAAAGAAGGAACTATACGCCACGATTCAGACTTTTCGTGACTCTTTAGTTAATCCAGCTGCTAGTCAGCCATCCACTTCTGAGGATTCCCAGGGTTCTATTTCTTTCCCCATGGTAGAAGTTTTACCTGAAGGCCCCTCTATCAGGGAAGAGCAGTCCCCTACTCCTTCCGTTAAAGATTCGGAGGAGGTGGGTGAGGAAGCGGAGGTGGCTCCTTCCAAATTTAAGCTTTCCCTAGAGGAGGTAGACGGACTCCTTAAGGCTATCCATGTTACACTTGGCTTAAGTGAGGAAAAGAAGGAGTTATCTCTTCATGACCGCATGTATGCAGGGTTAAATGAGCCTAAGGGGCGAACATTTCCAGTTCATTCGGTCATTTCTGACGCCATTACTAAAGAATGGCAAGATCCAGAGAAAAAGCCCTTTTTTTCCAGAGCCCACAAAAGGCGCTTCCCTTTTGAGGAGGACCCTTCTGCGGTGTGGAATAAGGTGCCCAGGTTGGATGCGGCCTTTTCACAGGTCTCAAGATCCACAGACCTGTCTTTTGAAGACATGGGTGTTCTAAGGGATCCAATGGACAAACGCATGGATCTTTTGCTCAAAAGATCATGGCAATCAATCATGAGCAATTTAAAACCAGCAATGGCCACAACCTGTGTAGCCAGGAATCTGGAATACTGGGTGAACCAACTTAGATCTCATATAGTGGCAGATTCCCCCAAGCAGGAGATCTTGGATTCCTTTCCTACCCTGATTTCTGCGGTTGCTTATATTGCTGATGCTTCGGCTGAAGCTATCAAAATGTCAGCTAGGTCTGCAGCTTTAGCAAATGCTGCGAGAAGAGCTTTATGGCTAAAAACCTGGCCAGGTGATACAGCTTCAAAGAGTAAACTTTGTGGTATCCCCTTTTCAGGTGACCTTCTTTTTGGCCCAGATCTAGATAATATCCTAGACAGAACTGCCGATAAGAAGAAGTCCTTTCCGGTCAAAAAGAAAAAGCAGACCCCAAAACGTCTTTTTCGACCTCAAAAAACTCAGCAGCAACAGCAGGAAAGTAAGTTTCAGGGCAGGAGGAAAAATTGGTCTGCGCAAAAGGCGAAGGGCAAAGGTGGAATTCTCTTCCGTCCTCCTTCACAGGCCGAAAACTCACAATGACTCATCTCTGCGGGTCGGCGGAAGATTACGAGAGTTTCTTCCGCAGTGGTCAGTGATAACTACAAATCAGTTTATTCTGACCACTCTCTCGCAGGGTTATACTCTCGAGTTCTCCAGAAGCCCCCCAAGAAGGTTTCTGGTAACAAATGCTCCTCGAGATCCAATAAGGGCCCTGGCCATGAAATCCTCTCTGGAGGAACTAATGCAACAGGGTGTAGTAATCCCAGTGCCACCAGAGGAATGGCACGAGGGCTTCTATTCACATGTCTTCCTGGTAAAAAAACCAACAGGAAGATTTCGTTTAATTCTAAATTTAAAGCCACTAAACAGAGCCATCAAATACAGAAGGTTCAAGATGGACTCAATTTTCACCGCCAGAAATATTCTGACTCCAGGTTGTTTCATGGCGTCAGTGGATCTAAAGGATGCATACCTGCATATTCCAATCTCATCCCAGTCCCAGAGGTTTCTCAGGTTGGCGGTAAGGTTGGAAGGCAGAATTCAGCATCTGCAATTCAGAGCCCTACCCTTCGGGCTATCATCCGCACCCCGAATTTTTACCAAAGTAATGGCAGAGGCCCTAGCTCCGCTGCGTCTTCAGGGAATCGCAGTAATTCCTTACTTAGACGATCTGCTATTTTTCGCCCCCTCAAGAGAGGAGTTGAGGAGCAATTTAAGCAGAGCATGCAGCCATTTGGAGTCTCTAGGTTGGATCCTAAATCTCCAAAAATCTTCCCTGGAACCATCTCAGGAGATTCGGTTTCTAGGGTATATAATAAATTCGGTAAGCCAAAAAATTTTTCTTCCTTCAGAGAAGAAAGGAAAAATTCAGGATACAGTGTCTTTTTTGCAGACCAACCAGCAGCTGACGGTAAGATTGGTCATGTCAGCCCTGGGGGTTCTGACTTCGTCAATGCCAGCTGTTCAGTGGGCAAGACTACACTTCAGACATCTGCAGGCTTTTCTTCTGAGATCTTGGGATCACAATTTAGAATCCCTAGACTCAGAGGTAAGAGTTTCAACCCAAGTGAAGAGGTCACTATGGTGGTGGAAAAGGCAGGATATCCTATCGGAGGGGTTAGTCTGGGCCTTTCCAATCGAAAAAAGGCTGACAACCGATGCCAGTTCCTGGGGTTGGGGAGCCCACCTAGAAAAAGGTTTCACTCAGGGAAACTGGTCCAGGAAAGAGGCGACCAAGTCCTCAAACTGGAGAGAGCTCAAGGCGATCGACTTGGCTCTGAAGTCATTTGCTCAGGGGCTTCAGGCCCAGCATGTTCAAATACTAACAGACAATGCCACGGCAGTGGCTTACATAAACAGGCAGGGAGGTACAAGGAGCAAATCGCTGCAAGTACTAGCCATGAGCATTCTCCGTTGGGCAGAAGGACACTTGCTGTCTTTATCAGCAGTCCATCTAAAGGGATCCCTGAACGGAGTGGCGGATTTCCTGAGCAGAAACCCCATTCGGGAAGCAGAATGGTCGCTGAACCCAGAGGTTTTCGCCATGATTGTCGAGAAGTGGGGGCTGCCAGAGGTGGACCTGTTCGCCTCAAAGGAGAATGCCTTGGTTCCGCAATTTTTTTTCCCTAAGCAATCACGACGGGTCACTAGGAACAGATGCCTTGGCGTATCCATGGAGATTCCATCTCTGCTACGCTTTCCCCCCATTTCAGTTAATTCCCTTAGTATTAAGAAAAATTCAAAGGGAAACGGTACCGGTTGTCCTAATCGCGCCCTTTTGGCCAAGAAGGGCTTGGTTTTCAACCGTTCTGAAAATGGCGGTCAGGCCTTATTGGCATCTGCCCCTCAGGCACGATTTACTATTTCAGGGACCAGTAAATCACCCAGAGGTAGCCACTTTGGCGCTCACTGCTTGGTATCTGAAGAGCAGCTCTTAAGGAGCAAAGGTTTTTCCAACCGGTTAATCTCAACGCTTTTATCCAGTAGGAAAAGGGTGACTAGAAATATCTATTCCAAGGCCTGGAATGTTTACAATACGTGGTGTAATTCATCTGACCAGGACCCAGGGAGTCTTGTTACCATTCTGGAATTTTTACAGGTTGGTGCTGACAAGGGACTAGCAGTTAGTACCTTGAAGGTACAGGTGGCTGCGCTAGCAGTGTTCCTAGAAAGATCTGTGGCCTCAGATCCATTGGTAACCAGATTTTTCAGATCCCTTACGAGATCCAGACCAGCACCACTTAAGTTGTTTCCCAAATGGGATCTGTCGATAGTCCTCCAGGCTCTAACAAGGAGTCCCTTTGAACCTTTGGAAGAAGCGCCACTCAGATATCTCACTTTTAAGTCTGTGTTTCTGATTGCCATGGTCTCTGCACGCAGGATCAGTGAGCTTAATGCTTTATCAGTTAAGGAACCCTATTTATCTATCTTCCCAGATAGGGTTATACTTAGAACAGATCAGAAATTCTTACCAAAGGTAGCTTCAGTACAAAATCGTGTTCAGGACATTGTACTTCCGACCTTCTGCCCCAACCCAGTAGGGGAGAAGGAGACTTGTTTTCACATGTTGGATGTTAGAAGAGTTTTGTTATGTTACTTGGAAAGGACAAAGCTCTTTAGACGTTCAGATTCTCTGTTTGTGCTATTTTCAGGCAACAGGAAAGGTTGCCAGGCTTCTAAAATCTCTTTAGCAAGGTGGCTGAAGCTAGCCATTTCAGAGGCTTATTCGCATGCAGGCGTGTCTCCTCCTGCAGGAATTTCTGCACACTCAACAAGAGCATTGGCGGCCACTTGGGCAGAGAGAGCTGGTGCCACCCCTGAACAAATCTGCAAGGCGGCAACTTGGTCAAGTTTTCACACATTCGTGAAACATTACAGGCTGGACCTCACATCTGCTAATGATCAGGCGTTTGGCAGAAAGGTCCTGCAAGCTGTTGTCCCGCCCTAAGGGGGTAAGTCTCTGTTATCCTCTCAGGTGCTGTCCTGAAAGACGTCTTGGGAAAAACCAAGTTAGACTTACCGGTAACTTGTTTTCCAGAAGTCTTTCAGGACAGCAACATCCCGCCCTATTGTATTGTATATACTATGCTGTGACTAACGTATGTGTTTATGTGTTCCAGCCGGGGCCAGAGGTCTTCTCTACTACAACTGAGGTATGGTAGGGAGGCGCCTCCCTTTAAAGTTTGGAGGAAGAAGGTGTTTCCTGTTTCCGGTGGGTGGAGTCGCTATCTCTCAGGTGCTGTCCTGAAAGACTTCTGGAAAACAAGTTACCGGTAAGTCTAACTTGGTTTTTTTGCGCTATAAACAAAAAATTAGCGACAATTTTGAAAAAAAAACACATTTTTTTTTTACTTTTTGCTATAATAAATATCCCCAAAAAGTAATAAAAATTTTTTTTTTTCCCTCAGTTTAGGCCGATACGTATTCTTCTACATATTTTTGGTAAAAAAAATCACAATAAGCGATTATTGATTGGTTTGCGCAAAAGTTATAGCGTTTACAAAATAGGGGATAGTTTTATGGCATTTTTATTAATAATTTTTTTTTTTTAACTAGTAATGGCGGCGATCAGCGATCTTTAATGGTGACTGCGACATTATGGCGGACACATCGGACATTTTTGACACATTTTTGGGACCATTGTCATTTATACAGCAATCGGTGCTATAAAAATGCACTGATTCCTGTGTAAATGACACTGACAGTGAAGGGGTTAAGTCAGTACTAGGGATGTGTTCTAACTTTAGGGGGGATGGGCTAGCTGTGTGTGTCATTACTCTGATCACTGCTCCCGATGACAGGGAGAAGAGATCAGTGACACTGTCGCTAGGCAGAACGGGCAGATGCTGTTTACATCAGCATCTCCCCGTTCGTCCTCTCCGTGAGGCGATCGTGGGTATCCCCGCGGCGATCAAGTCCGTGGGACTCGCGACCCAACTCACGGAGCTCCCGTCCGGCGGCGCGCACGCAATGGCACGGCGGGGAATTCAAATGGGACTTACAGGTACGCGCCGGTCGAGAAGTGGTTAAATAAGTTATATTTTTCTAACGGCAATGTGTGCATGAAGCACATCAGTATTTACAGCCTGAGCAGTCTACACTTCAAGCTTTCACGGTAGGGTCAAAGATGACCCATCCACTTCCTCCTGGGCCTTGTAAGGGCCCACATCTATGGGATTGGCCCATAGGAAAGGATAACCTTTAACACTATATGGAAGCGGGTTTGCAAATTTAAAATGCAATTTAAAATTTTCAATGGCCTTGTGGCCCGGGGAAGTACATGCAGGTAGTAGTAGTTGGATGCACTTTTATGCATCTTGTTTGTTAACTTTTTTTTTTTTTTTTTTTAATGACTGTGGTGGACATTATCCTGTATCAAATCATTGTTCAAATTTTTCTTCTAGATATTGGGCTAACCTGAAGCTCTGGTTCAAGCAGAAAATTAGCAAAGAAGAGTTTGATGTTGAAGCAAGAAGGCTCCTCACACAAGAAAATGGTAGGTGGTGTAGAATGGGCAATAAAAAAAAATCAACCCTTTTCTTGGGGTATATCCTTACATAGGACTGATATATTGTTCATGCTTTGGCTTCAGCTGCATACATTTTGAAACCACTGTGGAGGATGATGTATCCGGTGGGCACTCAACTATGTTGTGAGGTGACTGCAGAGCATATGGAGATGTTCTGTGGCTTCTTCTCAGGTGATTACACACATAGGCTATAGAGACCTGCAACCCCATTAGATGCATACTTCCCAAACATCTCTGATGGATTCATCACACATCTGTATGAAGGATGACTAGGCTACTATGTGAAAATCTGACCTCTCAGCCTGCAATGGCAGTAGGGTTTGTTGTGAAAGGAGAGACCTTCCACTGGACAGCAGGAAAATGATATTGTGTGGATACAAAGAAATTAGTCACATTACTCTGCTTTTCATATAGGCTTTGAAAAATGGCTTTTATAAAGTGGATCACCCTCTACCCCTACTACACACAACTGAAGTTGCAGAAAACTTGTGTTGTGTGTTTAAAGCTGTGGTCCAGCTGAACTAAATTAAAGTTCTCTAAGGAGAACACTGTGGGGTTTTTTTTAGCGTCTTATGTAACTGGAATATATTTTCAACTCTGAAAAGCAGCTTACTCATCAAACTAATATGTATATATATTTTTTTTCAGTCCACTCCCACAATGATTTCCTCTTGGCTATTCTTACTCGCTGCCAAATCCTTATTTCCTCTCCTGGTAAGTTATTTTTTCTTCTTTAAAAAAAATAAATATATATTTCAATTTCATGTGACAACACTGAAGAAATGACACTTTGCTACAATGTAAAGTAGTGAGTGTACAGCTTGTATAACAGTGTACATTTTTCTGTCCCCTCAAAATAACTGTGTGTGTGTGTGTATATGTATATATATATATATATATATATATATATATATATATATATATATATATATATATATATATATATATATATATATATATATATTACAATTTACACTCACCGGCCATCTTATTAGCTACACCCGTTCAATAACTTGGAAATACAAATTGCTAATAAGCCAATCGCATGGCAGCAAGTCCATGCATTTAGGCAACTAGACGTGGTGAAGATGACTTGCTGAGGTTAAAACTGAGTATCAGAATGGGGAAGAAAGGGGATTTAAGTGACTTTGACTGTGGCATGGTTGTTGGTGCCAGACGGGCTGATCTGAGTATTTCAAAAACTGCTGATCTGGGATTTTCACACATAACCATCATACTCGTGAGTAAGCGCTCCGCAAGAGCGTGAAACGCGTTAGCGGCTTATCTGTATTGCTCCAGCGATGTCGTGTACTATTTTATGCCACGTTTTGAATAAAGATTTTATTTGCTCATTCCGGAGTGCGGCTGTCCAGATCTTTTCCTGCACGTATACAATTGTATCAGCAATTGCCAGCACCTGGAGCTCTCACTTTTTCACACAGTGGAGGACAGGAGATTTGAGCCTGAATAGCCTGGAGCGGTGGTAACTATCTCTGCTACTCCTGTCAGCTAAGAACAGGAAACTGAGGCTACAATTCGGGGGAAACAAATGCTGTTCATATAACCCTGCTCTGTGTTTAAAAAAGACTGTGTGCTATTTGAGCTCAATTCTCCCAATGATGAATAAAATGCTTTTGCTGCATTTTGGTCTGTTTTAAATATACAATTTTTAAACTATTTTTTTTTTTTTTTTGTAAGTGCATGTTGATCAAGTCGAAGCTTGAATTCAAAGCTGTCCTGCACGTACTTTGTGTTATCTCAAGTATCATAATTGGCCCTCCTAGTTCTTACATTGGACTGCAGAATAAGTGTGTGTGTGTGTGTGTGTGTGTGTGTGTGTGTGTGTGTGTGTGTGTGTGGGGGAAGTTTGAGTAGGTTAGCAAAAGACAACCGTAGGGCTGACACTCTAGTCCAGACAAATGCTGTGTGGTTTTAGCCCACAGCAGGTTCTTGCAGGGTCTTTAACCACTTTGCTTACTGGGCACCTAAAGCGGTTGTATAGTCTATTTTTTAACTTTTACCTACAGGTAAGCCTATAATAAGGCTTACCTGTAGGTAAAAAAAATATCTCTTAAACCTGTGCGGTTTAGGAGATATTCCCCTTGCTATGAGCCGCTGACTGCAGCGGCGCATGCGCACAGGGGATTCTCGGCTGAAGGCCCGGCAGTTGCCGGACCTCGCCGGGGAAGAAATCTCCCGCGCGCATGCGTGGGAGTGATGACATCGCGGCTCCAGCCACTCACAGCGCTGGAGCCGCGATACCCGGAAGACACGCCGAGGCAACATGTCAGCTACCTCGGCGTGGACCAGGTAAGATACCAACGCCTCGTTCTAAGGTAAGTATTTATTTCATAATGAGCTAGTATGCGGTGCATACTAGCTCATTATGCCTTTTTGTCTTACAGGGGTATAAAAAAAAAAAAGTGTCAGCGGGTATACAACCGCTTTAAACCCCCCTTCTGCCCAGATCAATTTTCAGCTTTCAGCGCTGACCCACTTTTACTGACAATTGCGCAGTCATACAACACTCAAATGGAGTTTTTATCATTTTTTTCCCCACAAATAGAGCTTTCTTTTGGTGGTATTTAATCACAGCTGGGTTTTTTATTTTTTGCTAAACAAACAAAAAATGATGGAAAATTTTGAAAAAAAAAAAAAAAAATCATGTTTAATAGTTTGTTATAAAATTTTGCAAACAGGTAATTTTTCTACTTCATTGATATGCGCTGATGAGGTGGCACTGGTGGGCACTGATAAGCTGCACTGATAGGCACAGTTAAGGCGTAACTGATAGGCACAGATAAGGTGGTACTGATGGGGATAGTTAAGCGGTACTGATGGCCCCTGATAAGAAGGCACTGATGGGTGGCATGGATGGGCACTGATAGATGGCACTGATGTGCAGCACTGTTGTTGAGGCACTGGTTGTGGGCACTGATGGGTGGCACTGTGGGCACTGGTAGGCAGCACTGTTGCCTATTGCTAGGTGGCATTGGCAGGGGGCACAGGTGGGCACTGATGATCTTGCGGCAGCTTGCCATGTTCAGGACTGATGTCTCTCTCACAACCGCCGGCGATCGGCTTTCTTTTTCCAGCGCGAGGAGAAAAAATAGCCGATTACCGGCTCTGTTGACATCACATGATCAGCTGTCATTGGCTGATAGCTGATCATGTGGTAAGGGGTCGGGATCGACCCCTTAATCCGATCTGTGATCCAGCGAGTTTCATAGACTCGATCACAGAGCGTGCCGCGCGCTCCCTGCAGCTTGCGCGCCGGCCGCTCGTGCCCAGGACTATGTCAATAGACATAGTCCCGGCAAAGCAGGTCCGTGCTGTAGCTGTCATTCCGCTATAGCGCGGATCTGAACTGGTTAAAGGGATAAACATGGGCGAATGCGCATATATTGCAGAGATGTACTGCATATGTTTTTTAGCCTGACCTAAACTTTGAATGCTAAGTGATATGGGTTCAGTAAAATTGCTGTGTGTGTATAGAAATTAAAGTGAACCTCTCTGGACTACAAAAGTGTTCAAATTAGCATTGTTGTAAGTCGAGGAACCTTGTGGTACCTACAAGAAATCTGTGTGCTTGTCTTCTCATCTGTTTCTGGTTTCAGGCTGGTGAAGACCCTGGATTCTAAGCACAGACTTTATACAGGGCCTTGTCTTCACTGCCTTGACAGGAAGCCCATCTGCCCACAACATTAAAGTGATATTAATTTTTTTTTTGTTTGTTTAAAAATAATAAACATGTTGTACTTACCTGCTTTGTGCAGTGTTTTTTCACAGAGCAGCCCAGATCCTCCTCTTCTTGGGTCCCTCGCTGGTGCTCCTGGCCCCTCCCTCCTGCCGAGTGCCCCCACAGCAAGCAACTTGCAATGGGGGCACCTGAGTCGGGCCCCTGCTCTGTGCGTCCATTCAGGCGGAGCCATGACTTAGCCCCAACCCCCACTCTCTTCTCATTTGCTCACTGACTTTGACAGCAGCGGGAGCCAATGGTTGTTGCATCTCTATCAGTGAGGAGCCAGAGACCCGGGAGAGCCTCGGCTCTAGTTCACATCACTGGATAGAGTTCGGGCTTAGGTAAGTATTAGGGGGGGCAGCTGCACACAAGGTTTTTTACCTTCATGATGCATGAAGGTAAAAAACCTTTAGCCTTTACAACCACTTTAAGCCCTGTCTCTTTTGAACTTTTGGCAGTGTCTCATTGGCCACTGAGATTGCAGTATCTATACTTTATACTGCTGTTGCCTAGAATCCTCTCTACAATAAGAAACTGATTTAAAGATGAGCATTAGTAATTCCATTAACTACAAGGTGCCAGCACCTCACTTGTAATAATAATTTATACACTACCTGGCTGGCTGGTTGGTTCACTTTATAAGGGTGCATTCACACCTGCAAATGCATTTAGCTTTGAGTAGGCAGCCCCATTGAAAGCAATGGGAGACTGCCCACTCACGCAGAGAATCATGCCCACTTGCATGTAATCAATCGTGCTGTGATCACATGCGAGTGATCGGCCCTGAACGCAGGCAGTATTCAGAAGGGCTGCCTACTGTGGGAATTTTTCGCATTTAATCGCCAGCAAGGTGCATTCGCAAATGTGAAGGCTCCTTCCATGTTAAACATTTTTACAACTTTACTCCTTTTGTGGAGGTGTGGGAAATATGCTTTTTGACCCCAGAATTAAATAATACTGGTGTATAAGAAAATGTTTTCAAGCAGCACTCCAGATAGTATAGCGAGTCAGCATAATCGCCTCTTCAGTGATCTGGAAGGTGACAAAGAAAGGTGAAATTCTGAACCAAGAGATGATGTAGTCACCACCCCGGCTATGTGGTGTAGTAGATGTATGTGAATCTGGAGAGCTGAACAGAATAAAAAATCATTTGACAGTGTTCACATAAATATAAGTGCATCTTTTTTTCCTTTTAGCCTGGTGTTCCACTGTGATCTGGAAAAGATAAGATGTGCCCTAATACAAGGCACGTGGGACACAAAATTACTCTCTAACCCACCTTCTTTATTGGAAATAAACTGTAAATGACATACATGTGTGAATGGTGTATATCCGACCTGGTAATGCAATGGGTTTACCTCTTTATCATACTTGTCAACAGATGTTCTAAGCCTGTGCTCTAATAAGGTGCCATGTGCCATTTATAAAAAGAAGACAAAATGTGGCATTTTAAAATGATCTTAAATACTTTTCGGTGTGTTTTATAGAAGGACCAAGTGCATTAGGAACCGCGGCTAAACCTGGAAAACCAAAGGGCAAGAAAAAGATTCCATCTGTTCGTCAGAAGTTTGATGTAAGTTTTCTTTTTGTGCCTTTTTATAGTGGAATGGAAGCTTTAAACCACATTTCCTTCTTTTTAAAGTGTGCCTGTTACTCCCCAGAAAAAAATTACTTTTCATTGTTTAAACCAGCCTGCCTGTTTCAGTAGAATGTGATGTCATTAATTGCCATTTGTATTTGTCTACACGAATGGCACCACTTTCTTGGTGATCGAACCAGAAAAATGTGGTTCCATTGCTACTTCTTCAATAACCATTGGCATTCTACAATTTTCCAGCCCACGAGGGAAAACCATTTGCTGTTTGATTTTGCCACTTGCAAGGTGTCAACAATGACAGAATATCCAGTGTAACTTCAGCTTTGAACTTCAGTGTATAGATGCTAGTTGTGACGGAAACGTCCCAGCACCCAGCTTTGGTGCTTCCGTCAGTACACTGCTTCCTCCAGTCTGGGCATAGATACTAGATATTATAGCCGAAACATATAAGACTAGCCGACAAATAGCTTGTATGAAACTGGAACCATTTATTGAACAAACTCACAGAATATATACCCCACCATGTAAGGTGAGCCTGATTACATTATCGTATGCAGATGAAATTGTATACAGAAATATAATTTAACATAACTAAACAACAACCGGATATAAACTATGCTACTCTCCCTATAGCAACTACTAGCTGACAATGATATAATTAACATGCTAATTAACTCTTCACTTAAACCAGCCTGGGTGTCCAGACTGCCCGGCAACAAGGCTAAAACAAAGTACATTACACATTATCCTAAGTATAAACACAGTACACCTTAAACAGTTCCCCACCAGCCCCCGCAGTTGTACTGCGGCAGGTTGGCTCCCCTGGGCGAGCCGCTGTAACTGTACGTCGGCCCTTTAAGATGCTGTAGGAGGCGCGCGGGCCTGCAGCGTTTGCCCAGAGCCGATGTGAGTGCCTGGCGGGCATGATGACCGCCAGGCACGTGCGATCGCTCGTGACAGAGCGAGAACTGGGATCTGTGTGTGCAAACACACACAAATCCCGGTTTTCTCAAGGGAGAGGAGACAGATCAGGTGTTCATACTAAGTATGGACACAGATCTCTCTCCTCCCCTAGTAAGTTTCATCCCCCCTACAGTTAGAACACACACTAGGGAACACCCTTAAGCCCTTGATCACCTCCTAGTGTTAACCCCTTCCCTGCCAATGTCATTTATACAGTAATCGGTGCATTTTTATAGCACTGATTGCTGTATAATTGCCATAGTCTCAAAAATGTGTCAAATTTGTCCGCCACAATATCGCAGTCACGATTAGAAATCGCAGATCACCACCATTACTAGTAAAAAAAATAAATAATAAAAAATGCCATAAATCCCCCTATTTTGTAGACGCTTTAACTTTTGCGTAAACCAATCAATATACTGTTATTGCAATTTTTATTTATTTGTTTTTTTAACCAAACATATGTAGAAGAATACATGTCGGCCTAAACTGAGGAAATTTTTTTTTTTTTTTTTTAAATTTAAACCGCAGAGGTGATCAAATACCACCAAAAGAATGCTCTATTTGTGGGCAAAAAAGAACGTCCATTTTGTTTGGGTACAGCGTTGCACGACTGCGCAATTGACAGTTAAAGCGACGCAGTGCCGTATTGCAAAAAATGGCCTGTCCATTGAGCAGCCAAATCTTCCGGGGCTGAAGTGGTTAATAAACAGACAATAGCAGGAGACCCCAGTAACAGACTGTCCGACTCCTACCTACAATAGTCTGAGGCAAAGCTCATACAATGTTTCATCATTCTGATACAGTGGAATTAAAGGGGTTGTAAAGGTTTGTGTTTTTTCACCTTAATGCATCCTATGCATTAAGGTGAAAAATCACCTGTCAGTGACCCCCCCCCGTTTTACTTATCTGAACCCTCAGACTTGTCGCGCCTTCTCTCTGCTAGGGGGTTCTCGTCTGTTGATTGGATAGATTGATAGCAGCGCAGCCATTGACTCCCGCTGCTGTCAATCAAATCCAATGAGGCGACCGCCGGGGGGCCGGGCCGAGTCCTGCACTCGGCATCTGTGGACGCAGAATGCTGGACTCGGGAGCACGCCCGCAAGGTAACCCCCCAGGAGAGTGCTTCTCCCAGGTTATTTGATGCAGGGAGGAGCCGAGAGAGCCGCCAAGGGACCCCAGAAGAGCAGGTTCGAGGCCACTCTGTGCAAAACGAGCTGCACAGTGGAGGTAATTATGATATGTTTGTTATTTAAAAAAAACAACAAAAAAAACATTACCTTTCGTGTCACTTTAATATATCATAGGTTTCTTGAGGGATAATGTTGCAAATAATACTGTCCCACGAATATTATTACACCTTTTCAACTCACTCCAGAAGGGAAGCTTTATTGTCCTTATTCAGAGAAGTAATCCAAGCCTCGCTTTCAGCATCAAAGCGGAAGTAACGAGGAAAATGTTTGCCAGCACACCATGGATCAACATGGAAGCGTCTAAGTGAATTATTTAATGCATGGTCACTTCAAAAGAGTAGTTCAACGTTTTTTGAGTCACGCAGGACCCCTTCGTCAGGCATGTGAATTTACAGTGACAAGTATTTAAATAGCTATCAACCAATCAATGGAAAGCAAGAAAAAAGGATCCACCCACCCCTTGACAGGTGTGATGTCACAAGTCCCGCCAAATGTCTGTTTTTTAAAAATGTCACAGACTAAATGTTAATGCATAAACCAACCTGTATGGAATGCTTGTGGACCCTGCAACAGACTCGTCGATCGGGACCGTAAGTAGGAGCATTCCGTCTGTACACCGAACAGCGTTAGTGCAGGGATCTGTGGTTGCTAGGCAGCAGGTCGGAGCCAATTGAAACAGTGATCTCTGTCCGCACATGCGCACTGCGGACAGTGATAGCTAGGCAACGGGGGGCGTTGCCAGGGTTTGGGTCGTCGATGTCATTGAAACGTATGACGTCAGGAGACCCCGCCCACCTAGGCAGATTGCGTCCATTTAAAAAACAAGGGAAGTGAAGGAAACAGTGACTGTGAAAGGTGTAAGTGCATAGAGAGAAATTAAGCCATTGGATCGGGAATGCATACAGAGAAAGGAGGAAAATGGGTAATAGGGAAAAGGTAGACCAAGGAGTAATGGAGGACACAGGAAAGTGTAAATAGATAGTTTACTTCCCTTGATCAATAGCACCTCCTTTTGGATCCTGGCTGCTCTTTTCTCTGTAATCTGCATATGTCACTCCTGACGGTTTTATGGACACCAGGCAATTCATGGTGACAGCCCTCTCCACCTCTAGTACAGAGGAGGTGACAGCCTCAGATGTGCATGTTTCCCAGTGAGGCTGTGTTGAAGGAGTTATGTGCATTTCCTCCACTCCAGGTCTCAGATTACACTTGGCTATGTGCTATGAAGTCAGATCTCAGCATCCTGAAAGCTGAGGTATTCGATCGGTGTACTTTGGAGGAGAGAGGGCTGCTGATCGTCAGATACATTGCTTAATCATTGTGTATCACCTGAGGATAGTCAGTCAGTACAGTGAACTCATGTGAAGGTTTAAGTCTATCTTAATGGAATGCTGGTTGTTAGCAGGTTTAAGTAGGTTTTTTTTTATAAAAGCTTAAAGGTAGCCCCTGAAATACAGTTTAGAGAGTTGGAATAACTTAGTTTGCTAAGTGGTTCCCTGTCACCGCTTGAAAGAGCCTCCCAAAATGATGGCCATGCCATGCACCCCCCCCCCCCCCATGGTTGGCAACCACCACCATATTGTACTACACAACATAAGGGGATCAGTTCTGTCATTCCTTTCTCCATGAGAAGTCCATTTTTAACACTTCTGTGCTGTGTAAACCTCTTTAGGGTTTACTGAACATTGAGGGATAGTTAAAGCATCACCAGTTTGAAGCTCTTTAGACTTTACCAAAAAATTTTAAATAATAGTCACATGGAACTGCATAGATATCTCTGCCTCAGCACATTGTTTTGATAATGGAAGGGGGTTATCAGGAGCCCGCCCTGTGCTAATGTATGTTTAGAAGAGAGTCACTAAAGAATGGCAATGGTCACTTTTCAGTAAAACATGCCTGACGAAGGGGTCTTGCATGACTCCGAAACGTTGCACTAGCTAAACCTTTCTTCTAGTTTTGGATAGTATGGGGAGAGCTTAAACCTGTTCTATTTATGCCTCCGTTGTGGAGATCTCTCTTCAGTTCCTGTCCTGAAGAATAAAGAGAGCACAAATCTCCTCAAAGAGAGGGGGGAAAAAACATTAACCATTTTTACTAGAACAGGTGTCCCTATTGGAAAATTTTTACCTGCCATTTTCAATCCCCATTCCAGGAGCAAAGAACTGTCTCCACCCCCCCCCCCTCTCTTACCCATGTTGCCAGGACTTTTTGTTGCCTTACCTTGTGAAGCCAGCCTAACTCACTTAAGTCCCCCATTAAGGTCTCTCACTGTTGCTTGTTGTGGACGACCGCTAATCGCCGCAACAGCATCAGAGACCACCGGTCCCCCCCAACTTCCCTTCGCTGACATCAGTCCTTCTCTGGATCCAGAGAGGACCCCACAGCAGGCCCTCTAATAGAAGGTGTCCACATCATGCAGGTAGTGATGTGGACACCTAAAGAAGGACTCATGCAGGAAGTAAACAGAAGAGAAGACTCAGAGCTTAAGGTAAGTAAAAAAGGGCAATTACATAGAGAGAGGGCTTTTGAGTGATAGTTGTAAAATGTTTAATTTCCTTTGACCTTTTGTCCCTATGACCGAGGTAACCAGAACAGTGAGAGTGAATCTCCCAAATTGAGACTCGGGCTTTAATCAAATGCTGTAGTTCTTCCAAATACTGTATGTGAAATTTGCAGGTTTTTATACATAGTTGTCAAACACACACAGCTGCTCTTGTAAACGATATAAGTATGCTACAGGATAATCTGAATTGTGGCCTGAGCAACTAATCGGAATTGAATTTCATTAAAGGCTTGTTCACACCATGTCTGAGCTGCAATTTTTGGTACACCGCCACAATTGTATGTTGTGAACAGGGCACCTAGAAAACAATTGTTCTAGCTGCACTGTGTACACCTTACATGTGCCGTGGTGTGCAAAAACAATGCAGCTCAAAGGATATGGTGTAAACAATAACTCAAATAGGTATTTTTAAAGTATAACTAAAGGTGTTTGTTTTCTTTTTTTTTTTAAGTTTTGGATGGAGTGCAGAGGGATTAGAATGTTTGTCTGTTTTTATTGCTGTCTGTGTCCTGTTTACCATTATTGAGAGTAAAAGTAAAAGAAAATCCCCAATTTTGGGTTGTCCCAGGAAAGTAATAGATGGGAAATCTTCCAATAGGGACAATCATGCCGGAGACCTGGGGGTCCCCAAGAAATTCCTTTAATTTTCAGAGATTTCCTCTTACTTCCGGTTTGGCCATGGGACAGGAAGTGAAGGGAAGTCTCCCCAATGGGTCACAGATGATGGGGAAAAAAAAACTGACAGGGGTTATAACCCTCCCCTACTCTATCCAAAATAAAAAGTTTTGCCTATAGTTCTGCTTTAATGTTTTAAATGTATTCATACGCAAGGATTCAAGCGGTAGTAAAGACTGTAAATAAAGACAGGGCTGGCAGGGCTTCCATCTTCATCCAGTCTTCCTTCTGGGTTTGCAGGCTCCAACCATTTGAATGGCTAAGCCGCGATGATGTCACTCCTGTGCATGTGCACAGGAGCCACAATCACGGCACAGCCCTGTATGCCGTCCATTCAGAGCGCAGTGCGCATGCGATGGTTCCTACAGAAATCGCAAATATCTCCTGAATGGTGTATGTTTAGGAGATATTCCTTGTACCTACAGGTAACCTTTTACTATGAGCTTGCCTGTAGGTACAAGTCACCAAGCAGTGTTTACTACAGCTTTAAGCTAACCAGCACAAGTTGACAAAAGTACAATTGCAAAAGCAATTTACAATGAGTAATGCAAACTGTAAATGATTTCTAAATACCAACACATCAGGACGATGTGGGAATTTTTTTAAACAACACTCATCTTCTTCATAGTGTCTTAGAAATACTGCCCTTGGTCTTGCTTTATCTGCATGTAGAAATGAACTGGTGCCTTGCTGTGGTGTTGAGTTATGTGCTGTGTTGCCTTTCGGTCTGTATGGGGCAGTCTTTCAAAACTCACTGATTAAATGTTGTGCTATATGTATTTTGGAAACATTCCAGTTTGAGAACGAGATGGGCTATATCTATCTGTTGTGGTTTTTTTTTTTTACTATCTGGGTTTTTCAGTTTTTGTAATTGTGCACCATTTAACTCTTTTCCAGCATCGCTTCCAGCCCCAGAATCCTTTGGCTGGAGCTCAGCAGTTTGTCAGCCGAGATCCTCAAGAAGATGATGAGCTGAAGCTATGTTCCCACACTATGACTTTGCCCACTCGAGGACAACTGGAGGGAAGGATGATCGTTACAGCATATGAACATGGACTGGACAATGTAACGGAGGAAGCAGTAACCATTGTCATCCATGCATTAGAGGCAAGTATTACGGCTGTATTCTTGAAATTTTTAACTTAGAAAGCAGCACAGTTGTGATTGATGTGTTTTATTGTAACGCATTGCAGTTGTGTGACTATTCCTGTGTTTGTGTTGTAACGTTTTTGCACCAGAACAGAAAAAGCCTCTGGAGCTGGGCTTTTATTTTAACTTTCTTGTGTCATTATGATGAGCACAGATTGAACAGTAGTACAAAATACAAGTCTAAAAATCCTTGCAGTATTTATGGTAATACTTTTCCAGTTTCAGATTTAGTTTGTATGGACTCAGACTAGATTACTAAGTGAATCTTTGTTTTCTGATTTTATTGGTAATCAGACTGTCTTGAATCCTTCTTCCTTTTTTTTTTTTTTTTTTTTAAGGCATTGAATGCATTGATCTTTGTATGGGAAGTGTCAGTAAACGGAAATATATTGACTATATAAATGCTCGTAGATTTTAATTGGGGGGGTCAATCGCATTGAACGACCTAAAGTGGTTGTAAACTCCATTCATGAAATCTGACCTGGGCACATATATCTGTAGTGTTTACTCATCTCTCTCCGAAGCTCTGAATCCTGTGTCTTTCTGCTTCTCTGTACTTCTGTTATCAACATGATAACTTCTAACAAGTTCTCCGACACACTAGATAAAAGCAGCTGGAAATTTATGTCGGGGAGGGAGCTTAGACATAGATAAGCAGAGAGCTTGCCTATTCACAGTACAGCTCTGCAAGAGACTGCAGATATACAAGTGAAACTTATGTAGGGAGATTTGTTTCATCCATGTGTATCATCTGAGGCTTTTCACTTCACTGGGCATAGTAGAGCATCCACTTTAACTGCCCTTAAAGCAGACAATATAAGGTCCACTTAAACTGTCTGCCTTCCCCCTCCTCTCTTTAAAAATCATCTGATCCTTACCCCAGCGGCCGAGGAATGGACCAATACCCTTCACAGTCTCTCTTGGTTTATTGTACTCCACTGTACTATGTTCTTTTGTGCCTCTCTGTACCACATTAAAACTTAAAGTCTTTATGAAACTATAAATCATCTGATAGTAGTAGGTGTAAAAAGCACCTGTAATGGGAAAGTTGGATTTATACTTGCATTTGTATTTCCCAAGATCTTGCTGGAAGGAGTGTTACATCATTCTAACCTAGACACTGTGGGTGGAAGAAAGGGATACAATAAGTTTCTTGTTGTGTGGTTTTTTTTTATTCATTTATTTTTTTTAATTTTTCCTTTACCGCTACAGCCACTGCAGAGAGATCCATTAACTTTGAAGCTCCACTTCAAAAAACAAAACAAAAAAAAACCCGTCCTAATCGCCATTGTATCATTCAAATAACCCGCACCAGCTCTCAGCTCTGTCCCTCTCTGAAGCAGATCTGTTTTTAATTGGCTGCTCCTCTCTAACAGTGGATGGCCAGCCAGCCCAAAAAAAAACCCACAGTTGAGAGATTTGCCTTCTGATACAACTTATGTCTATGGATTACTCAAAGAGGTCAGTGTAAAGCCCCTTACAAATATCCAACATTTGGCCCATGTGTATGCCACGGCTTTTGTCGGACGAACATGCTGGAAAACCAGCAGCCTAACGACTTCCGATCAGCGCTCTCAGCCAATGGCAGAGAGTGCTGATCAGAGTGTTTTGGCGGCGGGGCCCTCCCCGTGTCAGAACACAACAGCTCAGCAGGGGAGATCGCTGTACTAAGTTTGCATAGTTAGTACATCGGCTCCAACCGGAGCTGACAGTGTGTACCAGGCTTAAGTTTCAGAGGGATAATGTGCGCTAGTTTACGTAGCTCTAGACTTTATTAACCAACTGTTTTTTTGGGGAAAATAATTAATGATTTTATCTCTCTTCAGAAACATCTAAAAGATCTGTTGACGTCCGTAGTATCGCGTAGACAAGCCTATCGCCTCAAAGATGGACACTTCAGATATGCTTTCGGCTGCAACATTAATCCTCAACCTTACCTTAGGAACAGTGTGGCAACCTACAATCAGCTTGCTGAATGGTAAGTGCAGAAATTTCATCTAAATAATTTCATTTTATAACTTTAATGTTAATTTTGCCATTGAAAAGGGAAAATTTAACCTCCTGTAAAATCTCATTTACTTTTACTTTAAGCAGAAAACAAAGAAAAATACTGTACAAAGCCTGCCATTGCTAACATCATTCTAAATGCTAAGTGCCTGGCTGTTATGTGGATTCAGTACTTTGAGAGGAAATAAATAAACGATCAAGGGGTTAATATGGCGCACAATGGAGGTAGCCGAGTACATATAACTAAAAATGTTGGGGGGAAGGGGGTGGGTTGGGGGTTCCTGAGAGGGGGAACTTGATGGTGGTAGTTAATGTTTCACAACAAGTTCAGGTATTAGTCCATGTAGGGATAAAATGATGCTGAATAAATGGAAGGCAGTCAGCCTATAAAAGCTAGAAGAAGCTCTGGAACAATAAAAAAGAAAGAAGGACGGCGCCCTCTAAGTCACTTAGAGGGCGCCGTCCTTCTTTCTTTTTTCAGTACTTTGAGATGCTGACGTTAAACCTTAAAGTATGCAGATTAGGAGTTCAACTTTACTTCAAAACTAACCTTAGAAAGTAGTATTTTACTGAAAGGGTAGTTGATGCATGGAATAAACTTCCAGCAGAGGTAGTGAAGACAGTCAACGGGGAAATGACTTCAAAGATGTTTGGGGCACACCTAGATCTATACCCGGACAAAAAAGTTAACAAAACCCCCCCCCCCCCCCAAAAAAAAAACCCAAGTTAATACAAAACATGTATTAAAAAAAATGTAATGGGCAGACTTGATGGACTACTCTGTCTTTTTCTGCTGTCACTTTTCTATCTTTCTACTTGCTTGTACCAGATCAGTCGTTCAAAAATTGAAACTAGAAACAGCCAGACAACTGCCATTTTTAGAAGTCGGTAAACAATGTAGGCATGCTCATGTCTTTCAATTAAAGAGAGTGGGGATGGAATAGAGGATTTCTACTAATCTATTAAAATTCCTCATTTAAAGCATGTGTACCCAGATACAAAATGTAATCTATAGCAACTTACCTGTCCTTATGTGATGTCTGCTTTTAGTTTTCTTTAGTTTTTGCTTTAGTTTTCTATTTTAAGGTGTTTCTCCTTTATTTCCCCGGAAGTTCTGGCTAGTAAAATACTTCCTGTTTTAGGGTGACTCCTCTACAGTATCTATGGAGGAGCAACAGAGACACCCTTGGCCAGCAGTACTGTCTGGAGTGCATGGTGACGTCTGATGAACTAGTAGATTTAGATGGACTTTACACAAATGACTATTTTTAGCGCTGTAACGCCTGTAAAGCGCCTCAGTGTGAAAGTAGCCTTAGGGTGCTTTCACACCGAGGCGTTGGCGGTAAAGCGCTGCTATTTTTAGCGGCGCTTTACCGTCGTTTTAGCGGCGCTATTCGGCCACTAGCGGTGCGCTTTTAACCCCCGCTAGCGGTCGAAAAAGGGTTAGAACCGCCCGCAAAGCGCCGCTGCCCCATTAATTTCACCGCTGCAAAGATGCTGCTTGCAAGACTTTTATTTTACCGTCCTGCAAGCGCACCGCTCCAGTGTGAAAGCACTCGGTCTTTCACACTGGAGAGACATTAGAGGCTCTTTACAGGCGCTATGCAGGCGCTATTTTTAGCACTGTAGGGCCTGTAAAGCAGTCTAAAAAAAAAAAAAACTCCTGCAAGCAGCATCTTTGCGGCGGTGAAGGAGCGGTGTATACACCTCTCCGAAACCGCCCCTGCTTATTGAAATGAATGCATCGGTGCTTTGCAGGTCGTTTTAACCCTTTTTCGCCTGCTACCGGGGGGTTAAAAACGCCCACTAGCGTCCGAAAACCTCCGCAAAAACGCAGATGCCCCAGTGTGAAAGCAGCCTTAGACCCCTTTTCACACTGAGGCGCTTCTAAACTGCCAGTAAAACACTGTTTTTGAAAAGCTTTTAAGGGGCTTTTTTTAAGCTCTCCAAACTTGCTCCAAAGATGCTGCTTGCAGGAGTTTTCTTACTTCCCCACCAGTGCACCGCCCCAGTGTTTTCAATCGCTTTTTAAACACAAATGCACATGAAAAACTCCTCCGTGTGTGAACGGGGTCGGCCAAGATTTATTGGCCTTCCTTTTGCTGGACAGCTTTGTTTGGTGTTCCCATTTTTGTCCACTAGGTGGTATGTGAATACCTTCCTAGATAAAAGTATAAAAAAACAAAATGCAGTCTACTGTATAAACAATAAAATACAATCAAACACCCTTTCTTTTTCTAATTGTTGCATCCCATCATAAATAAATTTTAGTTTTTCCCCTTGCTTGCATAATGGATAATATATTGGGAAGGGGAGATCTGATGACCTTGTGTGTCCAGACACTGGAAAGGACAGCAGTACCAGTCCCAAAGAACTAAGTAAGGAATTTAGTTAGGGCTTCTTGGCGTTTCTGCAAGCTGTGCTGTAATATACAGACAAGCCAGACATTACTGAAATATCAGATTTGGAGAACTGTACTGTTTTATGAATATTTTTTTATTTAGCGCTGCACCATCTGCATATTTATTTACTTTAGGGATTTGATTGTTGACCCTGGTGTTCAGCTGCTGAGTGCTTTTTTTTATATACTTATCTGCGCTGATTTACTCTTTTTACAGTTGAATTTTACAATTATCACTAATCTAGCTGCAATATGGAGGTTTTTAATTACTTTGAGAAACGTGATATTAAAATCAATTAAAGTGGAGTTCCACCCAAAAGTGGAACTTCCACTCATTAGATTCCTCCCCCCCTCCGGTGACACAGTTGGCACCTTTCAGGGGGGAGGGGGGTACAGATACCTGTATATTACAGGTATCTGTACCCACTTCCGGCATAGATACCCGCAGAATCTGCGGGTATTTACGCCACTTCCTGCTCCCTCCCCGCTGCCTGCTGGGAAACACACGGGTCCCAGAGGCAGCAGGGACCATCCGGATTGCGCTGCGCGACTCGCGCATGCGCAGTGGGGAACCGGGAAGTGAAGCCGTACGGCTTCGCTTCCTGATTCCCTTACCGAAGGTGGAGGCGGCAGCACCCGAGGACGGAGAGACGCTTCGGCCTCAGGTGCCGACATCGCGGGCGCCCTGGACAGGTAAGTGTCCATGTTTTAAAAGTCAGCAGCTGCAGTATTTGTAGCTGCTGACTTTTAAAAATTTTTTTTTCGGTGGCGCTCCGCTTTAAGTATTCTCTAGAAACTCTTAATTTGAACCCACCAATGACCTACCGCAATCCTTTAGGAAATTAGGTTATATTTATGAAGAAAAGATTAAAACCTGGCGGGATATCACATCGTTTGAGCAATATCTTGCTGCCAGACTCATTCCTAGAAATTTAAGGTGGGACTTACCCCCTAATGATGGACTTATGGATGTACAGTCTATGTCAGAATGGAGTGATTTTTTTTTATTAAGAGAGCTTTTGAATTACTTGAGTTTCTTTTGATCCATAAGAAAAAGAGAATGACTACTCTCGACTCTCAAATCAAGGATATTACCAAAAATTTGGAACCCTTGAAAGACAGTGAATAGTTTGTCAGATTATCAGGTGAAATGAAAAATAAGCTCACCAAATGGGATCTGGAAACACAGAAGAAAAAGAAATTCATTAGGGATTTTGACAATTTTAATGGGGGGGGGGGTTAATTTTTAGGTGGCAAAATACCCCCGTCCCAGAGGATATAGTACCAACTACTTTGGCTTCTCGGCCCAATGTAGGGCAAGTTCGAATTGATAGCCCCAGAATTAATCCCATTCATGAATATGATCATCAGTATAATATGTCCTCATCCTATCAAGGGACTAATACTTACAGGAAAAGTAACAACAAAAGGGGAAAAAATACAAGAGGAACAGGTAGAGGTGGAGGCGCTAGGTCTCACACTCATGTGGGGGATTATCCTCGTGATATTCATCATCATAATTCACCATACCATCAGAGGATGAACCATGTCATCTAGGAAGAAGAGATAATTATGATAGGGGGAGTCCATGCCCTTCTCATGATAGACCCATTTCTACATATAATAGGTTTACCCCAGTTACTGATTATACCCCCTATGGTAATAGGGATTTTTTAGACCAGCGGGGGGAACAGAGGTATCCCCCTCCGTTCCACCAATCATCCCGAGAAGAACCATGGAGAGAACCCGTACCGTACACACCTCCAACCCCAGCCCCCTCCCGAAAACGAAAAGAAAGAGGAAGGAGAGGGGGTAGGCGAGCACAAAAGGCCCAAACCCCATTAGGTGTTGGCATATACAATCTCAGTCATGTTACGCTCAATGATGATGAAACCAAAGTTCTTGATCGAGGTCTGAAATTTGCGCCTATTAAAAATCTCAATAAATTTGAAACTTATGTGAGTATTCAAAAATTATATTAGGGAAAGGCAAAAAACTATACAGTGTCCAACATGAACGCCAATTGGCCAATCAGTATACAGTGAAAGGAATCAACCATATCTATAAAAATAGGTAGTCCTCATGCAAACATTTTGAAACAGAAACTTCCGGGATCCAAAATGTAGACAGGCACACTCCCACCGAGGGATGAAAAGGCTTACCGGAGAAGGTGGACCCAAAGGGGCATACGCCGAGTTGGGCCGGATAAGGCTTAGGTGGTGAGTGGCTGTGCTTGGCCCGAAGAGGTGATGTTAGTGAGTGGTCCCACGAATTACTGTATCCCTATAAATGGTACCCGGATCTTGAAGGGTGTAGGTAATCTCACGGATGTGGGTGGTCCTGCAGATCACGGAAGGATGGGATATCACGTGGATGAATCCCTCAAGGCGATATTCCATGAGCTCCTCTGCTGCCAGTTCCAGCAATGTCTCCTCTCTACTTCCCTCTAACTGGAACTCTCAATATGAAAAAATATTTTCTCTCCCACCCTAACCAGGAATAGATCTACTTTTAATCCTCCTAATACGGATAATAAATTTCTTGAAGTCTTCAAGAACATGGTATTCAATGATTTGGATAAGCTCCATGTTAAGAAAATATCTGACCCATTATCCATTAAACGTGGTATTAACTCTCTGGCGGAACGTAAGGATATAGTAATCCGGCCCGCAGACGGGGGGTGGGGGGGGGGGGTCTGGTTATTTTGAGTAAGGAATACTACCAAATGGAAATGTGTCGTTTGCTTGCAGATCGGGATACTTAGTGTCCTTAGTAAAGACCCCATGTTAGCGTTTAAAGCGGTTGTATACCCGCAAATTTTTTTATTTTTTTTTTTAACCCTGTAAAGCAAAAGGCATAATGAGCTAGTATGCACCGCATACTAGCTCATTATGAAATACTTACCTTAGAACGAGGCGTCAGTATCTTACCTGGTTCATGCCGAGGGAGCTGTCATGTTGCCTCGGCGTGTCTTCCGGGTATCGCGGTTCCAGCGCTGTGAGTGGCTGGAGCCGCGATGTCATCACTCCCGCGCATGCGCGCGGGAGATTTCTTATTCGGCAAGGTCCGGCAGCTGCCGGGCTTCAGCCGAGAATCCCCTGTGCGCATGCGCCGCTGCAGTCAGCGGCGCATAGCAAGGGGAATATCTCCTAAACCGTAAAGGTTTAGGAGATATTTTTTTTACCTACAGGTAAGCCTTATTATAGGCTTACCTGTAGGTAAAAGTAAAAAAAAACACTATACAACCGCTTTAAAGACGAATTACATACCGTTATAGAGGACGGTAAGGATCAAAGGATCCTTACTAGAAAAGAGGTCATGTATTTATATCCCTTGCTTTGCAGGACACCTATTTATTTATTTTTTACCAAAGATTCATAAGGATACCACTCATCCCCCTGGACAACCCATTGTCAATGGGATAGATTCTGCCTCTGCCAGGTTGGGACAATATATTGATTACTTTTTACAGCCGCTTGTCATGAAAACCCCTCGTTCTTGAAAGATTCCAAGCACATCATCCAAATTCTAGAAACCCTTGAATGCTCTCCTTCTACATTTTTGGTTACAGCGGACGTAATTTCGCTGTACACCATCATTAGCCATGATGACGCTATGTCTTCTGTTGAATGGGCCCTTTCCTTGTCTTCTCTGTCGGGTAAGCATGAAGAATTCCTCTTGAGTTGTCTTAATTTTTGTTTAACCAGGAATTATTTCTGGTACAACAGGGAATTTTACCTACAGACAAGGGGAGTTGCCATGGGGGCCTGCTTCGCTCCGTGTGTGGCTAATATTTTTATGGCCCACTGGGAGGAAGAAGCTGTATTCCATAATCGTCCCCCTGAACTTGTATGTTATCGTAGATTTATTGATGATCTCATCATGATTTGGAAGGGTGATAGATTGAAGCTTGATGATTTTATTGAATCTTTGAACAATAATCAAAAAAATATATCTTTGACATGGACGATTGACCCCGAAAGGGTTGTGTTTCTTGATTTGACCATTAGCATTGATAATGATCATTTTAAACTTGCCAACTATTTCAAACCTACCGATCGTAACTCCTACATTCCCCTGGGGAGTTGTCATCACCGTTCTTGGTTGTGCAACATCCCCAGGGGACAGTTCATCAGGTTACGTCCTAATTGCACTAATGAGGATGACTTTGTCATTCAGTCTCATGTCCTCACTTCTAGATTTGAGCAAAAAGGTTATGATCGAGTTGATTAGAGGAAGAAGTAACAAGAGTTAAATCGATGGATAGAAGCACACTGATCTCTAATCCTATTAAGGATTTAAAAGGAGATAACCATAATTTTAAAATTGTTTTAGATTATAATGTGCAATATCGCAAATTTGAGAAAATCGTACAAAAAAATTGGTCTATCCTAAAGCAGGATAAAGTTTTAGGCCTTGTGTTACTATACCGACCACAATTCATCTACAATAAAGCTCTTTCATTAAGGGATCGTTTAGCCCCTGGTGTTTTAAATCCCCCAGTCCCAACTTCCGATAGGTTATTTTCCTTTTTGGGAAGCTTTTATGCATGTGGAAGATGTGTCCCATGCAAGCACTCCAAAGGAAATATTAAAAAACTGAAAAAATTTCTTGCATCAGCCACCAATGGAGAGTATGATATTAAGCAATAATTACTTGCGACGCGGTCGGTGTTGTCCATATGCTGGAGTGCGGCTGTGGGCTCCAGTATATCAGCAGAACTTTGAGACCCTTGCATGTGAGGCTGGCAGAACATGTTAATAATATCAAGAAAGGCCATAAGACCCACAATGTGTCTAGACATTTCAAACTATTTCAAATATTTCTAATTTCTATTTCTAATAATTTTACTAGACAATTAAGCAAAAGGGAATCTTATTGGATATATGAGACCCGAGTTCTTTGCCCTGATGGATTAAATGTAGATTTTGATACTAATTTGTTTTATCTCTGATCGTTGATTCATTATGGTATTATTGTTGGTGCAGTCGATGGCTGCGGATGATGTATATGTTTTATTAATATTTTTTTCTATTCTTCAATTCCCTATTTTTAATTCAATTTAATATAATATATTTTATATATTATGGGGATTATTTTATATTTTTATATATATTTTCTAATATTGCATATGTTCCTTTGTGGTAATGCATGTAATTAGGATTTAAATTGCCAATTTTATGGTGTTTTGATGTGTATCGGTATCCATAGATCTATTTCCGTTGGTTCAGTTTGCCTCGTATGGGGACACTTGCAGACTTAAGAGGGGTAGTTCTTTTAAACGGAGCGGCAAATCATAACCTTGATTTTTAAAAAAAAGGCAAACTACCCATTTTGAATCTATATAAACATGCTTCAACTACTATCAGTCTGAGCAGAGGTAGACTTGCACTGAATGAGAGGAATGGTAAAATCTGGAAGCATAGCCTGCATATATGGGCACACGTGGTGATGTACATGTATATTATAATTCTACTTTGAAACGGTTTCAATTTTATCCTCCACAACAAAACATGTGAAAAATTCCCTGCTTACCTGTTGGAGGTTTGGAAGAACTTTAAAGACCCTGCAGTACCGTAACTCCTCATTGTCCTTTTTTTTTTCTTTTCTTTTTTTTTTTTTTCATCTCACTAGAATGTAAGGTTGCAGGTCTGCATATAGAGGTCCAGTGTCATTTATTTTGTTGTTCAGGATTGGATCAAGTCTTGGTAGGTTTGCATTCAAGGCCTCATACACACACTAGACTGTGTGCTCTATTGGCTACATACAAGGTCTCATCTTTTTACTAGACGGTGGGTTTTGTAGGTTGCTAGGCCTTGTCCTCCCACTAGACTGGGGGCTGTAAACATTGCAACTTAGGGTTCATGCTGCTCCTAAACCAGTACTGGTCAACTTGGTAAATATAGGGGTCCTCAAGTGCAACCTGTTACATGTCCAAATGGATGCATAATAGCTTAGTTTTTATAAATGTAGCTTTTTTTTTTTTTTTAGTAAATTTTAATAAAGGTATTGTTTAGTTTTTATGCTCACAACACCATTGTCATATGCAGATATTGTAAATGGTCTTCTAGAACACAAAAGAAATATAGAAATTGAATGGATGGAGCATGACGCAAGCATCCAGATTCATACATTACTAGATATAGTAAAAGTATTTGCAAGCGGCAATTGCAAATGAAGTAGGTGAATAGTGTCTGACATGAGTTGATATGCACATTCGCTTCTTGGTGGGTAAATAAGATGTTTGAATAAGTGCCACACCTTTTGAAGAAAAATTATACTCTTCTAGAATGCTGTTTTTTTTTTTTTTTTGTTTGTTTGTTTTTTGTTTTTTTTTTAGCAGTCTTTGGTCAGATTTTGCTCTGATGTTACAATATAGTCATTGTAAGCTATGTTACAATATATTGTCACAAAAATGTTTTATTTACCCCCTCCAAAAAAAAAAAAAATAAATAAAAAATTTAAATTACAGCTCTCCAATTCTTAGATGTGATGGCTGCATTAGTTTTTTTTTTTTTTTGTGGCTTTTTTTTATTTTATTTCAACTAACAGATTAAGCTGTCCATACAAAGTAGCATTTAACTTATCATAGGGGCCCATTGTTCTGTTTTCTCTGATCGGTATGCAGAATATAATTATGGTAATTAAATAATTATCTATTGCTTCATAGGTATGCCAGAGGGCTGTGCTCTAAATAAGTATGTTTTTTGTCTCTGGAAATGTAATGAAATCACAGCTTTTACTGTGCTGGGTCTAGAGCTCAGTGGGCAACACAAGCATTTTACTTGCTGGCCACTAATGCCTGAACAATGGGCTTGGTGGGACTACTGTTGTAAGGCCATAGATCCCTCAGGATCACACAAATCTATACCCCCCCCCCCCCCCCGGATTAAAGCTGCATCTGAGCACCACAAACCAAAAACTGTATTTATTTCATATTTAAAGCAAACTCCCCCAAACATCCATGTCGCCATGCTTTGTTCAGAAATAACTTTGTAAAACATGTAGAACACTCCTTAGAATTTCTGGCCATGGCCATCTTGAGTAAGGGCAAATGATTCATGTAGCATTTACTTCCTGGAATCCATCTGTCCTTACCTCAAGCGTGCATGCAGGAGAGCTTGCTTATCTGAGAAAACCCCTCCTCCTCTCCTCCCCTCCCCTCCTGAAGACTCCTGGGATGTATGACATCATTTGCCTAGGCAAGAAACCAGGAAGTAACTGAAGAAAGGTTAAAAAAAAAAGTTTAACCAATTGCCTACTTGACGCTAATTTTCAGCTTTCAATGCTCTCACACTTTTAATGACATTTATTCAGTCATGCATCATTTGTACAAACTAAAACAAAGAAACGTGTAAAAATTACACAAAGCATCCAGTGCTCCTCTGTATTGACAATTAGTCCACTGATAAACCCACTAAGAGTCTATAATATAACATCATTTATAGCAATGGTGGATTAATGGTAGAGGGGTGGATGAAAAATGGATGAATGATGGATAAAGGAAGACTGGATGAAGAGCAGATGGATGGATGGTTCACCTCTGCAGCTCCTGTAATATCTGGGCAGGATCACCTCTTAAAGTAGGAAATGGCAGGGTGCTGAGGTTAATGCCAAGCACAAAAACACCTTTATTAAAAGCCGCACACTTGCAGGTCAGAAATCCACCAATCCACCAGTGGATAGTAACACAGCAGGTTAGGACACCAGAGCTGATCAACTGAAGATACACAGAGGCAATGGATGTCTGCCAAGCATGCAGCAGCAGGGGCTTTATAACTCCAGCAGGTAGTGTGGACTGACTGCATCTCCAGCTGTACTGTGAAGATGACAGCTGGTAGAATCCTATGGTACTGTCAAGAGGGGAGAAGTATAAATGTACCCTTTCTAAATGTTCATATTTCTTTTCCACACAAATAGCTTTCTTTTGGTGGTATTTAATCACCACTTGGTTTGTGCTATAAACTAAAAAAGACCGAAAATTTTGGAAAAAAAAAATGTTTTCTTAGTTTCTGTTATAGAAGATTTGCAAATAAGTACTTTTTTCTTCATAATTTTGACAAATTTATACTGCTACATTTCTTGGGTAAAAATAACTCAAATCGGATGGTCAGTTTTTCACCTGATTTCTCCATAGATGAGAGCGGGACTGTGTCCGTCTCCGCTCTATACAGTGAGTGGAGACGGACCAGTCTTCCGCCTGCTCAGCGGGGCATCAGCGGGGCGATGCTCTGCTGAACAAGCGAATTCCGTCCCACTGAGGCGCCTGTGTGGAAGAGGCTATAGAGTCTACAAGCTATTATCTTTGAAAATTGATCACACCTGATGTACTGACAGCTCATTTCTTGAGACCCTAACATGCCAGGGCAGTACAAATACCCCCCAAATGACCCCTTTATGTAAAGTAGACATTCCAAAATACTCTGGAAGAGGCATGGTGAGTTTTTTTTGATTTTTTTTTTTTTTTCCCCCCACAATTCTTTGGAAAATGAATCTCCCCCATCCACCACAAAATTGTCATATTAACAAGTTATTTCTCACACACGGTATAGGCATACTTGCAACTACACCCCAAAGCACACTCTGCTACTTCTGAGTATGGCTATACCACATGTGTGAGACTATTCCATAGCCTGGCCACATAGAGAGGCCTTACATGCAGGGGGCACCTTTAGGCATTCTAGGACCATAAATTACACATCTAATTTCCTGACTACCTATGACAAATTTGAAGGCCCTGGAGCACCAGGACAATTAAAACACCCACACAGTGACCCCATTTTGAGAATCAAACACTTCAACGTACTTTCGATGAGGCATAGTGAGTGCAATCCATTGTGTTCCGGTATCTACAACCATTACGTCTTGTATCTTCAATTCTTGTTTGGCTTGTATACCACATGTGTACCAAAACTCCTGATGAAGCTCACGAATGAGCGAAACATGTCGAGTGGTATTTACTGAGTGGTTTCTTCCATTGCCATTGTCAAAATTTGATTATAGAGATTGAGAGATTGTTTGTTTTTTTTTTTTTTGTTTTTTTTTAACTTTTTGATATTTTGTATTAAAAATTATATAAAATAATATTTTATGTAGATAAGACGTTGCATACATTCCTTTACTCGTATCTACTTCCAATATTAAGCACTTTAAAGTCCCTGGGGCAATTTTACCCCAATTCCCTTTCTTTGTGTATTCTGTAACATGGGATGTGGTGCTAAGGGTTAACTGTCTCTGCCCTCCGGGAATTACAAAACCCAGTGGTCGATAATTTAGGCAGCAAGCAGAGGCACCGTCAATAAAAAAGCCAGGGTCAGTTCAAGAGCAGGCAGAGGTATGGTCAGTTTAGGTGGTAGGCAGTGGCATGGTCAAATAACAGGCTAGGGTCAGTTCAGGAGCAGGCAGAGGCATGAGGAGTGTGTAGGCAAATGTCAGTGGTGTCTTGTCTAACTCCTCTTCTGGAGCACACCCAACATTTATTTTTATATTTTTTTTTTTTTACATCTTTTGGCCTCCTTTCTCTGAGAGGGACTTTTTCAGGAAAATGGCATTCGTGGAGTCTGCTCACTGCATCTGAGCGAATGCTTTCTGGTGAGCCTTCTGTTTACAAAAGGGACAGTGACAATTTCCTCCTGATAGCAAAGAAAGGATAAATGTGTCTTGGTGGATTTGCGGTAGATCACATATGAATTATAAATAACCAAATTGAAAAAATAAATGGAGACCTTCTTGTACCAATGGTGGGTTCTTCTTTCAGCAAGGTAGGGCTGGATCCTCTGATCTTTGAAGTCAACTGCACCCATGAACAAATTGTGATCATGCACACATTGTGGTTTCTGGACTGGGCCATTCCTTCTCGGGGATTTGCACGTAGGTGTCATTGATGAAAGCATCTAGATGTCTCGTTTGTCCCTCCTTCATAGCCAATATTTCTGCGTTTCGCAAACTCACCGACTCCCCTCATTGTAGCTCTTCCTACTAGCTGTCACGGTGCCCCATAACTAGTGTTTTCTTTCGGTGAAGATTGCGCAAAAGGGGCAAACTGGTGAAGGAATTGTCAACCTAGAGAACCCTTTTCAAGGAGTGAAAATACAAGCTCCCAAGCTACTTTTCCACTTGATCCAATATAGTCTGGGCATTCAGGGGGGATGCAACTGGATGTCCTTTCCTCCATACATGAGGAAGGCATAGGTGCACCCCATGGCTCTGTCGCATAACTTGTGGAGCTTCACCCCATGTCAGGCCTTTTTCTTGGGGATAAACTGCTTGAAGCCCAGCCTGCCAGTGAAGCGTACAAGTGACTCTTGTCTTCAACAAGTGATATTTTTGCCCGGGATAAATAATTGGGTGAATTTCTCTGAGAAAAATATTTAATCTCGTCGGTAATGCTTAGGATTTGGTATGCCTCCTCACTGGAAAATCATTTTTTAGACATACTGGGGACTGTGGGCTTTGTTGACACACTGCTGAGATGGGGGCACTGGGATAGTTATGGCTGCACTGCTGGGTGCTGATGAGGCTGCTCTAATGAGGCTGCAGTGCTGGGTTCTGAAGAGGCTGTAGTGCTGGGTTCTGAAGAGGCTGCAGTGCTGGGTGCTGAAGAGGCGGAACTGACGGGCACTGATTAGGATCCACTGATGAGCGCTCGCTGATAAGCACTGATGTTCACTGATGAGCAGTATAGGGCACAGATAATCAATAAGTCAAGATAAACTCACTCTGCACAAATCTGATCGCTTTCCTTTCCTCACAATTGGTATCGGTGTGAAGAGAGAGCTGAAACGGGCTTTGTTTACAAAGTGATCGCTTGTCATTGGACAGAGCGATCATGTGGTAAAGGGCCGCTGTTATTGGCCCTTTACCCCGATCTGTGATGTGCAGCAATCACGGACACTTCCTGATGCTCAATGACGGGGGGACATTGTATGATGCCCCCCCCCAGAACTGGTTGGCCATGCTCTAGCTGTGATTCGGCTATAATGGGTTGGCAAGTGGTTAAAACAAGTAAATATGATATACTTTCCTATTTACTAATGCTAGCAGCATGAAGATTAAAAATAATCAATGTTGATTGGGAGGGTGAAGTTCCACTTTAAATAAAATAGTGCTCTTGGTCCTTACAGGCTAAGGAAACTTCTGTGATGTTACCAAACCAGCTTGAGGACTGCTAAAAAAAAATAAAAAAATAAAACTAATTACTGATGGGGAAAAAAATAAATAAATCAAAGAAAACAATGTAAAAGAAAAAAAGCTTTGCTTAGAACTCCTTTCAAGACCATACTTTGTATTTTGCTTGTTGAATCAGTTGTGTTTTTGTGCGTGTAAGGGAAATTTTACTGCGGTTTTTCACTTGCAATTTTTGGCTAGGCAAATGCAAAAAGTAATCTGCTGCTTCCTGGTTATTACTAGTTACATTCTATACTTGTATTCTGGGTTTCATTTTCTAGTCCTCAAGGTGTACATAACTACTTTTAGGTGTGCTTTTTTTTTGTTTGTTTGTTTTTTTGGTTTTTTTTACACCGTTTCATGCCTCAGTTTGGGGTGTTGCCTGCTCTTGGTGAGTTTATGTATAATTAAGGTTTGTCTGGGGTACTTTTTTTTTTTTTATTTTGCTAGGCGAGTTTGCTTTTGGGCTGCTTTGTCGTTTTTTCCCTTGAGCTTATAGTTAGGCAGGCCATACATTATGCAATTTTCTTTCCCCGCAGTCAAAAGACAATAATCGCTGCTGGAGGCTGTAACTCAAAAGGCTGGTTGCACTGAAGTCTTGATAGATGGTTCCTGCTGAACTGGCTGAATTTCGATCCATCTGTTGACGGCTTTAAAATCTATATAAACCCTAACAACAAACTTCTTATTTCTCTCATATGGTCTGTTAACTACACCATTAAAAACCGTTTTGTTATATCTGTCTGATGAGGGCAAAAAAAAAGAATCTGATTTTGCCAGATATCTTCTGAGATGATCACTTCCTGTGCTGCATTCTTATCAGTTACATTATTCTGAGAACTATAGGACCGCACTCATTTATGTCATGAAGGAAAGGGAAAGCTTTTAATTGTTCTATCTTGTTTCAGTTGTTATAAATTATTGTGAGTGAGCATTATCACCCTAGAACAGGAAGTATATTACTTGCAGGATCACCAGGTGAAAATAAAGGGGGGAAAAACCCTAAAAAGGAAATCATTGCAGCCACCTCATCAAAGTACTGGTAAACTGCAGTACATAATTTCTTTGGTGTTTTAGGTACTTTTTTAAGCTCATTCCCACCTGTCTGTCGTGCTACAGTGCAGTCACTTGCGTTCAGTGCAGCACACCATTCATGCAGTGACTTTCCTTTGCAGTGGTATCATTATGCACTCAGGCAAGGCATATGTTAGTGTGCCACAAACGCATAGCCATGTTTTGTGGTTTATTGCATCTGAGAAAAAGGTGGAAAGTGCATCCAACAGTGATCACTGCAGGTAATCGCTGGCTGAGCGGACAGCCACAGACAGGTGCTGCTGTCAACCTTTCAATAAAGTGTCCAGGGCTTGGTGGCCACAGCTAGCTGTAGACAGGCAGGTTTCTGCCGCTGTCATTATTACAGGCACTGATCTATGATAGCGTGGTCAGTTTGCGTCCCTCTGTCATGCCGCTGTGTGTTCAGAGTCTCGGCATCTCCCCCTTCCTCTCTTCCTGTCATTTCCGTAGCTCTGAGCTGATCCCCTCTCTGCCCCTCCTCTCCTACATCTTTTCCCTTGTGGCTGTAAAGTAACATATATAAATTGCCTGTATCCCCTCTGTTTTAAGAACATATTAAAGTAATTGTAAGGGTTTGTTATTAAAAAAAAAACACATATCGTACTTACGGTACCTCCACTGTGCAGTTCGTTTTGCACAGAGTGGCCCCAAACCTTGTCTTCTGGTTTCCCCCAGCGGCTCTCGCGGCTCCTCCCCACATCAGATAACCCCCTAGGAGAAGTGCTCTCCAAAGGGGGTTACCTTGCGGGCGCGCTCATGAGTCCAGCATTTGGCGTCCATAGCCGCCGAATGTATGACTCAGCCCCGTCCCCTGGCGCTCATGTCATTGAATTTGATTGACAGCAGCGGGAGCCAATGGCTGCGCTGCTTTTAATCTATCCAATCAAGAGCCAAGAACCCTGGGCAGAGAGACAGCGCGTCCCCGCCGAGTGAGTTTGTCTAACATTTTAAATGTAGGCCATGGCGTTTAAACGATGCTCCATTGGTAATAAGGAGGCCCAAAGTGTGCTAAGAAAATATTTCTCACACCATTACACCACCACCAGCAGCCTCAACCGTTGACACAAGGCAGGATTGATCCATGCTTTCAAATTCTGACCCTACCATCTGAATGTTGCAGCTGAAATCCAGATTCATCAGACCAGGCAATGTTATTCCACTCTACTATTGTCAAATTTTGGTGAACCTGTGCGAATTGTAGCCTCATTTTCCTGCTCTTAGCTGGCAGGAGTGGCACCCAGTGTGGTCTTCTGCTGTTGTTGCCCATCTGGTTCATGGTTCGCTGTGTTATGCGTTCAGAGATGGTATTCTGCATACCTTGGTTGTAACGAGTCATTATTTGAGTTACTGTTGCCTTTCGATCATCTTAAATCAGTCTATCTATTCTCCTCTGACATCAGCAAGACATTTTCCCCCTTCACCTTCCAGGACAGCTACTTGAGAGATGATTGGCTCCGCCCTCTACAGGAAACACAAATCGGATACAATTTAAAAGGCCCCTCCCTTTCCTCTGACCCTCAGTTGTTTTGTGTTTCCAGACCCTCCAGGAGCAACAACATGTTTTTTGTATTCTTAGGTCTGGTAACTGTGGTTGGTGGACCCCCCTTCTCTGGTTTCATCCAGGACTAGTTGTGGCCAAGTCTTGGGTGTTAGTCTGTAATTTTACCAGAAGGGTTCCCTATTTCTGGGGTTACTTGCCTACCTGGGTTGTGAGTAGTGGCAACTCCCTTCCATTTTTTCCCCCCACCTCTGCTGCGTGGAACTGTGTCCACTGCTTCATTGCGGTGTACCAAGATGGCGTCAGAGGACTTCCAGTGACGCGACAAGATGTCGCCGGAAGTCGCATGACGCACTTCCGGACGCCGTTTTTTTCTTAAGGAAGCACGGTGGGGATACACTGAGGACATGCTGCAGGGGATTAGTCTGCTAAACGCCAGTCTAAGTGCATTTTGAGGTTCAGCAGCAGTCTATTCTACGGCCAAACTCCGCTTGCTTCTTGGAGCTTGAGGACAAGTCTGAGGATGGAGCGTCCGCTCGTGATGAACCAGCAGCAGCATCTGGGTCCTATACTGCCCCCAAGGTAAGCCCTTGTCTGTGGATAGTTCTACAGCAGGGGACTTTTTGTATGGAACCTTTTATTTATGGTCCTTGTTTCTGCTTTTTTTCTAGGCCAAACTGGTGAAGAAGAAATGTGGGAACTGTAGGGCCAGGCTTTCTAACCTAGACCCATAGCTCAAGAGTCTTCAGCCTCTGCTAAATCCCTTCCCTTGTTAGTGTCTTATGCCGCGTACACACGAGCAGCACAGCAGATTCTGTCCTGGGCGGAGATCCATGTCACTTTAGTCAGGGCAGTCCATATCAAGGGGGTCAGAAAATGTGCTGGCGGACTATTTGAGCAGGGTGAGCATCAGTTCCAGCGGTTGGGAACTACATCAAGGCACGTTGCGGGAGGTGGTGCCATGATGGGGTCTTCCCACAGTGGATCTTTTTACCTCCAGTCTCAACAGAAAACTGCTGGCGTTCTTCTCTCTGGAGAGAGAGACAGAGTCCTTGGGGATGGATGCTCTCTCCATCCCGTGGGATTTCACTCTGGCTTACGCCTTCCCTCCTTTTCCCCTCTTACTTCTAGTAGTTCGGTAAATTATTCAGGACCGGGCAGAAGTTGTTTTGATTGCCCCCTGGTGGCCCAGGAGGAGTTGGTTCTCCTCTCTGAAGGCCCTCTCTGTGAGTCCTCCCTGGCCCCTACCAGTTCAGAAGGATCTGCTCCATCAGGGACCGGTGTTGCATCCAAACCCTCAGACCTTCCATTTGATGGCCTGGAGGCTGAGTGGCACATCCTACAGTTGAGGGGGTGTTCAGAGAGGGTTATTCAAACTATCCTGGACAGCCGTAAGTTGGTCACGAGAAGAATCTATGGGAAAGTTTGGAAAACTTTTATTTCCTGGCAAAGGAAAACCTGGTTTAGATTCTTTTTCCACTTCCTGTATATTGGGTTTTTTGCAGGGGGGAGTGGAAAAGGGACTGTGTCAGCCCCCTTAGGGTTCAGATAGTTACCCTATCTTTGTTTACAGAGAGAAGACTAGCAGAGGATCCTTAAGTCAGGAGGTTCCTTTCAGCCTGACCTAGACATGCTCCCAAGGTCATCAAACATATTCCCCCCTGGAATCTGTCGTTGGTATTAAATGCACTAACAAGGGCTCCTTTTGAGCCTTTGCATGAGGCTTCCCTGAAAATTATTTCTTTGAAGATTTCCTTCCTTTTAGCTATTACGTCGGGGAGAAGGATTTCTGATCTAGAGTCTTTTTTCCTGTTTCCCCTTCCTGAGCATTCTAGAGGACAGGGTAGTGATTAGACCTGATCCTTTCTATTTACCCAAAGTTTCTTCCAACTTTCATAGGTCCCAGGAGATAGTCCTTCCTAGTTTCTGCACCTCTCCCAAGAATGTGGAGGAAAGGTTTAGTCTTTTAGCCGTAAAGAGATGTCTTCTGCTTTATCTAGAAAAGTCCAGTGGTTTTAGAAGTTCCTCCCAACTGATGGTTTTGGTCAGTGGCCCCAAGAAGAGGTTCAAAGCGTCTAAAAGTTCTATTGCTAGGTGAATTAGAAGAACTATCTGTGAGGCATACAAAGCACCCCTCCTAGAATTAGGGTCCATTCAACGAGCTCCATGGCCACATCGAAAGCAGAGCGGGGGCTTCATGGGAAGAAATTTCTAAAGCTGCCGTCTGGTCCTCCTCTCATGCATTTGTCAAACATTATAGAGTACAGATGCTTTCCAGCCAGGACCTTTCCTGTGGTAGGAAAGTGCTACAGGCTGTTGTCCCTCCCTATAGAATCTTGCTTATCCTCTCAAGTAGCTATCCTGGAAGGTGAGGGGGGGGGGGGAACCCCCGTTAGACTTACCGGTAGCGGTATTTCCAGGAACCTTCCAGGACAGCGTCTATATTCCCACCCTATTCTATTTTTTTTCACTGGTCGACATTTGTTTACCTGGTGGTGGTGTTTTGTTATATGTATTTCTGTTTTTTTCCTCTGCCGAGTGCATTTTTGGTGGAGGTTTACTTGATCTTCTAAAAAACTGAGGGTCAGAGGAAAGGGAGGGGCCTTTTAAATTGTATCTGATTTGTGTTTCCTGTAGAAGGCGGAGCCAATCATCTCTCATGTAGCTGTCCTGGAAATACCGTTACCGGTAAGTCTAACAGGGGTTTTTGTCCACAAAACTACCACTCACTGGATATTTTCTCTTTATGGGACCATACTCTGTAAACCCTAACCCTAGAGATGGTTGTGCGTGAAAATCCCGTAGATTAACAGTATTTTAAATACTCAGACCAGGCCATACCTAATAAAGTGGACAGTGAGTGTATACTGTGTATGTGACTTTACAACCACTTTAAGGTAAACAGAAAGGAGATGATCCGTCTGAAGTAATGACCCTTTTTAAAGTAATCTGGAATGCTTTCTTTGATTTCACTGTATTTCGTACTGGCTGCAAGTCAGAAAGAGCTCATCTTGTTTCTTGACTGGCGGGCATACATTACCTATCTAGGTTTTCCTCCCTAGCCCATCCCTTTTAAGAATCATTTCCGTTTTTCAATCATAGAAGCTCCACGTGTGGGCATTGACTAGGATGGTCTGCATATAAATGCAGCCTGCCCAGGAATGCCCACATTTTCAGATTGACATTCACCCATTAAGGCATTTTGATATCTACAGAAATGTCCCACCACTTGCAATCTAAACTAGCTTTAACCGGTTCAATACAGGGCAATTTCACCCCCTTCCTTCCCAGGCCAATTTTTAGTTTTCAGCGCTGTCGCACTTTAAACGTCAATTGCGCTGTCGTGCGATGTTGTACCCAAAAAAAATTGACGTCCTTTTTTCACCACAAATAGAGATTTCTTTTGGTGGTATTTGATCGCCTCTGCGGTTTTTATTTTTTGCGCTATAAACAAAAGAAGAGCGACAATTTTGAAAAAAACACTATTTTTTACTTTTTGCTATAATAAATATCCCAATTTTTTTTAAAAAAAAACAAATTTTTCACTCAGTTTCGGCCGATACGTATTCTTCTACATATTTTTGGTAAAAAAAATCGCAATAAGCGTATATTGATTGTTGAAAGTTATAGCGTCTACAAAATACGGGATAGATTTATGGCATTTTTAAAAAAAAAAAATTTATTTATTTTTTTAGCGGTGATCGCGATTTTTTTTCGTGACTGCGACATTATGGCGGACACATCGGACACTTTTGACACATTTTTGGGACCATTCACATTTATACAGCGATCAATGCTATAAAATTGCATTGATTACTGTGTAAATGTGACAGGCAGTGAAGGGGTTAACCACTAGGGGGCGGGGAGGGGTTAAGTATGTTTCCTAGGGAATGATTCTAACTGAAGGGGGAGGGGACGCTCAAGGGGAGGAGACCGATCAGTGTTCCTCTCCTCAGAGCTGACAGGCTGTGGATCTGTGTGTTTACACACACAGATCCACATGCCGGCCCGGTTAACGGGCAATCGCGGGTGCCCGGCGGACATCGCGGCCACCGGGTCCCGAGCAACGTGGCGCGCCCCCTAGACAGCCGGGAATCCCAGGACGTCATATGACGCCCACCCAGGATGGGAGATCCCATCTGTGGACGTCATATGACTATGGACGGGTAGGGAAGTGGTTAAAGTATATTTTACATTAATATTTCATATTCCAGATAGGATTCTTTGCCAAGACCCTAAAACTGATCTGCAGCACGGTGGCCAAGACCCTACAGCGGTTTAACAGGACAGGTTCCACTCAGAACAGGCCTCACCATGACCAAAGAAGTTGAGTGCACGTGCTGCAGAGGTTAGAAGGAAGTAAAAGTAAGGGAGCGCCCGGTATCCAGTAAAGTAGGTATAAAGGTATTTTTATTAAAATTTCAGCAATAGAAAGAGGGCAGTGCATTTTGGGGGACTAAGGACTCCCCCAGGGCTGCTAATACAAGTGGTTATAAAGAATGATCCTGTTGGAGGGTGCCTCTGGCACATGGATCGGACCGCTAGATGTCAAAAACGCCGCTGTGTTCACAGCCAGATTTCTTCCATAGTATATGTTTAAAAAATGCCACACACTGCCTTTAAATAAAAATTATTTAAAGACCGCGCGTTTTTTAAACATATACACTAGTTTTGCACGAATTTATGGGATGTGATCAATGCCAGCAGCTGTCCATACAATAGCTATTTTATAAGTGGTGGCTCGCAAGATTTCTTTTTTCAGGATCATTCCATAACCACTTGTATTAGCAGCCCTGATGAAGGGGGAGTCCTTAGTCTGGCCTCTTTCTATTGCTGAAATTTTAATAAGATACCAGGCGCTCCTTTACTTTTATTTCTTTCTAAACACACGTGGAGTCGACCATAAGGCCGTACCCCGAGGTAGCAGCCCAGGCCTGAACAGGACTCGCCACTACCTTTTCCTCCAACTGGACGCGAACCTCTGGAAACCAATTCTTTCCATCTGCCCATACTCCACATAACCTACAACAGTGACTGACTGATAGTCAGTCCAGCGTGATCTACACCTCCTCGCCTAGGATATTCAGAGGTTGTCTTTGGGAAATAGATGTATGAGTGCTGCCAGCATTGCTGCAGAGGTTGAAGGGGTGGGAGGTCAGCCTGTCAGTGCTCAGACAATATGCCGCACACTGCATCAAATTGGTCTGCATGGCTGTCTTCGCAGAAGGAAGCCTCTTCTAAAGATGATGCACAAAAAAGCCTGCAAACGGTTTGCTGAAGACAAGCAGACTAAGGACATGGATTACTGGAACCATGTCCTGTTGTCTGATGAGACCAAGATAAACGTATTTGGTTCAGATGGTGTCAAGCGTGTGTGGCGGCAACCAGGTGAGGAGTACAAAGACAAGTGTGTCCTGCCTACAGTCAAGCATGGTGGTGGGAGTGTTATGGTCTGGGGCTGCATGAGTGCTGCCGGCACTGGGGAGCTACAGTTCATTGAGGGAACCATGAATGCCAACATGTACTGTGACATACTGAAGCAGAGCATGATCCCCTCCCTTCGGAGACTGGGCCCCAGGGCAGTATTCCAACATAACGACCCTAATCACACCTCCAAGACGACCACTGGTGGCCACACAAAATATTGACACTTTGGGCCCTATTTGGACATTTTCACTTGGGGTTGTACTCACTTTTGTTGCCAGCGGTTTAGACATTAATGGCTGTGTGTGTTTTTTTTGTTTTTTTGAGGGGACAGCAAATTTACACTGTTATACAAGCTGTAAACTCACTACTTTACATTGTAGCAAAGTGTAATTTCTTCAGTGTTGTCACATGAAAAGATAGGATAGAATATTTACAAAAATGTCTGCTGCAAGTGTTTAGAGCTTTGTTTTGCCATGGTGTGGCAAGTTACCTTGCTGCAGCATCCAAGGTCTATTGGTGAGTATAAGTGCATGAATTATTGTGATTCTTGCGGGTGTTGGAACCAAGTACCCCAGCCTGTGGAAGGCAAGCTGTGATAACAGGTCTGAGCTATCAGTATGAAAGTGTGTCCCCTATAGATCCAAATTACACAGGCTATTACTATGATAATAGGCCTGCTGATGAAAAACGGGAAAGCAGACTTGCACGCCATTAGCTGACTACAAGTGTACATTGCAATATTTCATGAGAAAGTACATTTGATCATGTGTGCTCGATCAGCTGAATAAAGAGGGATTGAGTAATTCGAACTCTTTCACATCAAGTTTATGTGGAGGGGTAATTTTGTGGAACAAGGACAGTTGAAGTGTTCTTAGATAAGCTGACTGTGCATGGCTGCCAGCTCGTGACAGGCTAGAAGTAACTCTGTGGAAGGCAAAGACAGAAGGAGAGCAGCGCCATCTAAGTAGCATTGTTAACCACTTACGGACCGCCCGCCGCAGTTTTAGGTCAGCTGTTTGAAGGAGGATATCGTTGTTATGGCAGCAGCTAGGTGCCATAACCCCGGTGTCCTCTTCTTCAGCGGGCGGTCCGCTACAAGATAAAAGTGTTCTCTATGGCGGATTTGCCACAAGATCACTTTTATCGGCGGCGGGAGAGGGGGCCCCCCTCCCGCCGAGCTTCGATGCCCTCCGCCACTTAACGGATTCGTCGGTGGAGGCGATCGCATGTTGTCTCCTGTTAGGTATGGAGACGAGTGAGGGGAAGATGGCCCCCATCCGTCTTCATACAATTGCTGCGCGGAAGCGACGTCAAAACGTCACTTCTGCCCACAGCTCTTAAAGAGATGACTTTTTTTTATTGCATTTTAGTGTAAATATGAGATCTGAGGTCTTTTTGACCCCAGATGTCATATTTAAGAGGTCCTGTCATGTTTACATTCCTTGTAATAGGAATAAAAGTGCCATTTATTTATTTATTTTTTTTAAAACCTTGTAAAAATAATAGGTAAAATAAATAAGAAAAAAAAATGTTTCCGACGAGCTTGCGCGCAGAAGCGAACGCATATGTGAATAGCGGCCGCTATGAAAACGGTGTTCAAACCACACATGTGAGGTATTGCCGCGATCGGTACAGCGAGAGCAATAATTCTAGCCCTAGACTTCCTCTGTAACTCAAAACATGCAACCTGTAGAATTTTTAAAAAATCACCTATGGAGATTTTTAAGAGTAAACGTTTGTCACCATTCCACGAGCGGGCTCAATTTTGAAGCGTGACATGTTTGGTATCGGTTTACTCGGCGTAACATTTATCTTTCACAATATTTAAAAAAAATGGGCTAACTTTACTGTTGTCTTATTTTTTAATTCAAAATGGTGTATTTTTTCCAAAAAAAGTGCGCTTGTAAGACCGCTGCGCAAATACGGTGTGACATAGTATTGCAACGACTGCCATTTTATTCTCTATGGTGTTAGAAAAAAAAATTATAATGTTTGGGGGTTCTAAGTAATTTTCTAACAAAAAAAAAAACAGTTTTTAACTTGTAAACAACAAATCTCAGAGGCTCGGTCCTTAAGTGGTTAAGACATTTTATTCCATAAAAGACAATTGGTAACTCACAAGATGTATGAGATGTTAGCGCATGTGGGATTAATAGTGTGGTTCATCCGCTTGTGGGAAAGACTATCTTCTCACTGGTGAAGAGGCAGCTGATGGGTCCAGGGATGTCGGTGATTCCCATCGCTTCCAGACACCCAGGATGGCTCACAGACAGCGGTGTATGTCACTTTCGGTTGGAGAGAGAACAGGGAGGAGCGCGCGTTCGGAGCATGCATGCTCCTTCATCAGGCTTGGACTGTGGAGGAGGTATATGTAGTCTGTTGTGGCCAGGACTAATCGGACGTTACCTTGGCAACCTTTCAAGGTGGTACTTAGTGGATCACGGGGCACTGGATTGTCAGATTAACTAGTTAGATTCCATCAAGGTTATCTAATAGCAATTCTGATAAAAAATATTGTGTACTGGATGGTTGCGAATGAAACAAGGTTTTACAATTATGATTAGAAATAAAGAACCAATCAGTGAGTATCGAGACAATGATTATGGGCAATATATAAAGGTGGAGATAAAAATAAACTAAATAGAAGTATGAAAACAATAATGATGAACTGGAAATTAACCACTTGACAACTGGGCACTTAAACCCCCTTAATAACCAGACCAATTTTCAGCTTTTGGTGCTCTCACATTTTGAATGACAATTACTCAGCCATGCAACACTGTATCTATATGAAATTTTTGTCCTTTTTTCACACAAATGGAGCTTTCTTTTGGTGGTATTTAATCACCGCTGGGTTCTTTATTTTTTGCGCCGTAAAAGAAAAAAGACCGAAAAATCTGTACAAAAATGCATTTTTCTTCATTTCTGTTATAATATTTTGCAAATTAGTAATTTTTCTTCATATATTTTGGCCAAAATTTATACCGCTACATATCTTTGGTAAAATTAACCCAAATCGGTGGATATTATTTGGTCTTTGTGAAAGTTATAGAGTCCAAAAGCTATGGTGCGAATATCTGAAAATTGATCACACCTGAAGTACTGACGGTCTATCTAATTTCTTGAGACCCTAACATGCCAGAAAAGTACAAATACCCCCCAAATGATACCTTTTTGGAAAGAAGACATTCCAAGGTATTTAGAAAGATGCATGGTGAGATTTTTGAAGTTGTCATTTTTTCCCACAATTCTTTGCAAAATCAAGGTTTTTTTTTTACTTTTTTTTTTCCCCACAAAATTGTCATATTAGCAGGTTATTTCTCACACACCACATATGCATACCACAAATTACACCCCAAAACACATTCTGCTATTACTCCCGAGTACGGCGATACCACATGTGTGAGACTTTTACACAGCATGGCCACATACAGAGGCCCAACATGCAGGGGAGCACCTTCAGGCGTTCTGTAGCTTCCAGGCCAATTCTGACATTTCTCTCCTACATGTAAAAATCATAATTTATTAGCTAGAAAATTACATAGAACCCCAAAACATTATATATGTTTTTTTAGCAAAGACCCTAGAGAATATAATGGCGGTCGTTGCAACTTTTTATCTCGCACAGTATTTGCGCAGCAATTTTTTTAACGCTTTTTTTGGGGAAAAAAACTGTTTTGTGCTTTACAAAAACCAAAACAGTAAAGTTAGCCTAATGTTTTTGCATAATGTGAAAGATGAAGTTATACTGAGTAAATAAATACCCAACATGTCACCTTTCAAAATTGCACGCGCTTGTGGAATGGCGCCAAACTTTGCTACTCAAAAATCCCCATAGGCGACGCTTTAAAATTTTTTACTGGTTACATGTTTTGAGTTACAGAGGAGGTCTAGGGCCAAAATTATTGCTCTCGCTCTACCGATCGCAGCGATACCTCACATGTGTGGTTTGAACACGGTTTTCATATGTGGGCGGGACTTACGTATGCGTTCGCTTCTGCATGCGAGCACGCAGGGACAGGGGCGCTTTAAAATTTTTTTATTTTTTTTTATTGTTCATTTTACTTTATTATATTTAGTTTGATGCTTTTTTCCAAAAAAAAAAAAAATTTGACCACTTTTATTCCTATTACAAGGAATATAAACATCCTTGTAATAGGAATATGGCATGACAGGTCCTCTTTACAGTGAGATATGGGGTCAATAAGACCCCACATCTCACCTCTAGGCTGGGAAGCCTGAAATAAAAAAAAAAAAAAAAAACGATCCTGGCTTCGATCGTAGCGGTGAGTCGGTAGAAGCGCGGGAGGGGGGGACATCCCCTCTCGCCTCCCGTAAGAACGATCAAGCAGTGGAACAGCTGCTATGATCGTTCTCATGGTGTAGGGAATCGCCGGCTGAAAAAGCCGATATCTGAATGATTCCTGTAGCTGCAACCATCATTCAGATATCTCCGCACAAAGTCAAGGACGTTGTATGACGGCCGGTGGGCGGGAAGTGGTTAAAACGCATTTTTTTTTTAACACAAAGTTGTCCATTTATACAATATTTCTACCACATAACATGTACATACCAAAAATGACACCCCAAAATAGATTCCCCTGCTCCTCCTGAGTACGGCGATACCACATGTGTGAGACTTCCACAGCCTGGCCACATACAGAGGGCGAGTACAGCTGAGCATGGCTCAGCATGGCGGGGTATGGCGGAGTATGGCGGGGTATGGCGGAGTATGGCGGAGTATGGCAGGGTATGGCAGAGTATGGCGGGGTATTGCGGAGTATGGCGGGGTATTGCGGAGTATGGCGGAGTATGGCGGGGTATTGCGGAGTATGGCGGGGTATTGCGGGGCATGGCAGAGTATGGCGGGGGCATTGCAGGGTATGGCGGGGGCATTGCAGGGTATGGCGGGGGCATTGCAGGGTATGGCGGGGGCATTGCAGGGTATGGCGGGGGCATTGCAGAGTATGGCGGGGGCATTGCAGAGTATGGCGGGGGCATTGCAGAGTATGGCGGGGGCATTGCAGAGTATGGCGGGGGCATTGCAGAGTATGGCGGGGGCATTGCAGAGTATGGCGGGGGCATTGCAGAGTATGGCGGGGGCATTGCAGAGTATGGCGGGGGCATTGCAGAGTATGGCGGGGGCATTGCAGAGTATGGCGGGGGCATTGCAGAGTATGGCGGGGGCATTGCAGAGTATGGCGGGGGCATTGCAGAGTATGGCGGGGGCATTGCAGAGTATGGCGGGGGCATTGCAGAGTATTGCACAGCATTGCAGAGTATGGTGGGGGCATTGCAGAGTATGGCGGGGGCATTGCAGAGTACTGCACAGCATTGCAGAGTATTGTGGGGGTATTGCAGAGTATTGTGGGGGTATTGCAGAGTACTGCACAGCATTGCAGAGTATTGTGGGGGTATTGCAGAGTATTGCACAGCATTGCAGAGTATTGTGGGGGTATTGCAGAGTATTGTGGGGGTATTGCAGAGTATTGCACAGCATTTCAGAGTATTGTGGGGGTATTGCAGAGTATTGTGGGGGTGTTGCAGAGTATTGTGGGGGTGTTGCAGAGTATTGTGGGGGTGTTGCAGAGTATTGTGGGGGTGTTGCAGAGTATTGTGGGGGTGTTGCAGAGTATTGTGGGGGTGTTGCAGAGTATTGTGGGGGTGTTGCAGAGTATTGTGGGGGTATTGCAGAGTATTGTGGGGGTGTTGCAGAGTATTGCACAGCATTGCAGAGCGTTAGGGATGGCTGAGCAGGGATGGATGGATGCCTGGATGTCTCTGTGCAGCGCTATGGGCACTACACATACAGCCCACAGCGCTGCAGACATCCATCCATCCGCCTCTCCGGTCACTGTGTACCGATCGGTACACAGGCGGGGAGGAGAGGAACCGGCGTCATCAGATGACGCCGGTCTGTTTACATGTGATCGCGCCGTCATTTGACGGCGCGATCACATGGTAAACGGCCGCGATCAGCGGCCATTTACCGGGATCCGTGATGCGGGGGCGCGCGAGAGGGGAATTCTGGGAGGACGTCATAGTACGCCCTCCCAGAATTATCCAACCGCCCTGCAGCCGTCATTCGGCTATGGGCCGGTTGGTAAGTGGTTAAAATAAAAATGAAGATAAAAATAAATAAATGAAGATAAAAATGGTTATAAATGTGGAGTGTAGTTACATGGAATGGATGTGGACAGAGAGGGATAAGGGAGAGAGGAGAAAATTAGGAAGGTGAAAGGTGGGGGGCAGGGGGGGGGGGGGTTAAGGGATCACTAGGGAAATTAAGTGAAAGAATAGAGGGCGATCAATTTGACAAGGTTGAAGGTTGTTAGCCAAAACGAATGAAGGATTATAATAGGGCAAACCTAATATATATGATATATGGCGGTGCATGTTTATACCAGGGAGAAATGTTGTGTGTATATATAAATAAGACCAATGGTTCTTAACTCCTGTCCTCAGGACCCACTAACAAGCCAGGTTTGCAAGATAACTGAGATACATCACAGGTGATATAATTTGCTGTTCAGTGATTGCAGTATTCTAGTCTGCATCTCCCCAAGGTAATACCTAAAATCTGGCCCGTTAGTGGGTCCTGAGGACAGAAGTTGAGAACCACTGATCTAGATGTATTTAAAGAAAAGGGTTCTTTTATAGTTCCTTATTCAGCCCACCCGGCACAAGGGTATCTAATTTGGTATATCCAGTAGGATTCTCTTGCGCAAAAGCGCCTGAAGCCTTCGGCTGCTGGGAAATTATTGGGTATTGTTTCGATTACCCAGACTTTCAGGTCAAGGGAGGAGTGTTTGTGGTGAATGAGAATGTTTGGGAACACTGTTTGTCAGACCCGGTATCCCCTAGATGCCAGTTTTCCCCAAACCTACGGAGTGTACGGATTGTGCGGCCTGCATATTGAAGAATCATTCTTGCCAAACCAATCTATTAACCTTCTGAGGAGGTGAGTTGCCATCTAGATAAAGGAAGGCCCGTAGACGTGGTGTATCTGGATTTTGCAAAAGCATTCGACAGTTCCCCATAAACGTTTACTGTACAAAATAAGGTCCGTTGGCATGGACAATAGGGTGAGTACATGGATTGAAAACTGGCTACAAGGGCGAGTTCAGAGGGTGGTGATAAATGGGGAGTACTCGGAATGGTCAGGGGTGGGTAGTGGGGTCCCCCAGGGTTAAGTGCTGGGACTAATCCTATTTAATTTTGTTCATAAATGACCTGGAGGATGGGGTAAACAGTTCAATCTCTGTATTTGTGAACGATACGAAGCTAAGCAGGGCAATAACTTCTCCGCAGGATGTGGAAACCTTGCAAAAAGACCTGAACAAATTAATGGGGTGGGCAACTACGTGGCAAATGAGGTTCAATGTAGAAAAATGTAAAATAATGCATTTGGGTGGCAAAAATATGAATGCAAACTATACACTGGGGGAGAACCTCTGGGGGGGAATCTAGGATGGAAAAGGACCTGGGGGTCCTAGTAGATGAAATGCCAAGCTGCTGCTAACAAAGCAAACAGAATATTGGCTTGTATTAAAAAGGGGATCAACTCCAGAGATAAAACGATAATTCTCCCGCTCTACAAGACTCTGGTCTGGCCGCACCTAGAGTATGCTGTCTAGTTCTGGACACCAGTCCTCAGGAAGGATGTACTGGAAATGGTGCGAGTACAAAGAAGGGCAACAAAGCTAATAAAAGGTCTGGAGGATATTCGATATGAGGAAAGGTTGCGAGCACTGAACTTATTCTCTCTGGAGAAGAGACGCTTGAGAAGGAATATGATTTCAATATACAAATACCATACCGGTGACCCCACAATAGGGATAAAACTTTTTCGCAGAAGGCAAGACTCGTGGCCACTCATTAAAATTAGAAGAAAAGAGGTTTAACCTTAAACTATGTAGAGGGTTCTTTACTGTAAGAGTGGCAAGGATGTGGAATTAGCTTCCACAGGCAGTGGTCTCAGCGGGGAGCATCAATAGTTTTAAGAAACGATTAGATAAGCACCTGAACGACCACAACCTACAGGGATATACAATGTAATACTGACATATAATCACACACATAGGTTGGACTTGATGGACGTGTGTCTTTTTTCCACCTCACCTACTATGTTGGCCCCACGGACAGGATAGCCAATATACCACGAACACTGATGAGCTAGTAGAAAGTCCCCTCTCCTCCTCCCCTGCCACATTTGACATGTCAGGTTTTTTTTTTTTTTTTTTTGGTTGAGGGTGGGGGGTGTACCCAATTCTGACTTTTTCCAGAGTGAACAACCTATTTAAATAGAATGTACCATCCTGCAGGAACAATGTCTCATTTAGGGCTATAGGAACTTTGTGCACAATTGGCCCAGAACTAGATTTTTACCATGCAGGCTGCAATAAAAGTGAGAGACCGCTGCCGACGGTGATAAGTAAGCACTTGGCTGGGGTTGGCCCATCTGTGTATATTTAGGGGGCTGAGAGTTTTTAGCAAAAAAAATAAAAAATGGACGTGTCCTTTAACCAAAGTAAGGGCATGATCTGGTGTTTTTTGTTTATCATGAGTTGGCCAATCCCTTGGAAAACCTAAACCGCATTTATGCATAGTGTAAAATAAAATGTGTTCAGGTAATTGGCAAATCTTCCAGAAAAGGACATTTTTACAGTAAGAAGAATTAGCACAATGTTTTTCACCATCCTTTTGCATGGTTTCAGCTCGTGTGGAATATTCATGTGTTACTTTCAGCCCAGTCCAAGTGTGGCGATCCCCTGTTCTTATTGAGGAACCGGAGCTGCCTTGTTAGCCATACACATTTTTGATGGGTAATAGTATACTGGAAACATTTGCTGGTTTCTCACATTGCAAACACTTTTGTTTGCATTATGTTAAATGAGTTTTACATCTGCTTAACAAAGGAGGAAGTCTGACTCACTCATAAATGTTTTAAGGTGTAAAGGTGAATGTATGCTGTCCAGTGTCTCTGTACTTTGTGCAAGGTCTTTTTTTCGTGTTTGCTATTTTGCTTTCTGTTTGATGCATGATATCACAGATCAGAAAGGGATCTCCCCTTCACATGAAACAACAATATTGGTTTTTCCCTGCAGGGAAACTTCAAGGGCTTCAGAATATCCTGTGGTAACATCCTAGTGAATTGCATTAGCTCACTTTGTAAAAACCTAAATATTGCACACGAAGAGTAATTTACACTTTGCTGTCTGGAGTATTCTAACATTTTGCAAAGTTTTTTTTCAAATCATTTTTACAAGAACGTATGTTGCCATAGAGAACATGGCATGGAATTCTGACAGCTACTATGAAATTATTGGCATTGTATTAATGTTGTAATAGACTTTTCGAAATTGGATACATTTTACATGCCTAATTGAATTTCTTGATTTGAAGTGATATTAAAGGTTTGGTATTGTTGTGTTTTTATTTATTTATTTTTTTTGCTGTGTTTTGCACAGAGCAGCCCTGACCCTCCTCTTTTTGGGGTTCCCGGCTCCTCCTCCTCCTTCCTGCCGAGTACCCCCACAACAAGCAGCCTGCTATAGGGCACTCCCGAGCTGCTGCTCTGTGTGTCTATTCACATACAGACCGTGGCTTAGCTTCATCCCCGCTCTCTCCTCATTTTGCTCTCTCACTGTGATTAACTAAAAATAAACAGAGTATGCCCTGGGATTTTACATGAGGTGCCCATAATCTGTATATAAAAAAGTTCAATATATCATAACAAGTGTTGACGCGTTTTGTGAGTCAAAGCTTACTTCCTCAGGAGTAAATGAGTAAATGCAATTAACAATACATGTCTGTAAAGTAATATATCAGTATAAGATATGACACAATTAGTAGAAACTGTAATTTAGTTAAAAAAAAAAAAGAAAAAAGGGATGTGGCCGTAGTACAATACGTGATAAGCCTTCATCCCAGTTTTAAATCGAAAAGGAAAAACGTTGGTCTAGGGGACTTTGAATGAGGTTAACTACTAGAGAAATCATTAATATACACAAGTCATTTTATTGCATAACGAGTATAAAAAACAATTTTACAGACATGATGGAATGTGGGTAAAAACATTTAATTAAGTATAGCCATGTTAACTAATTATCTTAGTAACAGAACTATGCAAGTATTAATAAAATTTTCATGATAAAACCACACAGTGAAACACATAACAAAATTACATAACGTTTCAAAAATTTCTGGGCATCCTATAACTACGCATTTCATGGATTGATCTCCACTTACTCAGGAGTAGATGCAGAAAATAAAGACTAAGGGTGATGTATATAAAAAACTAATTGAAATTGTATGTAATGGGCATTCAAAGTCACCTAGACCAATGTTTTCCTTTTCAGTGTATTTAAGTTTGAGCTTCTGGGGCCACCATGGAGGACTTAATACTCACAAATCAGCTAAAATGGAATGTACATGGCAATGATTCCAATAAGTGACCGCCAGGAACGTCTGGCCAGGGAGCTGAGGGAGTTAGACCTGCGAGGACCCAAGGGGGCAAAGCGAGGTAGAAGCATTATGTGTGCAGTTAAGATCTGTCAATCCAATAATATCACCCAGAATTCTCGCTATAAAGAAGAGAATGTAAATTAGGCTATCGAGTATATCTAGGGCCAACTGGGATAATATGTACAGAGGTGAAGTGATGGATCCAGAGTGGTGGAGAACCAACAAAGTGGATGGTGCTACTGAAATAGTACTTGGACTGCAAAAAAAAGAATCCATCTTAAACCAATCAATGAAAAAAAGGTTGTGCAAACAATACAACGGAAAAAGTGAACAGACAAACCACCAGGTCAGTAAGACAAGTAGCGGTTAGAATAAGTGTAGGCACCAAAGCCCACCATAAATGTACTGAAAATGAGAGGTCAAATGTTGCTTGCTGTCACTGAAAGTGAGAGAAAGGAAGGAAGTGAGGCTGTGATTGACTGATGGTAACGAGAGCCACTGGCTACTGCTGCTGTCTCAGCCAATGAGGATGGAGAGACCCGGGGGCGTTGAGGCTCTCGTGCACATCACTGGATCAGGATCGCTGGTGAATACAGAAGGTTTTTTACCTTGCATACAGTGCATGAAGATAGAAAACCTTGAGGCTTTACAGCTAATTAAATTTTTGACCTGCCAACTAGTGTTTCTGCTGTCAAGTGCCCCTTGAACTTATGACTTGGGGGGAAAAAAAGTGGTCATTACTCCAGTACCATTCCAATAAAACGCCACCTATACTGAGTGTCCGTAAAGGTGCCAAATCTTCTGAATTTTTTTTATGGCTTTTCAGTAAAGGTGACATGTTATGGCCATGATCTAGGAGTTTTCACTCTATCTTCTAAACCAATTTTGCCGAGTGTTTAACTACTTTACTTTAGTTTTCCATCACTTATATTTTTCACACAATTTTGCTGTTAATATGAACATTTGAACAGCACATTGGGCATAATGGCAACCTGAAGACTTTGCAGCCCTGCTGGCCTCTATAAATCTGTGTTTATGTACTCCATTCTAGGTTCCAACAGTCTAGATCTTTGCTTATTAAAGTGGTTGTAAAGGCTCCTGTTTTTTTTTTTACTATAATGCAATAAACTAAAAAAAAATCTCTGCTGCAGAAAAATTACTTACAAAGCTTTTTTTTTTTTTTTCCAAAGCTTTCGGTTTTTAATTTGTTCAGCAAAAAATAGAAAATCCAGTGATGATTAAATACCACCAAAAGACAGCTCTATCTGTCTCCAAAAAATAATAAAAATTCCATATGGATACAATGTTGCATGACTGCACAATTGCCTTTCAAAGTGCGACGGTGCTGAAAGCTGAAAATTGGCCTGGGCAGGAAGGGGGTGAAAGTGCCTGGTATTGAAGTGGTTAATAAACACTTGTTACCTCTCGACTATGTCTATCTAGTCATCTATATATCTGTTTTCTGGTCTACACTACAGGAATAGAGGATTGTGTCTCTACACAGGGAGACCAAATCTTATCATACGTACTTGAGCAGCCTCTTTACTCAGACGTTAATTTATATTAAGGGAGTGCTTGGGTTTTTGTTTTTTTCTTTTCCTTTTTGTCATTGAGCAATTTTGGAGGCTCTATGATCATATTATGATCATATTAGTATGAAGTAAAGTTGAATAATATCTTGATAGTCGCAACATTCAGGTAGAGATAGATAATTGAACGTCATCCAATCCATACGGTGCTGCTACTGCATGATAGTTGCTGTATGTTTGTGACTCAGCATTACACTTAGAGAACTGATCTTTTTAAGAAGAGGGTTAGCAACACCAGCCTACAGACTGATGGAAGTTTCCTATAAAGACTGCTTTTACTTATTGTAGTGTAAAGATCAATTCATTGTAATTTCCTTTATAAAACAGGTGGCCACGCTCTTTAGTTGTAATCATGAACTAGCTTTATTCACTTACTGGGCTTTCCAGAAATAGCTAATATCCGATGTTACCTAATTACCGAAAGCTGAAATCCAAGCATATATACACAAATTAATGTAGCCCTGTATTCATTAATAAATAACTGCATTTTTTTTTATTGTAACCAATAAAAGAATTGGAATTTGACTTGATTTGCAGCTTCTCCAAACAAAGGGACAAAGAAACAATTTTCATAAATAGGCCTGCTCAACTATAATCATTTTGAGGCTAAAAACTCCAATTGTTATAGTAGACCTGTTACAGGAAAAATATAGGAACAGCCATTGCTATCCTCATTCTAAAAACACTGGTGGTCTAGCTGTCCTCTGTCTGGCTTCAGTATTTCTGGGTAACATCCTGGAACAAGCATGCTATAAATGAGGGTCAGAAAAGTGCCAGAATTCCTTATCTCTGTATATTTGTTCTGCTGATGTTTTTTCACTGTCCAGTCATAGACTGGGGGCAGAGACAAGACCTGGCTTTATTACTTATTTTCGATATGAGATTAGTAGGGCTGCAACTAACGATTATTTTCATAATCGATTAGTTGGCCGATTTATTGTTTCGATTAATCGGATAATAACCTTAAAAAAAAGTGTGGTGTATAATTTAATATGTAAAGTTTTTTAAAAAAAAGGCAATTTATCCTTCAAAATCTATATGCAGTGGTAAATATAAATAATCAACTATATGATTAGGGAGCAAAATCTCTAATCCACTCTGAGAATAACAGACAGAAGAGATATATACTATTGGAGGTTGAATCTGGTAAATATCATCAGACTCAGAGATCACATTTTTTATTTAGACCCCATTCACACTGGGGCACATGTAATGTGCCCTGCCTCCTTGAAATGTGCCCTGCTCCCACGTAATGTGCCCTGCCTCCATGTAAAAGTTTTCTTTAAATGTAATAGTAATGCCTTTCTACCTCCACCTCCTCTGGGTTCAGATGCTGATCTTCCCTGCACAGGCTTTAAAGTCATTTTTTTTTTAAACAAACATAGTATACTTACCTGCTCTGTGTAATGGTTTTGCACAGAGCAGCCCCGATTCTTCTCTTCTGGGGTCCCCCACCGATGCCTCTGGCCCCTCCTGCCCAATAGCAAGCTGCAAATTATAGTATAGCGTGCCCCTATAGCAAGGTAAAAAAAACTTCTGCTTTTAGACCCACTCACTTCCTGCCCAGGACTACATGTTCCATGAGGCATTGCTCCTCACACATTCACAAGTTTTCAGGCACTTGCTGACATGTATGGATGGTGTACTGAGCTGTATGTGTGCTGCACTGTATTTCCTGATATGTAAACAATGCATTCTGTATGCAGGCCAAATAATCGGCTGGCCGATTAATCGATTATGAAAATAGTTGACAACTATTTTCATAATAGATTAGTTGTCGATTAATCGATTAGTTGTTTCAGCCCTAGAGATTAGCATGCAAAAAAGACAATCATTCTTCCGATAATCTCATTGTGTGTACCAGGCATTAAAGCAGATCTAAACCAAAGAACAAAGATTGCATGTATTGCAGCCTACTTTTCCTTTATATGTGGTGGCTGCATTTGTGTTTTATTTATTTTTTTTTTCTTTTGTATTTTGACCTGATGCTATTACCAGGAATACACTTGTTCTAGGGTAAAACCATACTGTATCTAGGTGGAAGTGTGTTAGGACTATATAACACCTCCCCCTCCCCATAACTTGGGGGGGGGGTGTTTTGTAGTCCCTGTAGTTAGCAGGTAATCATACTAACATAACTTCTGTACATCTTCTGGACTGTCAATTCTCTTTTTTTTTTTTTTTACTTTGCACATGTCGAACAGATATAACCAAATGCTTTGAATGTTATATGGACTATAGGTGAGTCAAAATGTTTTGTTATCCTCTTCTGATTTCCCTTGCCGGCGATCTTGGCTTCTCCTCTTCTGTGTCTGCCCTGCTTACTATGGGGGCAGATGTACATGCTCGATCCCAAGCTGGGCTGTGTGTATCCATTGACTCACATAAGCTCGTGAAATTAGTAAAAGAGGAGAGAAGACCCAGTGGACAGGCATAGAGCTGGTTCAATGCAGGACAGGTAAGTATTTGGAGGAGGTTGGAGGGGGGCACAGCAAGTGGCAAAATATTTTTTTTCCTTAATGCAGGTAATGGTAAAAAAAAAAGTTTTAGAACCAGTTTCACTGCCAGACAGGGCTGTGCTTTGTAGCAGGGCTTTGTAAATCTCAGAACTGGATGAACAGAGCTACCTATCTTTTAGGCATGAAAAAAAAAGCCAATTTCTATGCATTTTACCTTAAATTAGCTGCTTTGTGTCTTTGCTCCCTGACTTCCACCAGATAACTGATTAAATATGGGTATTATTTATTGATTTGATTGATTTTGTTTTTGGCTTTCTCTTTTTATTTAGTCCGCCAGCATTCTCCACTTCTCCTGGAAACCAGAACCCTGGAACTCATGTTCATCCTGATGATGCTGAGCAGCAAGCTGCCCTCTTACTAGCCTGTTCTGGAGACAACTTGCCTCCCAGCCTGCCACCAGTTAATATGTATGACCTTTTAGAAGCCTTAAAGGTAATGTCAGTTGTCTCCTGAGTCTATAACAATGCTTGTCAAAAAATTACACTTTTACCTCTAAATTTAAAACCATAACACATATTTGCTAGGTAGGTTTCTGTATTATGCATGTTTTATATATGAGGGTTAAATAAAAACCTTTTTTGAGAACAATATCTAGGCTGCCATTGCTGATCCTTCTTCTGGAGTGCCATTTGTTATGCAAATGCTTTGGCTTCAGTGCTTTTGTCATTGACCTGGATCAAGCACACAGATAAGAAATTTGACTTCTTTCAGAATATGTTTAGATTAGAGATAAGAGTTAAAGACTGAAGTACAGACAAGCCAGTCACAGACAATTTGCATTCTCAAAAGAAATCCAGCAACTGCCACCCCCATATATCTGTCATAACAGGTGTACTTCAAAGGGTTAGTCCACCCACAAATGATATGCTGGCTATAGATGGCTAGTAAGCTCTTGGCTTTTCATGTATTTTGACCACATGCAAAAATGAGATTTTCCTGGGTGTTTTCCCACCCACTTTTGCATGTTTCAAAATAATCCAGCAAGGAGCAGGGGAAACCCTGCTTGGGGCTTATGCGCATGGTCGGAAAAAGCCAGTATTGTTTATCAATGCTGCATTTTTATGGCCTTGAACAGGGGACTCCAAACTTTCTAAACGGAGGGCCAGTTTACTGTCCTTCAGAGTCTGAGGGGGCTGGACTGTAATCAGTGAGAGAGAAAATGACCCATCGTCAGTGGGAACAAAACAATGCCCCCATCATTGGTGTCAGTGGGAGGAATAGTGCCCCATCATTGGCATCAGTGGGAGGAATACTGCCCCACTCTTGGTGTCAGTGGGAGGAATAGTGCTTCATTGTTGGTATCCCTGGGAAAATTGTGCCCTTTCATTGGTATCTGTAAGAGGAATAGTGCCCCATTGTTGGTGTTAGTGGGAGTAATAGTGCTGCATAGCTGGTATCGGGGAAAGGAATAGTGCCCTATCATTGGTAACAGTGGGAAGAATAGTGCCCTGCCATTGATGTTGGTTGGGAGGAATAGTGCCCCGTTGTTGGTGTCAGTGGAAGGAACCGTGCCCCAAGGGCCAGATAAAGGCAAGCAAAGGGCCACATCTGGCCCCTGCAGTTTGGAGACCACTGGTCTTAACCACTTGGGCCCCGGGAAAGAATTTACCCCCTTCCTGACCAGGCCATTTTTTGCGATACGGCACTGCGTCACTTTAACTGACAATTGTGCGGTCGAGCAACGTTGTACCCCAAACAATATTTACATAATTTTTTCCCCACAAGTAGAGCTTTCTTTTGGTGGTATTTGATCACCTATTTTTTGTGCTATAAACAAAAGAAGAGCGACAATTTTAGAAAAAACATCTCTTTATCGTACATCACGGTACACAGAGCCATAGTAGTTACTATGTGGGTTATATAGGCCACCTTTAGGTGATGGACACTGGCACACCCAAGACAGGAAGTTCACTCCCTATATAACCCCTCCCATTACTGGGAGTACCTCCGTTTTTTTGCCAGTGTCTTAGGTGTTGGTCACGAGTAAAGGTGCTATGCTGAGCTCTTTTGAGCCGATACGACATATCCCCTTGGTCCTTTTGACAAGGAATCTGGTTTTTCTGGTAGCCATATTTTCTGCAAGAAGGGTATCAGAGTTGGCTGCTCTTTCTTGTAAAGAGCCATATTTAATTATTCGCAAGGATAGGGGTAGTATTGCGTCCTCATCCTAACTTTCTAACGAAGGTAGTGTCAGGTTTTCATCTAAACCAGATTATTGTTTTACCTTCATTTTTTCCAGAACCCTGTTCTACGGAAGTAAAGTCGCTACATTCACTTGATGTAGTGAGAGAAGTCAGTCTATTTGAAGGCGACTGCTCAGATTCGAAAAATGGATGTTTTGTTTGTGTTGCCTGAAGGTCCTAAAAAAGGACAGGCATCGAAATCTACTATTTCTAAGTGTATTCGGCAAGTAATTGTTCAAGCTTATGGTTTGAAGAGGAAGATACCACTTTTTCAAATCAAAGCGCACTCTACCAAGGCTGTTAGTTCTTCATGGGCAGTGCATCACCAAGCCTTCATGGCTCAAATCTGCAAGGCCGCAACTTGGTCTTCAGTCCATACATTTACCAGATTCTATCAGGTGGATGTAAAAAGGCATGAGGATATCGCTTTTGGGCGCAGTGTGCTGCATATTCATGTTTGTACCTTTTTGTGAATCTGATTGGTTCCACCATTTCACACCTCATTCAAAGTCCCAACCTCCCCCTCTCTTTTCATGTTGGTAGGGATGGGAGCGTGAACTTTCCCTCATGTCCCATTTAAAGTCCCATTGTTCCCCCCTTTGCTTGTTCATAGATCAGGGATGGAGGTGTGCTATGTGTCTGGTGCCCATCATTTTCTTATGACTGTCCTCTACAGGGTCAGATCGTAATCCAGCCTTTCACCTACAATATCTAATGTGCATACACATTTGTCATTTTTAATATTTTAGCTGCTCTGGGCGGCCGGTTTGTGTCTGTGTGCTCGTTTTCGCCAGTTTGTCTGGGAGTTGCGATGGGCGCCCTCCCCCTCCTCTCCTTTTCGTCCTGGTGACGTGGGTGATTGGGCGGGCGCACGCACTGCTCATCGGCGCCACGCCTTTCAGCCCTGTGCGTGTGACGTCCTTTTGGGCATCTTCCCGCACGTGTGGCTGATATGCCAGCTTCGCCGACACACGGGGAGTCACCACTCCATATTGAGTGGTTTGCACAAAAGTTAGTGTCTACAAAATAGGGGATAGATTTATTGTTTTTTGTTTTATTTTTTTACTAGTAATGGCGGCGATCAGCAATTTTTATCAGGACTGCGACATTGCGGCAGACAGATCGGACACTTTTAGGACCTATCAGGCTCCTACTTACCAGACCGGCGAGTCCAGTTGGGCAGAGGGTAGGCTCCCTTACCCTCCGACTGTCGGCCCCTGATAGAGTAAACAGGAGGCACGAGAGTACGGAGTGGTATGAGGGCCTGTATTGCAGTCCAGATATAGTAGTCCAGATATTGCAGGGTTAACCGGAGAGAAGGCTGGAGCTGGCTGGAGCACAGACACAAGGTGGAGCAGGCTTGTATAGTCAGCAGGCTGGACGGCTGCAGACAGACAGACAGACCCAAAGGAGCATGCAGACGGATGGTCAGGAGACAGGCCGGGTTCGGTAACAGGCGGGCGGCAAAGGTACAGTGGAGCAGGCAAGCGGATGGTCAAACAGGCAGAGGTCAGGTTCAGGCAGAGTTCAGAGAGAGGTCGGAATCAAGGCCGGGTCAGAAGGTATCACAGGAACAGACAAGGAACAAAGTAAGGCACTGGGACGACTAGCTGTTGATTAGGCAGCACTGGTCACCAGAACTCACTGGCTTAAATAGGGCTTTTGGCGCCAAACGACGTGCACGCGCGCGCCCCGGCTCACACAGGCACGCGCGCCCGCCAACGCCCGCGCGCCGGCGTGCACAGTGGAACGATCCCGGACACACACACCGGCGCCGCGAGGAGCCCGCACGGCGAGGTCCGCAGAAACGCGCGCGCCAACGCGCGCCGACGCACCCTGACGCACACCACCGCGGGCGCCCCGCCTGCCACGGTAAGAACCCTGACAGGACCATTGACATTTTTACAGTGATCAGAGCTAAAAATAGCCACTGATTACTATTAGTATATTAGCAAGGGGTTAACACTAGGGGGCGATCAAGGGGTTAAGTGTGTTTCCTAGGTGTGTTTCTAACTGTGAGGGGATGTGACTGACTCGGGGAGGAGACAGATCATTGTTCCTACTGAGTAGGAACAGAGGATCTGTTTCTCCTCCCCTGTCAGAACAGGGATTTGTGTGTTTACACACACAAATCCCCGTTCCTGCTCTTGTGCCCGCGATCGTGGGTGGCTGGCGGCGATTGGGTCCCCCGCCATGCAGCGGGCAGGTGCCTGCTATGGCTTTTAATGGAGCCACGATACATATAGCAATTCGTGCAGAAGAGCCATTCTGGCGCCATATGTATGTATGTGTGTTGTGGTTGTTAATTTATGCATGTACACATATAAACATGTGTAAACACGTGTACATGGTGTACATTTTAATGGCAAAGAAGTAGAATTTTAAGTATCTAAGCACTGTACAGATGTTTAAATGCAAGCACTTTAAAGTGGAGTTCCACCCAAAAGTGGAACTTCCACTCATCAGATTCCTCTCCCCCTCCGGTGACACAGTTGGCACCTTTCTGGGGGGAGGTGGGTACAGATACCTGTATATTACAGGTATCTGTACCCACTTCCGGCATAGATAGCCGCAGAATCTGCGGTTATTTACGCCACTTACTGCTCCCTCCCCGCTGCCTGCTGGGAAACACACGGGTCCCAGAGACAGCAGGGGCCATCCGTATTGCGCTGCACGACTCGCGCATGCTCAGTAGTGAACCGAGAAGTGAAGCCGCACGGCTTCACTTCCTGATTCCCTTACCGAAGATGGAGGCGGCAGCACCCGAGGACGGAGAGACAGTTCGGCCTCGGGTGCCGACATCGCTGGCGCCCTGGACAGTTAAGTGTCCATGTTTTAAAAGTCAGCAGCTGCAGTATTTGTAGCTGCTGACTTTTAAAAAAAAAAAATTTTCGGCGGCGCTCCGCTTTAAGAATCGTGTAAAAGCAATTTTTGAAGTTTAGATAAAATGAAAACATGTTTCAGAACCTCTCTCAGATTTTTATTTTAACCTTTGTTCCATGTTTGGGAGATTTCCATTCGCTTTCACTCCTGTTGATAATTTTATCACCATGACAGTTCTTGAGAGGATTCTCAAAGAGCAACATGGACGGCAATAATAATAAAAAGAAAAATTCTTACGTACTTAGGTGTTTTTTTATTTTTTTGTGTCCCAGTTAAAGAATTTCCATATCTTCTTCCTTTTTTTTTTTTTTCTCTTGTTGAAAAATTTGTAATTGAGACAGGAAGTGAAGGCTGGTTCCTCCATCTTGACCCTCAGGCATTGTTCAATTCCTGGCATAAGTTTGGCTGCAGATTTAAATTCGGCATAATCATTAAAGTGTTCATGTCTAGATGTTCCAAAAGCTTATATAGTTCAAACACTTGAAGTGATGGCATTTACAGGTCCGTTTTGTATGGGCAATCTTTTTTGGTAAATTGGTAATCAGAACGAGACCAGAAGTGTTTTTGTCATCTTTGTCTTTTCCACAGAATCATCGGTTTATTCCGTAGGGGCCCATTTAGCATCTGTACCGCATTTGCATTTTAAAATGTATTCCACTCTATTGTGATCTGTTTCTATCAGGTTTTCTGCAAGAATTTCTCAAGGATGAAGACATTTCCTGTGCAGGTTTATGCATCAAGCATTTAAAGCCGCCTTTCTCAATCGGGGTTCTATGGAACCCTAGAGTTCCTCCAAAGGCTGCTAGAGGGTTCTAAGGAATAAGTCGTTTCTGTCTGACATAAATCTTTTTAGATATCTGTAAGGGGGAATTCTTCCCACTGACCATCATTAATGTACAGGAAGCTGTAGTTTAAAATGGTTGTAAAGTCACATGTATTGCTTTTGATTCTCTCTGTTTTAGGTCCCTGTTCAGTACAGTGTGTGTGTGTGTGTTTTCCCAAAACTATAATGCTAAATACCTTCTTATTATAGGGTTACAACCACTTTAAAGTAGTCATTAGCAAGGGTTCCCTGAGTCCAGAAATTATTTCAAGGGTTCCCCTCAGTTAAAAAGGTTACAAAAGACTTGTGTAAAATGTTTATATAGAGAAAAATGATCCATCATAGCTATGCAAAACACTGCATCTGGACTGTTATCTAAAACTGACCGTACATGTGGCAATTGGATTGACTTAAATTTCAATTCCTCTTTTTTGTCCAAATTGCAAAGCGGTCGAAGATCTAAAACCGGCCATACATGGATCAAAATTTTTCTGGATCAACGGGGATTGGCTGAATTTCGATCCCTGTATGGGCTAGTTGGTTGTATACAAATTTTCCCACTGGCTGAATCCGTTCTTTTTTTTGTTGTTCAACCTGCTGGGTTGAATCATGTATGGCCTTCCTCCTCTGCAAGGAGATGAATGAAATTGTCTAAATCTAATGCAGTAGAAAGAGCTGATCAGTTTTAACAAAATTGCAAGATTTGTTTCTAATTTATTTCTATTTCTATTCCATATTTAATAAATTGTATTAAACTAATAAATTTCACAATCAACCAAATTCAGGTGGTCAGTCAAATTTTTGGGTGGTAGATTGCTTAGTTTTTGGCTATTACTTGCAACGATACTTGTGATTCCTGGTAGCTCCAAAGTGGTTGAAGTTGAGTGAACTTTGCCACATGTATGGCCAGCTTCACTTTGCCTTCTAATGTATAATGGGAATGCATTTTTCGCCGCACTTGGAATAGAAGGTGCTGTATTTAACATCACTGATGGTAAACTTGAAACTTTTTATTCTACAGATTCACAGAGAAGTTATACCTTCACACACGGTATATGCACTGAACATGGAGAGGATACTCATGAAGCTTTGGCATCCAGTCCATCAAGAGCTGCAGCAGGATGTTATTCACCGGCAAAGATTATCGGCCAAAGAGGGATTATTGTGTTAAAGAAAAAAGACTTTTCTGTGGACTAATCGATCAAATGATAGCCATATCTGCTCTAGCCACAATCTAAACAACACAACCAAGTATGATCATCTGCCTTCATCAGATGCGGAGAATTTTGCTGGACTTTTCTTTTATTACCAGTATAAACCACTTTTCATTCAATTATTTTTAATAAACATTTCCTAGAATAATACATCTTTTCATAACCGTTTAACCTAACAGTATATTGGAAATTATAACTCGTGACTTTAGGAAAAGATTCTCAGAAGGTGATTTTTCTTCGTTTTATCTTTTGTGGTTTTCTAGACCACATAGAAATTACCATATGTTTCGTTCTTGCTTTGTAAAGATAAAAAGTGTTTTTTCTTGTTTATTAATCTGCATATTGAAGAACTGTTGTGTTAACTGGAAATTATTATTTTTTTTTCCCACAGCAGTCAGCCTGTTTTCAAGGATCTGTGAACAGTCTTAGGCCCTGTTCACACACCTGAGCGTACTGGTATCGCAGGCAGAATTGCAGCAAAATGCGGGACACGTCTGCAGTGCCATTATTTCCTAATAGCACCCAAACGCAGTGTGATTTTACCGTGCCACAAAACTCACAGCGCCAAACGTGGTACATCAGCTTCTTTGGCGTGTTTTTGACACAGAGAGTGGCCCATTCAAAATGAAACGTGCCACAGAAACATGACGCTGGAGCATTGCTAGACATCGCTCAGATGTGAACGGGGCCTTAACGTGGGCAGTGACTGTATGATTCTTTTGAATAGAATGCCCTTTTTATTTAAATTTTCGAGCAAGGCCAACCCATGCCATAGTTACATTGTGAGAAATGGAAGTATATAGTTGGAGGTTTATGCCCTGTACACACGGTCGGACTTTCCGACGGAATATATGTTATTGGAGCTTGTTGTCGGAAATTCCGACCGTGTGTGGGCTCCATTGGACTTTTTCCATCGGAATTTCCATCACACAAAGTTTGAGAGCAGGCTATAAAATTTTCCGACAACAAAATCCGTTTGCGTAAATTCCGACCGTGTGTGGACAATTCCGACACACAAAGTGCCACGCATGCTCAGAATAAATTAAGAGACGAAAGCTATTGGCTACTGCCCAGTTTATAGTCCCGACGTACGTGTTTTACGTCACCGCGTTCAGAATGATCGGATTTTCCGACAACTTTGTGCGACCGTGTGTACGCAAGACAAGTTTGAGCCAACATCCGTCGGAAAAAATCCATGGATTTTGTTGTCGGAATGTCCAATCGTGTGTACAGGGAATTACAGTTGCTAAATTATATTCTATAGCAATAGTGTTGAAGAAGGCGTATTTTTATTGTAAATATTTACATTTAAAGTCAACAAATGGAGCTCTGGGCTCCTTTCTACGTTTGCCAGGCTATTCTTAACCATCCAAATAAAAGAGAAGCCTGTTTACAGAGCTCAATAGCTCAAGGTCAAAATTATACACACAACTAAATATTAGGAGTTACATTTCCCTCCCTCTGCTGTATTCATATGGCAACACAGAGATTCTATTAGACAGAAACAGTCTGAAAGCAAACAGCTTCTGCTGTGATCCCTTTTTAGAAAAAGTGATAATTCTCTGTAAAAAATACTTCTGTGGGGATACCATGTATTAAATGTTTGTAAAATAAATATATTCTTATGTAAAAGCGTACAAAAATTACTACAAAAAAGATATGTGTTAAAAAAGATGGTAACCTACCTACCTCTTTTACTAGACACCTTTTCACTGGGACTATGGGTGGCATCATTATCCTAAAGAATCAAATCCAACACATCAGCATAGTGAAGTTATTTACAAAGCCTTTTTTTTCTTTTTTTTATGTATGTTCTTTAATAGTTGTACTGAAATGATTGAAATGACAATAAGCCATTTTGTATGAACACAATACAATACATAAGGTTAACCAATATTAATAATCTGGTGTTAAAATGGCTAATGAGAGGAAGGAATTGATTAGACCCAGCCTAGGATAACAGGAGGGTAAGCAAGGTAAAATAGGAAAGATGTTAATTTAAAAAAACTGCTTGGGGGATTTTATAATGAAAAAACAAAAAGTTAAATTCATGCATTTCTAGTTTTTACCATCAGATGTCTTAGGCCGTGTACACACGAGCGGACTTTACGGCAGACTTTTCCCGGCGGACGGGATTTCGTCGGACAACTTGATCGTGTGTGGGCTCCAGCGGACTTTGTTTTCTCAAAAGTTGGACGGACTTGGATTTGAAACATGTTTCAAATCTATCCGACGGACTCAAGTCCGGTTGAAAAGTCCGCTCATCTGTATGCTAGTTCGACGGACAAAAAGCCACGCTAGGGAAGCTATTGGCTACTGGCTATGAATTTCCTTATTTTAGTCCGGTCGTACGTCATCACGTACGAATTCGACGAACTTTGGTTGATTTTGTGTAGGCAAGTCCGTTCATTCAGAAAGTCCGTCGTAAAGTCTGTCAAAGTCCGCTGGCAAAGTCTGCCGTAAAGTCTGCTCGTGTGTACGCGGCATAAGGAGTTCAGCACTGATAATGGATACAGAGTGCTGCTATTTTTCTTTTTCTCGCTGTTGAATTTGTGGAGAATTAAGCACTTGGTGACCTGGCACCCAGGCCTAGGAGTGTGCAGCAACATGTCTGTAGCAAAACTTTTGGATTTTTTATGTTGTGGACCTACCTTGGAATGTAGAATTTGTGAAAAACTTAGTGCTGTGTGGTACAGGAGAGGAAAAATGAAAAAAAGCAAAACTTCACCCTCTAAACACTTACTATTGTTACTCCTTATGCTGCTAGCATTGGTAAATAGGAAAGTATATCATAATATTTAAACAATGTTTAATATTTTTTTTTTTTTTTTTTTTTTTTACATTTCTTCAGTTACTTTCTGATTTTTATGCCTGGGCAAATTATGTCATACATCCCAGGAGTCTTCAGGAGGGGAGAAAGGGTTATCTTAGCCAAGCACACCCTCCTGCTGCATGCCTGAACTATAACTATGACGGCGTCTCAGAACGGCCACTCTCGTGCTCCCCTGGAGGCGCGCGGCGATCGCTGCCGCGTTGTGTTGCTAGGACACGGCACGACCCCGATCTCTAAAAAGAGCCGCGTCCATGGCTCTTTAACCATGTGATCGGCTGTGTCCAATCACAGCCGGTAATCGGCGCTCCTCACCTCAAACTGACAGTGTGGCAAGGAGAGACGATCAGCGGCATCTTCACGCAGGGGGACATATAGGAATGTAATCGGGGCACTGATCATCAGTGCCCTGATTACAATATAGAAATACAGTGTCACCAATCATTGCCCACCAATGCGTATATATTGTAAAGCGCTGCATCAACTGTTGGTGCTATATAAATCCTGTATAATAATAATAATGCCAGCAATCAGTGGCACCAATCAGTGCCTATTAGCGATGCCATAGAATGCATTAAGATAAAAAAAAAAAAAACTTCTGTCTTTACAATCCCTTTAATGTGATTTCTCAGCAAAATTAAGCATGGAGACATGGATGGATGGGGCAGCTCTCTTTGAATTTTGCAAATAAATTAAACAGCGTTTTTGGTTTGTGGTGCTCAGATGCAGTGAAGTTCTGCTTTAACATCATAGACCAGTGTTTCTTAACCAGGGAATGTCTGCCTCTCCTGACACCAGTGATTTTTTTTCTTTTAGCATTCTTTAAGGGAGAATCCTTCCTGCTGACCATCAGTGTTGTGAGCATTCTTCTCATTGATCACCACAGGCCACCAGTCTATAGGGGCCCTTCTCCCACAGGCCCCCAGTCTATAGGGGCCCTTCTCCCACTGGCCACCAGTCTATAGGGGCCCTTCTCCCACTGGCCACCAGTCTATAGGGGCCCTTCTCCCACTGGCCACCAGTCTATAGGGGCCCTTCTCCCACTGGCCACCAGTCTATAGGGGCCCTTCTCCCACTGGCCACTAGTCTATAGGGGCCCTTCTCCCACTGACCACCAGTCTATAGGGGCCCCTCTTCCACTGGCCAATACTGTAAGGGGCACTGCTTTTTTACTGTACACCAATGTGAAGGAACAGTACATAATTTTCCACTGTCCATTTTTCTGGCCATTTTGACCATTGTTTTTGTATAATGTATGCTAATGTACCATGAGCTGGAGATGTCTTTTTTTTAGGAGGGGTTTACTAAGACCTAAAAGTCATTTTGAGGGTTCCTCTGTTTCACTGTAAGATTCCCCTCTGAGTCTCTAGTGCCCTCCCACTGTACTAGTATTATTTTATAAAATGTCTTTATTGCTCTTTAAAGTGGACCTAAACTAAAAAAGTGAAGATCTTTTTAATGTTATAAGGAACGTTTAAAAATGGTGATTGTGCCTAAGCAGTGACTTGAAAATGTGCCATTTGTTTGGAATTCATCCTGTGAAAAAGCAGCATACTTTCTGGTATGTGAGAATATCTAGGCACTGTTGTTCTGTAGCCTCTTAGCTTACTACCCTTAACGAGATTTGGAATGAGATTTGATATTGTCACTGCTCATTGTTCTCCTTGGGGAGGAGGATCTGCTATTATGAATCAAAGCCTCCAACCAAGAAAGCTTCTTTGAAAAACAGTGCAGAACAAGGTGTGATAAGTCAGTAATGGGGAAAGATCCACTGCAGGGAGTCTACATGCAATACTGGTAGCTAGTGTTTTCCCTCTGCCTCCCTTTTTTTGGACACCACTTCCACAGTTTAGACTCCTTAAAGCTGAATCCCAGCCTAACACTAACTAGGCTTAAATGTCTTCTTGCCCCCTCCTGCTACATAACCTGTGTTAAGAAGATATCTATGCTTACACATTTTTAGTCCACTCTGGTTTGGTCATGTGATTCCTGTTGTTATAGTGAGCAGCAGCTGCAGGGGAGAGAAAGGACTGACACAGGGGAGCCAGAGGGGACTAAAAATTGGTAAGTATACACATTTTTTGCACAGGTTAGCCAAGATTGGTAGCAGGAGGGGGCAAGGGAACATTTTTTAAGTTTTAGTTCGTGTTAGGCCCCTTACACACTGGTGGACTCTGCCAGCGGATCTGTCTTCTCTGTGGGGGATCTCTCGGCTGATTCCCCCTGAGCAGGCAGATGACAGGCAGGTCCTTGTTTGTTCCACTGATGCAGAGATACAGCCCACTGTTCTCTATGGGTGTTCAGATGTAAACCGATCTTCTGTCCGTTTACATCCGACTGTCATCTGATCCACCAGATGGATGGGGAACGGATCCCCCATCTGTCTGTCTTCAGTGGATAGGGTCAGATGTACGTTTACATCCGCAGCTCAATAGAGGGCAATAGATGGTCCAATTTGGTCTGCCTAAAAAACTTTCAGGCGGACCCCATCGGTCCGTCCATGTGAAAGGGGCCTTAGGCTGAGATTCTAATTTGAGGAGTTCTAAACTGTGGAAGTGGTGTCCAAAAAAAGACTAGTTAATATGAAGTTGGGATACTATTTTAACCACTTGATGCCCGCCCACTGTCAAATGACGACTGGGCGGTGCAGCTCTCGTTCTGGATGGATGTCATATGACGGCCTCCCAGAATGACCGTTTGCATCGTGTTGCTAGGACACGGCGTGACCCCGATCTCTGTAAAGGGCCCGCGGCTCTTTTACCATGTGATCGGCTGCGTCCAATCACTGACGGACACATGTAAACACAGATGCCGGTAATCGAGGCTCCTTGCCTCACACTGACAGTGTGAGAGGAGAGGAAAGCCGATCACATCTCTCCTGATCATCAGTGCCCTGATTACAATTAAGTGCCCACTTTTGCCCACAAGTGCCAGCAATCAGTGGCCATTAGTGATGCCAGTCAGTGCTGACTATCAGTGCCCATAAGTGCGGCATATTAGTGCCTCCTTATTTACAAAATTTACTGACAGAAACTAAGAAAAACTTCTTTTTATTTTATTTTTTTTTCAAAATTTTTGGTCTTTTTATTTTAGTAAAAAATAAAAAACCCAGAAGTGATTAAATACCACCAAAAGAAGCTCTATTTGCGTGGAGAAAATGATAAAAAAAATGATTACAATGTAGCATGACCGCCCAATTGTCATTCAAAATGTGACAGCGCTGAAAGCTGAAAAATGGCCTAGACAGGAAGGAGGTGTAAGTGCCCTGTATTGAGGTGGTTAAAGGTTAAGCATTTTAAACATGTTATAGCCAGAACTTTTTATATCTGTCAAGCCAACTGTCAGCTTTTTATTGGAGGTGGTTCAGGTGGCTGTAAAGTCACTCAGTTACTTCCACACACTGATAGTAGTGAGTAATATGTTGTATGTACTAAAATTAGCTTTTTTTTTTTATTTTATATACTGAAAATATAGGTTTGATAAGTTGTGCCCATATCATATAAAATACAAAATTTTCAACTACCACTGTTTTATTCTCCAGGGACTCCTGCTTTTTGAAAATGTTTGGGAGTTTTGACTAATCTTCAGACCTAAAATGTGCATTTTAATGTGTGCAAAAGGGGCTTACAATGATGGGGTTAAAGGAAACCTGTCGTAAGGAGTCTCATTACTGAAAATACTACTTGCCTGGCTGTCACACTGATCCACTGCTTCCTATCTTTCCGAATTGAAATAAGTTTGCATGCTCTGTGTTTAACTTACATAGCCTGCTTGCTTGTTGCAGATTGTTGCCATAGAAAGTATTGAATCCTGGAGACCAAGTCACTAGCATTTTCAGAAGGAGGTCAGCAAAGACAGGATCCCTATTTCCTTCAGTACTGGTTTCCTTTAATCATCAAGCGATGTGGCTTGTGGTTTCTGCTGTTTTTGACAATGCGGAAGGAAATAGTCAATCATACACAAACAGGTAGAAAGGAAAGTCACAGAACTCAACTCTAAATTTTACTATATATATATATTTTCAAATGACATCTTAGTTTGAGTAAGTGAAAATTCTTCTTAAAAAAAAAACAAACAAAAAAAGTAGGCATAAATGATATAATTGTTACACAAGCCATGATGCCCGCACTGCGGGGGATATGATTTGCAACTTCTAACCTTTCTTTTACTTGATTGTCAATGTTATCCAGTAGCTTCAACACTTTGAGTCACTGACCAGAAAAAAAAGTATGCAGATGTAGAGTTCTGACTTCGCTGACTGTATGCATGTACTGGGTCCATTTCTCTGCGTTGAAACCAGAGATAGCCAAGCATACAGGAGGTTTGCAATTACAGATTCTGTATTTCTATCAGTACAGTTTTTTTTTTTTTTTTTTAAATGGTTAGTTCACCTTTATTAAAAATACTGCCTCTGAAGGTAAGGGGGGGCTGTGGATAAAAACAAACTTTGCAGCTTTGACCAAAGTTGAGCCCTTGCTATAGGTGTTGTGCATTTACGTATCTCCTGAAGCCTGGGTGAAAAACTCCCAGAGATGGCATCTCCTCCTGTCACAGCATTGCTGAGATCAGGGCTACTGCTACAGGGCTGGGGGAGCACATGCAAGGGGGGTTTAGATCGACTGGTAGCATCCTAGCAACAAGGCAGGACAGAATGATGCCATTTAGGGGAATTTTCCAGACAGGATTTGGGAGGTACATACCGTACGTACATTAACCGATGCCCAAGGCATTATTTAACTTTGCTAAAAGCTGCATAGTTTGTTTTTATTTACAGGTGCCCCTTACATGCATAGGGAGTTTTTGGGTAAAGGTGTACTACCCCTTTAAAGTTGAACTATGGCTCCTTATAAAACAAAATATGTTGCAGCACCCAGTATAAGTGCATCTGTGGTTTCATATTTTTTTTTCCTGGTCCCCCTGCAAAATTGCACAAAACGTGAAGACTGTAAGCTGAGGTGTCCGGGAGGGAAGTTTTCTGTTTTCCTTATGAGGCTTGTGTATCCCATAGTGCAGGGATATGCAGTCAGTTTACCTCCATCATGCCTCTGCCTCTGGGTGTCATGCTTGTGGCTGTCAGTCTTGCTATGCCTCATGGGACTTGTAGTTCTGCAACAACTGGAGGTCTGCTAAATGCATATCCCTGCCATAGTAATTGTTTAGATTATAATACAGCAGCCTTTAGATGTACTTTTTTATTTAAAAAAAAAGTTGATTTCCTTATTGCTCATTAAAAGAGAAATATGGTCAAAGCTTTTTTTGGCCATACTTCTCTTGTGGGTCACCTGCTTAAGCTCTTCCGTGACCCAAAATCAGCCGCCAGCAGCAATCTGTGTGTAAATACCTGCATTGGAGGGCAGGGAAGAAATTTGGGGTCTAATAAACCCCCAATGTCTCCATAAAGAGTACTTGTCCAATGCCCATACTATCACATAGAGCAATGGTTCTTAACCCTGTCCTCAAGTACCCCCAACAGGCCATGTTTGCAGGTTTTCCTTTATCTTGCACAGGTGCTTTAAATCAGAGTCAATGGCTTGGTATTTTTGGACAGCTATTTTATCTAAGAGAAATTCCCAAAACATGGCCTGTTGGGGGGTATTTGAGGGCAGGTTTGAGAACCACTGACATAGAGGACTTGCTAGCCGCCTTGTGGCAGCACTAATGTTAAAAAAAGAAAAGTATAAAAAAAATATAAAGCACCCCTGCAAACACCCCAAATAAGAAGTAAAGCGTAGGGCACATGTGCATATACAATAATTGCGCCACACGTGAGGTATCCACATGAACATCAGGGAGAGCAATCATCCTAAGGCCGTAACACATGGTTAACTCTAAACTGATAACCTTTAAAGGTATTGTTTAAGGAAAATTTTGGGTACCAAAGTTTTTTGCAATTCCATGTGTGTGTGCAATTTTAATACTTGATATGCTTGGTATCTATTTACTTGACGCAACTCAATCCTTTTTGTTTGCACTAAAATTCATTTTAATGGGTTTTTTTTTCCGGAAATTATACATTTGGTAAATAACTGGAAATAAGGTGCAATATAAAAAAGTGCAACTACCACCTTTTTATTCTCTGCTGTTAGAAAATATATACTTTTTGGTGGGTTTGCAGTAATTTTCTAGCTAAAAATGCAGATTTGAATGTGTGCAAAAATGTAAAAATTGTCCTGGTAGGCAAGTGGTACTACACTGCATCTGAGCACCACAAAAAATGCTATTTAATTCATTGTTAATATTTAAAGCAAACTCACCCATCCATGCTTTATTTTGCAGAGAATTCAGCCCCTGGCTGTGGTTATCTTGAATAAAAGCAGATGATTCATCGAGCATTTACATCCTGGAATCCATCTGCCCTTAGTTCAGGCATGCAGGGGGTCTGGTTAGCTGAGAAAACCCTCCTCCCCTCCTGAACACGCCTGGCATGTATGACATCCTTTGCCTATGCCTGGAAACCAGAAAGTATTGTAAAGAAATTGTAAAAAAGATAGTTTAAAACAAATAAATGTGGTACTTTCTTATCTATAAACTAATGCTAGCTGCATAAGGATTAAAATAGTCAATGTTGATTTCAATGATAAACCATGTCGGATCCCAAGCACAGTCTGTATTGGCTACCTCTGGCTCACGATCCACTAACATCTCCTAAAAGACCTGACAACAACAGCCTGGGTTTGTTGCCCCCTGCTTAAGTCAACAAACTCCTAAGGCTCTTTAATAGCTCCATCAGGTGTGGCTGTCTCTTTTGCTTGATCCAGTGAAGAGTTCTTTGCAATTGTGCACAGCTTTTTGGGCCAAGTTGCTAATACGATTGCTGAATCAGAATTCAGGGGCTCTATGTTTTCACTCCTTCCCCTTCAGAATTTGACATATCTGCATCTGCAGGTACCTTGCTTTTTGCTACAGAAGTTCCCTCTGAACTCACAAGTCCTGGCTTAATGGATGACTTTGAGACTAAACCGACTGAGGATTCTGAGTTACAAAATAACTATATTGGCTATAATTGATGCTGTGCTGAGCTCTCTTAAAACCCTTAAACCTGTCAAATCTTTTCCAGTTTGCTCATTATTGGAAACCTGGTTGTACACTGACGTTTATTTAACCAGTATTCATTTGACAGAGATTTTCTTAGGAAATGGTCTGTACCAATGGTGGACCCTACACCCCGCACACTGTTCACTCCATCACTCCACTATGGATTTTTTTGATAACATTGAGATGGAGAGATGCAACAGATACAATGAAGTTCTCTCAAATTCCTACCCCCAACACCATCTCCCAACATATCCCTTCCCTCACATCCTTGACCAAACTGCGCCAATCCTTCTGCAAATTGGAACAGACCTCAAAGGCGAACATTGCCCATTACCTTAGCCCTCAAAATCACCCCCAGAGGTTTGCGAATCAAATACTGTGACTTTCTCGAAGATGACCTGGGTATACAATGGAGACAAATAGATGATTTTTGTTCCCCTAAATCAGTGATGGTGAACCTTGGCACTCCAGCTGTTTTGGAACTACATTTCCCATGATGCTCAACTACACTGCAGAGTGCAAGAGCATCATGGGAAATGTAGTTCAAAAACATCTGGAGTGCCAAGGTTCGCCATCACTGGCCTAAATGGATTTATTTCATTTTACTAACAGCGTATTGGAAGAGCTGGGGCTCTTCAAAACATCATCGTCACTCTTGCTCCTGATTTTATGGAACACCACACCCTTATACTATACAAAACTGGTATACCACCTTTACCAACCATCTCTCCAAACACCTAGATAACATCATACAAACCAAATTGAGAAAATTCAAGAGAGACCTTGAAGATTTCATACTAAAATGTGTGTACTCATGGGCCAAAAAGACACAACCACCAAGTCTTGATCACACACCCCCTTCCACAAATGACTCTCTATCTCAAACCAAACTTTGGGGTAGGCCACATGAGAAAATTTAGTTCAAGCCTCCCCCACACTACCAGGACCTTGGTCCCTACCAACCTTATCCCTGCTACAAGTCCTTCCCCACCTCCTGCCTTATCCAACTCTCATGATCACCACGTCATCACCTGACACTTCTAAGATCACTTACCATCATGGTAATTCTGGCCCCTCTAACACTTACGAGATTCATCAGATTCCACCATCAATATCACCACACATGACTTCTTAAGTGGCCCGCATTAACCCATCACCAAACCACAGAGATCCAAGTTCCCCCCATACCATCCCTTCAGCCTCCCATTCTAAACCACATCCTGATCAGGACATTATTCTTACACCCCGCGGAAGCACTTCCCCCAGCCATGGGAGCTCACACAGCATCCACACAGTGGAAACGCCACAATCTTCCATCCTAACAGATGACTCATGTACCACCTGTATTCCCCATCGACCTTGATTTTTTAGGGTCTCCCCTCTCCGAACTCTTCCAAACAAAAAGAAAGCTTACCGAAGAGGAAGGAGGTGGAAGGAAAAAGAAACCACAAGAAAGATAAAACGGGCCAATTAGACAACATCAAAATATTCAACCTATCTTCCTTTGTACTGGAAGACTCCCACATTTCCTTACTACAAAAGGGATTACATTTTGCACCTTGCAATGGACCAAACTCTTTTACCCTCTTTAAAGATCTGAACCGGTTCCTTCGGAACCTCATCATCAAAAAATTCTTTAACCATCTGAACAAAACCATAGCCAAAGAAACTCCCCTGACCCCAACTCCCTCATCTGACCTCCAGGACTTAGATGCCCTGAACAACCTGGAGGAACTCCTATGGGGGGGACTACATGTTGGACTCCGAAGTATTAATCTGCCCTGACTTTCCCATCACTCACACACAATTCAAGCCAAAATCTACATTTTTGTCCCACCCATGGTAACTACATTTATACCTTCTACAGCTTTGTCAATGCTGATATGATGAAAATGTGCCAAGATCCCAATACACCATGTAGAAATCTTAAGAAGGACGGAATCCTCGCCCTCCAATCACTAGAAAACAATCACAACCTTATAATCAAACCAGCAGGTAAGGGTGGCAGCATAGTGATTTTGGGAAGAAAGGACTACATGAATGAAGCCTACAGGTTAATATCGGACCAAGAAACCTACACTATAGAGAGATCCCTCTGGCCCTTTTAGTGAAGACCTTCGAACCATTGTCCAAAAGGTCAGTTCAGAGGGTATTCTAAGCAAAAAAGAAAAAGCATTTCTCTCCAAAGATTTTTATCAGATACAGTATTTCTACTACTTACCAAAAATACACAAGGACCCAGAACAACAATTTGAGACCTATCATTGCCTCCATGGACAGTGTCACACACAGCTTGTCTCAATACATTGACCAGTTTCTCCAGCCCATCGTCCGAGCCCTACCCTCTTTCATTCGTGATTCTTCATTCCTTCTGGAAATTCTGGCCAGTTACACCTGGGTACCCACTTTCAGTTGGCTCTCTCTGGATTTCTCACTCTATATCTCCATCCCCCACAGGCCTTAAAGTGGTCAATTATTTCTTATTACAACATTCCCAAATTAATTATAAGCAAGCTGCTTTCATTCTAGAAGCTACAAAGCCCTGCCTGGAACACAATTTCTTTCAATTTGACGGCCAGTTCTATCTGCAGGCCAAAGGCACAGCGATGGGGGCTTCCTTCGCACGCCTGCTTCGTCATTTTGACCATGGGTCTATGGGAACAGCATCACTTTCATCACAATAAACACTTTGCTCAATACATCCACTTTTTCGGAAGCTACATAGATGATATTGTTATCATCTGGGATGGTTCTGCTGCTCTCATCACCAAATTTGTCTGAATGCTGCAACAATAACCACTCTGGCTTGTCCTTTACCCATGTTACTGATAGAGATTCCCTTATTTTTCTGGACTTAGAATTAAGCCTTACCAGATCCACCATCACATCCAAAAATCACTTCAAAAGTACTGCAGGGAATTCATATGTACATTTTGCCAGCAACCACCACCCAAGGTGGAAAACCAAAATCCCCAAGAGCCAGTTCTAGAGACTACAAAGAAATTGTACATTGGACATGAATTACATACAACAAAGTGAAGTCCTGAAACAAGAAACTCTCTAAAAAAGTTATAGTCAGAATCTCATTGAAGAAGCCTTTACTTCACACCTAGACAATAGCAAAAATATAAAGATCACACAACCCAACAATGACCAGGCCCCGCTCCGCTTCATAATACAATATCACCCTAAATATAATTTTATGGAAAAGATCATCCAAAAACATTGGAACATTCTCTTACAAGACTTTATTCTCCAGTCAACCATCCCAGCTAGACCTCTTGTCACCTACCGCAGAGCACAGAATGTAAAAAGTTGCATAGCTCCCAGTAATCTGACAGAAAAGAACCACGGTAACACCATTCCCCAGTTCTTGAATTTGTCTGGAATGTTTCAGTGTCACAATATAAAGTGTTAACCTGCCCCTTTGTACAACACAGATCCTTCACTGCCAATGGGAAAACTTACCCCATCCCCAATTTCTACTGCTGTGCCACTGAATATGTGGTTTATGATCTACAATGCCCGTGCCGCTTACTTTACGAGAGACATACCATCAGACCCCTGAGGGCCCGATTTGGAGAACACCGCTGGGCCATAAAAGTGGGCAGCACTGACTATAGTGTCCCCAGACATTTCAGACAACCATGGACAATTCACCAAAGGAATTCAAGTTTGGATCATCGAGAGCATTCCAGCCCATCTTTCAAGTACAGAACATTTCAAAAAGCTTTGCGAACAAGAAACTTTTTGGATTTTCTCCTTAAACACTATGGCCCCCAGGGACTCAACGAAAAATTGGAAATAAATACTGTTATCTAAACTATTCTCTTTACCACTTACCAGTTGGCCATAACACCTTTCAACACCCCCGTATCTACCCAGGAGCATTCTTCTACTATTTTACATACACTCATCTACCCCTTGACATCCACTCTTAAAGTGTTTGTTAACTCAAATATACAAAGCTGTGCCAGCTCCTCTATTATAGGCAGGCATAGCATACTGCATACAGTGGATATAAAAAGTCTACACACCCTTGTTAAAATGTCAGGTTTCTGTGATGTAAAAAAATGAAACAAAAAAAAAATAATTTCAGATTTTTTTCCACTTTTAATGTGACCTATAAACTGTACAACTCAGTTGAAAAACAAACTGAAATCTTTTAGAGGGGGAAGTAAAAATAAAAACAATAAAATAATGTGGTTGCATAAGTGTGCACACCCTCTTATAACTGGGGATGTAGCTGTGTTCAGAATTAAGCAATCACATTCAAACTCATGGTAAATAGGAGTCAGTACACACCTGTCATCATTTAAAGTGCCTCGCATTAACCCCAAATAAAGTTCAGCTGTTCTAGCAGGTCTTTTTGACATTTTTTTTAGTCACATCCTACAGCAAATGCCATGGATCAGAGGGATCTCATTGGTAAAAGGTATCAGTCAGGATAAGGGTACAAAATAATTTCCAAGGTATTAGATATACCATGGAACACAGTGAAGACAGTCATCATCAAGTAGAAAACAAAAATGGCACAACAGTGACATTACCAAGAACTGGACGTCCCTCCAAAATTGATGAAAAGACGAGAGGAAAACTGGTCATAGAGGCTGCCAAGAGGCCTACAGCAACATTAAAGGAGCTGCAGGAATATCTGGCAAGTACTGGCTGTGTGGTACATGTGACAAAAATCTTCCATATTCTTCATATGTCTGAGCTATGGGGTAGAGTGGCGATACGGAAGCCTTTTCTTATGAAGAAAAACATCCAAGCCCAGCTAAATTTTGCAAAAATACATCTGAATACATCTGTGTTGTGGTCTGATGAAACCAAGGTTGAACTTTTTGGTCATGATTCCAAAATATATGTTTGGCACAAAAACAACACTGCACATCACCAAAAGAACACCATACCCACAGTGAAGCTTGGTGGTGGCAGCATCATGCTTTGGGGCTGGAACGGGGGCCTAATGCACAATACACAAGGGCGGACTTTTCGACCAGACTGGTCCGACGGAACGAATCCGGACAATCCGACCATGTGTGGGCTTCATTGGACCTGCAGCTGACTTTCCGATGGACTAGAGTCCAGTCAAAAAGTCTGCTCGTCTGTATGCTAGTCCGACGGAACGAAAATCGATGCTAGGGCAGCTATTGGCTACTGGCTATCAACTTCCTTATTTTAGGAAGAAATGGCTTCACCACAAGAAGATTCAGCCCGGGTTCACACCTATGCGAATTAGATGCGGCTTACACCGCATCTAATTCGCAGGACATTTTAAAATACATTCATATGAATGCATCTGGTTCACATATGTGCGTTGCATTCGCACTGTGCATTGCACAAAAAAGTGTGCGTTTTTGGGGCATTGCGGTGCGAACTACAAGCCTATTATCTCCTATGGGAATGCATCTGATTCGCAGATGCATTGCGTTCTGAACAAGGAATTTCTACTTCTCCTCACTACATCTCCCCCTAACCCCCCCCCCTCCCTCCCCCTCTCCCTGCTCTCTGATACTGAGCAAAAACGCAATGAATTCTTTGAACAGGAGATTTTTATCTCCCCAGTGAAACCTGAGCTTCAATTCGCACCGCACAAGTGTGAAACAGGGCTCAAATTTTGGAATGGCCCAGCCAGAGCCCTGACCTGAATCCGATTAAAAATCTGTGGGGTGATCTGTAGAGGGCTGTGCACAGGAGATACCCATGCAATCTGACAGATTTGGAGTGTTTTTGCACAGAAGAGTGGGCAAATATTGCCAAGTCAAGATGTGACATGCTGATAGACTCATACCCAAAAAGACAGTGCTGTAATAAAATCAAAAGGTGCTTCAACAAAGTATTAGTTTAAGGGTGTGCACACGTATGCAACCATATTATTTTAGTTTTTTATTTTTACTTCCCCCCACCTAAAAGATTTCAGTTTGTTGTTTAACTGAGTTGTACAGTTTAAAGGTCACATTAAGGGTGGAAAAAGTTCTGAAATGATTTATCTTTGTCTAATTTTATTACATCACAAAAACCTGACATTTTAACAGGGGTGTGTAGACTTTTTATATCCACTGTAATACCCTGTACACACGATCGGACATTGAACGGACATTCCGACAACAAAATCCATCTGATTTTTTCCAACGGATGTTGGCTCAAACTTGTCTTGCATACACACGGTCGCACTAAGTTGTCGGAAAATCTGACCATTCTGAACGTGGTGACATAAAACACGTATGTCGGGTCTATAAACGGGGCAATAGCCAATAGCTTTTGTCTCTTAATTTATTCTGAGCATGCGTGGCACTTTGTGTGTCGGATTTGTCTACACACGATCGGAATTTAAAGGATCGGATTTTGTTGCCGGAAAATTTTATAGCCTGCTCTCAAACTTTCTGTGTCGGAAATTCCAATGGAAAAAGTCTGATGGAGCCCACACATGATTAGAATTTCCGACAACACAATCCGATCGCACTTTCTCCGTCGGAAAATCCGACCGTGTGTACAGGGCATAAGTCTTTTATAAAAACAACACCTCCTATACATGGCTTCTGCAGGAGGGGCCGAGATCTCCCTCAGACGTCAGCCGGGAAGGTCACATGGCCACTCAGCTCCTCCCGAAGAAGCCCTGGAGACCGGCCGCGAGTCACGTGACCGACCTGAAGATTGCTTCAAAACTGTATTTACATGCCTCATTTTTATAAATATTATATATTTTTATAATAGAGGGGCTGGCAGTGACCTTTTTTAAATGTTTATTTCTACTAATAGCGGGGGGCGGAGGCAGAGACACAGAACACGGAGCTGACAGGCAGGGGGGAAGAAGAGCAGAGATACACAGCACAGGCACTGTGCTCACAAAACTGTGCTGTTTAATATCTGCTTTAAGGGAACAGGATTTGTTTTTTTTTTGTGGGGTTAACAAACACTTTAACATTGTGTTTTATACATTTTCCCTTCCATAACCTTTCACTTTTACTTTCCAACCCATTATTATTATATTATTATTATACAGTATTTATATAGCGCCAACAGTTTACACAGCGCTTTACAATATAAAAGGGAGACAATACAGTTATAATACAATAAGATACAAGAGGATTAAGAGGGCCCTGCTCAGAAGAGCTTACAATCTAATAGGTTGGGGCAGGTTATACAAAAGGTTGTAACTGTGGGGAATGAGCTGATGGAAGTGGTAAAAGATTAGTTAGAGACGTTATAGGCTTTCCTGAAGAGATGAGTTTTCAGGGATCGACTGAAGGCAGCAAGAGTAGGGGATAGCCGGACAGGTGGAGGTAGCGAGTTCCAGAGGATGGGAGAGGCTCTGGAGAAATCCTGGAGACGAGCATGAGAGGAGGAGATGAGAGGGCTTGAGAGTAGGAGGTCTTGAGAAGAGCGGAGAGGACGATTTGGGTGATATTTGGAGATAAGATTGGTGATGTAGCTCGAAGCAGAGTTGTGAATGGCTTTGTATGTTGTGGTTAGTATTTTGAATTTAATTCGCTGGGTGATTGGGAGCCAGTGTAGGGATTGGAGGAGAGGGTTGTCAGACACTGAGCGGTTGGTAAGGTGGATAAGTCTGGCAGCAGCATTCATGATAGACTGGAGAGGGGATAGCCTATGGCAGTGATGGCGAACCTTGGCACCCCAGATGTTTTGGAACTACATTTCCCATGATGCTTATGCACTCTGCAGTGTAGTTGGGCATCATGGGAAATGTAGTTCCAAAACATCTGGGGTGCCAAGGTTCACCATCACTGGCCTATGGAGAGGCAGGTCAATGAAGAGGGAGTTGCAATAGTCAAGGCGAGAGATAACAAGGGAGTGAATGAGGAGCTTGGTGGTTTCATTTTTTAAAAAGGGACGAATTTTAGAGATGTTATGGAGGTGAATTCTACAATCTTTTGACAATGATTGGATTTGAGGCTGAAATGACAAGTCAGAGTCTAGGATTACACCTAGTACCCTGGCGTGAGGGGAGGGACTGATGGACCACATTATTGATTCACATGACACAGCACATATCTTTTATATTTTGAGCACTGTATCAATATCTATGGAACAAAAGACGCTTCCATGACAAATCCAAAAATCACTGGGAAATATAGTAGTATTTTGAGGGAGTCACTGACCTGGCAAAAGTAAGCAAGATGGAAGCTAAGACTTTTTCTACTTCACTGGCTGCTTGTTTGCTCAAGGTAACTAAATCTCTGGGTAGTCGAGCTGGCATTATGATTGCAGACCCTAATCTTGTAAATGTAAAAATAAAAACATTTTGCAATGGCAATTCCAATGCCTTCCACGCTATTGTGTTGTATTGTATTGTATTGTATTGAGTTGTGCGCATTATCCTTGGTAGCCTTATGGTTAGTCTGCATCCACTGCCTTATTTGGCTGGATAATTAACACTACTGAAGTATGCAGCAGATGTATTTCACCAGAGGAATCCTCTTGTCAATGAAAAATCCAGCCATTTGCCTTTCCCCTTTATTGCAGTTCCCTTTGCCAGTTTCACTCCAGGTCGCAATTCAACATCCTCCAGTTGTAAAACAAACAAATACACTCTCTGGATCATCCTATGCATCTATCCAGCCAGATGAACATCTCTTTGACATGGTGAATTACAATCTCTGCCCTGAAGTTCGGAAAGTTATCCTTTCCATGCCCTGGAAGGTGCAACAATGGTACCAGCCTTATAGGCTTGGGGTTAGTTTGCAACCTACAACCCCTTAACAGTTTGGGGACCTGCTCCTCAGAGGAGATGTCACTCTGGAACTGAAAACCATTAAATCAACTCTACAACACTGGACCCCCTCTTCTGAAAGGGAACCCAAGAAGTTGACCTAATCTTTAATTAGGACACATATAAATCCCCCAATTCAACATACTTTGACTCTGACTTTGAGCTGATTAGATATATCTTCTTGGAAGGCCTCACATGTAAGGCTGGGGACATTATGTCTGTTAGGTGTGTTACTAGGCTGACAGAGAGGACATTGTAGGCACTTGTAGAGGTCATCCACCCATTGCCAGGTGGATCAAATAACTTATTTCCAGGTAATTATGCTTTTTCCTCTCAAAGCTTATTCCACCAGGTCTGTTGATGTCTCCAGATTTAGAGACCACCACCTAGTCCTCTGTTTACATATTGTCCAAATCCTGCCAGGTGGATGTTCAGACCTCTAATGCACATGAACTTTAATGGCATCCCAGTTTTAGTCCGTAGGGTTCAATATTGAGTTGGCCCACCCTTTGTAGCTACAACAGCTTCAACTCTTCTGCGAAGGCTGTCCACAAGGTTTAAGAGTGTGTCTATGGGAATGTTTGACCATTCTTCCAGAAGTACATTTGTGAGGTCAGGCACTGATGTGATTGAGAAGGCCTTGCTTGCAGTCTCCACTCTAATTCATCCTAAAGGTGTTTTATTGGGTTGAGGTCAGGACTCTGTGCAGGCCAGTCAAGTTCCTCTTCCCCAAACTTGCTCATCCATGTCTTTATGGACCTTGTTTATGTTTGAACAGGAAGGGGCCATCCCCAAACTGTTCCCACAAAGTTGGGAGCATGAAATTGTCAAAAATGTCTTTGTATGCTGACACCTTAATGCCCCGTACACACGGTCGGACTTTGTTCGGACATTCCGACAACAAAATCCTAGGATTTTTTCCGACGGATGTTGGCTCAAACTTGTCTTGCATACACACGGTCACACAAAGTTGTCGGAAAATCTGATCGTTCTAAACGCGGTGACGTAAAACACGTACGTCCTGACTATAAACGGGGCAGTGGCCAATAGCTTTCATCTCTTTATTTATTCTGAGCATGCGTGGCACTTTGTCTGTCGGATTTGTGTACACACGATCGGAATTTCCGACAACGGATTTTGTTGTCGGAAAATTTTATATCCTGCTCTCAAACTTTGTGTGTCGGAAAATCCGATGGAAAATGTTTGATGGAGCCTACACACGGTTGGAATTTCCGACAACAAGGTCCTATTACACATTTTCCGTCGGAAAATCCGACCGTGTGTATGGGGTATTAGAGTTCCCTTCACTGGAACTAAGGGGCCAAACCCAACCCCCGAAAAACAACCCCACACCATTATCTCCCCTCCGCCAAATGATTCGGACCAATGCACAAAGCAAGGTCCATAGAGACATGGATGAGTGAGTTTGGAGTGGAGGAACTTGACTGGCATGCGCAGAGTCCTGAGCTGATTCCGATAGAACACCTTTGGGGTGAATTAGACTATGAGCCAGGCCTTCTTGTCCAAAACATCAATGCCTGACCTCACAAATGCACTTCTGGAAGAATGGTCAAACATTCCCATGCTGAGCTGTCAGCGGTGGCCTTAGTGTGTGGGAGTGTTCAGGTGAGTCAGCCGACAACGAAAGCCCCATAGTAACTCTATGGGTGACATCACTTCCCAGGCATTTCCCAGCCGTTGTCGGTTCTCTCCTGCACATAGCATCCGCTACTGGAGACCAGACAGGATCAGCTTCAGAAAAGGCATGTATAGCGATTTCTTCCTTACAGGGTTAGATAGATTAGTTTTAGAATGTGGCTGCGAGTAGGTTTAGACTAGAGTTAGTTAGGTTTTAGGTGAACTTTAACTTTAAGTTCTGTATACAGTATGTGTGACAGGGTAACAGTCATTAAGAAACTTATGAGCATATATGTGTTATGGTTTGCATTTGTTGCTCTAAATCTATAAATCACTTCCCAGCAGTTCAGTGTCGTTTACTGATCACTGATATTTTGTAGGTTGGGGAAGGCTGACTGTTGTATAAATATTAATTTTGCACCCTGGTACAGAAGCACGGTGTTGGAGACAGGCTTTATTACCTGCTTAACACTTTATGTAACATTTATATATTTTCAATACTTTAAAACCAAAAACAAAATATGGACACAGGTAAAAAGTGTTCTACATGATATGTTTATTAAAAAGTGCCTATATATGAACCTTCTAAATGTTTAAATGCTGCAGCATGAAGAACATAAAGAAGACCACTAGTGGCGCTAATGTAAATAGGTGCATACAATGTAATCATATATAACAAGTGCATAAAGACCCTAAATATTGCAAATTACATGTGTTTAAACATTTCTAACACCCAGTGACTTAAACAGTGATTAAATCAAAAAAATGTCCATAAAAAATGTATATGAGTAAATATGTCCATAAAAATATGTATAAATCAATATATTCGGAAATAACACAAAAGTGTCCTCTTGTTGTCTTTCCACCACACCACCAGTGTTAAGTGCTCCCACTCCCTTAGGAAACGCACTCACTGACTCCACATGCCCGCACTTTCGTGCAAGGCTCACAAGCTTTTGTACCACACAGATAGGGTAAGATCCTCAACTCGATCTCCAACAATGTGTACAGGAACCGTTCCACATGAAAAATAATAAGTGCTCCAATAGTGTAAATCAGTAAAACTCCTTTATTAAACACTACCACTCTACAAGTGTTCACTCACATTTGACAAACTTTAAAACAGCAAAAGATCGGTGCAACTTCAAATCACAGCATCACAGCAGTTGGATCACACAATAACGTAGTACGGTCACGGTGGACCTGAGGTATGCAGGTGTGTGCAGGCGTCAGCCTTAAAATCTAATCCCCTCCTCGGTATCTCGTGGCCAGACCGGATCTCCGCTATCTCGTATGGCTTACAGCGTCCTACGTCACAGCCATGCCCCCGACATGTTTCGTCATACAATGACTTATTCATGGGATTGGCTGTATAGACTGACAATCAACACTTATATACCCTCCCAATCCGTTAAATCAAAGAGAAACTAGTACCGCGCCTGCGCACATCTCGTGTGCCCGCGGCCGCAATTCATTCATCATACGAGGAAGATGCACAAAGATAACTCGATCCCATCATAAGCAACAGCCTTTACACATATACCCACATGCTGTTCATGTCACATAGGGGATCTGGATCACCACACTTTACTCCTCATGTAGCTTAATACTCATTCCCCTACTTGACATTCGATCCATCCAATGCACGCAATGTGAACGCTGTGAATAGCATTTCTAATTATAGCAAAACATTTATATATATATGTTTATTACTAAGTGTTGTGCACGTCTGGAGTTCTCTTTTAATACTGGACAGCATGTTTTCTTTGATTTACTTATGATGTGCTGTATATATTAACAGTTGGCATCTAGATGTCACATTTTCCTGTATCTTTAACAGTTTTACTTTGATTATACCGTTAATGTATTATGTAGCCTGGAATGGGATATGATTATATGAAGTAATTTGCTAGGAACATGTGGAGAACAATGAGCACTCTTCTAGGGACATACTAAGCATAGGGGACAATCTGCGTGGGACATGCTGAGCACTCTGCCAGAAGCTATGTTAACCTCATGCCTTCTGGGCACTTTCACCCCCTTCCCAGGTCAATTTTCAGCTTTCAGCGCTGAGGGACTTTGAATGACAATTGCAATCATGCAACACTGTACCCAAACAAAATGTTGATAATTTTTTTCGCACAAATAGAGATTTCTTTTTGTGGTATTTAATCACCACTGGGTTTTTATTTTTTGCTAAACAAACAAAAAAAAAGACTAAAAATTTTGAAAAACAAAAACTTTTTCATAGTTTGTTATAACATTTTGCACTGATGTGCGCTGATGAGGTGGCACTGACGGGCACTGATAGGCGGCACTAATAGGCGGTAATGACGGGCACTGATGGGCAGATAGGTGGCACTGATAGGTGGCACTGATGGGTGACATTGATGAGGAGGCACCAGTGGGCACTTATTGGCAGCACTGGTGGGCACAGATTGGCAGCACTGGTGGGCACTGTTGGGACTGCAATGATAATCAATGCCCTGATTATCAGTGTACATATCCCTTTTAGAGAAGCCGGTTATCGGCTCTCTTCTCACTTGTCAGCATGACGAAATGAGTGCCAATAACTGGTTTCTATTTACATCCGTGACCAGTTGTGATCGGACACAGCTGATCACGTGGTAAAGAGCCGCCCTTGGCTCTTTACCTCAATTTGTGATCAGAAGTGTCCTCCGGACACTGTAATCACAGAGTGCACCGCCCAAAAATTGCGGCGGGTGCGATAACGGGAGGCCATCATGTGACCGTCTCCCAGAACTATCCGCCCGCGCTGCAGCCATCATTCAGCTATGGCGTGGTCGGCAAGTGGTTTATAACTAAAGTATAAAAGGCAAAAGTTTTTCTTTTTAGTTTTGGATAGAGTGGAGAGGGATTAGAACCCCTATTAGTTATTATTGCTGCCTGTGCCCCCATTAGAGAGATTCACCCTCTCTATTTGTCCTGTTTAGCATTATCATTAAAATTGAAAGAAAAAGAAAATCCCAAATTTTGGGTTGTCCCCAGAAAAGTAATAGGGGGGAAATCTTGCAATGGGGACACTAGTTCTGGTGACCTGGGGGTCCCAAGAGATTCCTTTAATTTACAGGGATTTCCTCTCACTTCCTGTTTGGCTATGGGACAGGAAGTGAAGGGAAATCTCTGCAATGGGACACAGATAGCGACAGAAAGTCTTACAGGGATTATAATTCTCCCTTGCTCGATCCGAAATGAAAAAAAAAAAGTTTTGCATATAATTCTACTTTAAGATCCCCAGTGGCATCTGATTATTTGGGATTCTGTGCTAGGGACATGTTGAGAGCAAGGAATACTTCACATCCTGAACATAATAGTGACTCTGCTAGGGACATGCTAAGCTTTTAAGATTCTGTATCAGGTACATGTGAGCACGTGTAGCACATTGCTGGGGATTGGCTGAACTCAATGAGCATTTTTTCAGGAACTATGACTACACTGAGCAAATTTGCCAGGGGCTTGTTAAGCAAAGGGGATGCTCTACCAGGAACATATTGTTTAAAATAGGCATTCTTTTTGAGACATGCTGAATTCATGAATCACACTGATATTGCAATGATTTAAGTATTCTGACATACTCAAGTTGTGTGACAAGTGATGTTTCCTGTGCGCGGATGTACACAGATGTGTAATGACAATCCTATCTATGCACATAATGACATACTTGGATGCTGCCACATTTCTTCAAATCAATTCCAAGAGAGCAATCAATGAAGTGCAGCAAAACAATTACATTTTAATTACTGTAACCAGCACATAAATTACTAAACAATTAAAATATACTTTCCCATACTGTCTCTCTCTGTTCAACATATTTGCAATGACTGGATCTACAATAACTAGGGCTGCACTTAAAACAATGTGATCTTGGTTAAGACACCATTCAAACCTCAGTGTTTTGTAGCTTGAAGCTCCAAAATGCTGGAGGGAGAAAAAAAATTGTAGATGGTTGACATCTCCACTCCAAGTCGCTTGAAGCCAAACACCTAAAGCTTAAAAAAGTTCTGGAGCTTTTTTGTAGCTCAAATAGGCAGATTTGAGTGTTTTTAGCGTATTTTTATTCCCATTGAAATTAAAGGAAAGGCACCATTTGCGTGTTTTGTCGTTCATTTTTGCGCGATTTTCTGCTCAATGAAAAAATTAAAAAAATAAAATAGTAATCATTTATGAATAAATACATGTAAAATAAATAGACAAATAACTAAAAATCATCATAAATAAAATACATTATTAATATGTAATAATACATAAAGATATAATAATTAATCCCTAACCTTAATAAATAATAATAATAAACATCCAAACCCAAACAAAAAAAAACAATTAATAATAATTATTAATTTATATTGTGTTAGGGTTAGGGGTTAATTGTTTATTTATTACGTAGTATCCATTTATTGAATTTATTTATTTATGAATATTTATATTTATTTGTTTGTTTATTTATTCATTTATTATTATTATTATTATTATTATTAATATGAGTAGTAGTATTAACACCCTAACCTTAACAAAAAAATAAATATTAAATAACCCTAACCCCTTATCCTAACCCTATACCCAACTCTTAATCCTAACCCTGACATAACCTTAACTCTAACCCCTTACCCTAATGAAAACAAATAATAATAAATTAATAATAATAATAAAAAATAAATAAAAGATAATGGAAAAGCTAAAAAAGCTGAAATACATAGCAACAAAATGATGCAACAGATGATAGTTTTCTCTAATGGCCAATAAAAAAACGCCAAGGCTGAAAAATGCTTAAAACCAGTGCAAGTCACGCATAAAACCACACAAAAAAAAAAACTCAGGAAAAATGCTTAAAGACTTTACGCTCAGGTGTGAATGCAGCCTAAATGTTACCTTTTAAGAATGTCTCAATTATGGACCTAAAATTTGTAATTTTGCGGTAACACTCTAGCTCTTTCAAGCAAGATAAAGATGCTTGTTGGATAAGAAAATAATATCTTCAGCATAGACTGCGAAGAAGAACATATCACGTTTTTTTGATGCAATAGCACAAAATAAATGTTGCTCTTGGACCAGTATACACTGGTTACTCTTATTATTTTGAGAAATGTTTTATCTAAATCACAGAACACTACATTATGATAAAGTATGAGAAAAGTTTTAAACGTCAATAAAAACCCACCTTTGGGTAAAATGTAAGGCCCTTCTGAAGTTCCCTTGATAGAAACATCTGATTATACAGTAGGAATCACTGAAAATTTCTTGGCAGTGAATGTGTTTGTGGTCTTGTTTACAACTGACTTATCTGGGCTATCTGTCTTTGACCCTGCTGCTCAATATTTTCCTGGAATTATTTTATTTTCTATTTAGTTCTTTCTTTTGAAATATCATGTTGAGTGATAAATGTTCATAATAACATTGTTATCATAATCTGAGGTTTTAGTTTTTTCAAAAAACAAATTTTGATATTTCATAGAATAACAAGAAAGTGTTCTCATAATCATAGAAGAAATGTAATACGGCATGCAGTATTAACCATGAAAGTGGTTTTCGACTTTATAATTGTATCCATCCTCTCTTTGGTGTCTTAAAGTATAAGTTCACCTTTCCGGTAGAGCCGCACGATTAATCATTAAAAAAATCCCGATCTCGATTCAACCCCCTCACGTTCTTAATCTGGCATTTTAACAATTCAGTGCAGAGCCATTCTCTGCTCACAGCTGACAGCTAAAAACAAAAAAAACAAAAAGGCAGCCTACCAAGTTTATCACAAGATTGCTCAGGGCTTAGATGAAAAGAAACAATATATAATTTGGTTCTTTTGGAATTTAGATTAAAGGGATGAACTTCGGTCTGTAAATGGGGGAAGTTTAACCACTTAAAGAGGAAGTAAAGCGTCTGAAAAAAAAAATACACCCTGCAAGGCAAAGGCATAATGAGCTAGTATGCGTAGCATACTAGCTCATTATGAATTACTTACCTGAGATCGAAGCCCCCGAAGCGACCCTCATTCGCCCCCTCCGACGCCGCCATGTATCTTGCGGGTATCGCGGCTCTGGCGCTGTGACTGGCCGGAGCCGCGATGACGTCACTCCCGCGCATGCTCGTCGTTAGAAACAGCATGCTCAGTGTGCCTGCGCCCGATGTCTACGGCGCATGCGACATAGTCATTGGTGCCGCTATTTCTGCAAATATCTCCTAAACTTTTTAGGTTTGGGAGATATATTTTTTGCACCTAGAGGTAAGCCTTAATCTAGGCTTACCTGTAGGTTAAATTGGTTGTAATGGGTTTACAACCACTTTAAAGACTAAGCCTTTTTCTAACATTTGTTGCTTACAAGTTAAAATCAGTATTTTTTGCTAGAGAATTATTTAGAACTCCCAAACATTATATATATATATATATTTTTTTAGCAGAGACCCTAGAGAATAAAATGGTGGTTGTTGCAATATTATTTTATATCACACTGTTTTCGCGCAGCGGTCTTTCAAACACAATTTTTTGGGGAAAAAAATACACTTCAATAATTTAATAAAAAAACAAACAGTAAAGTTAGCCCAATTTTTTTGTATAATGTAATAGATGATATTACGCCGCGAGAATCATGATCTTTATTCTAAGCAAAAAAAATTGTGATTCTCATTTTATCCAGAATGTTGCAGCTCTACTTTTCAGGCAGAATTTCACTTTTCATAATAAATAGAAGCGTTTTCGAATGCCATTTCTGGCCCAGCCATCCCACTGTACTTTTCTCCCACTTACCTTATCCACAAAAGGTTTAAAATATTGTCAGTTTATTTGAATTTTTTAAATGATTTTTCAGATTCCATCACCTCCATCACCTTCCATCACCTCCTGTAGATCGTTTCTCAGCATTCACCTTCTATAGGCCATCTCCCAGAAGCCTTCACTTCCTTGTTGCATCATAGAAGAGGCTGTGATAAGGTGTGTTCACCACTCTGGACCACACCTTCCTTATTACGATACAACCTTCCACCCACTTCCTATATAATCTGATTGTACAATGTCCTTTAGTACAAGGGCCTGCCTGTATTAATACAAATTTAATTGATTGGTCAGATGGGTTATCCTATTCCATAGTTCTGATAAAGGAAATTGTGGAGAAATTGTACAATAAGATTGCATAGTGTATGACCATCTATATAAAGGAAAATAGGAGGGGGTGAATGGAACCTCACATTCCCAAATGCATTTGTTTTGGGCGTTTTGGAGCATTTTCACTTGTCACGTATAGGGTAGCCCATTCACTTAAATGGGTTGCCCAACACGCAACAAATGCTCCAGAGAAGCCCCAGCAGTTTTTTTTGGGCTGAGCATAATGCATTACCACAGTTTTCGGTGCGTTTGCTACACTTGGGTTGTCTTTAACATGTAATGACAACACAAGCACTATGCACATTTGTTTCTGAAACACATGGCAAGGTGTGAATTTATTGTGCAGTTTGCCATGCGTTTGGAAGCACACAGATGCGAATGGAACCTCATAGTTCTTGTGTAAACGCACCAATTTCATTTTCAGGCCCCATTCACATCTAGAATAGTGGGAGCGCATGTTTTTGGCTATTTTTTCTAGTGACATTGATTTCAATGGGGTGCGCTACATGCGGCAAAGTAGCTCATGGGACATTTTGGCATGGTGCAAGTTGCATGTTTTTTACTGTGCAGTTTTGCTGTGTTTGTCACCTGGCATGTGGCAAAATGTGAGATTGCTTCTGTGTTTGGTGTGCCATTAACAATCAATGACACTGAAACGAGGTAATTTTAGGTGTATAAAGGTGGCCATACACTATACAATCTGATTGTACAATCTACTTTAGATTTACCAAAGCAATATAATAGGAGGTCACACCATCTATCCAATCAGGCCCTTGCACTACATCAGGGTGTCCAGTGGGCTGCATGTGGCCCCAGGGAGTTTAGCATGTGGCCTGATCCTGCTGGGGAAGCCAGAAAAATGCACGTGTAGGGATGTAGTGATTTTCTAAATTCTTTTTGCTGTGCATTGTGATCTGTTAATGTAGTGTAGAGCTATTAAATATCTGAGTCACTTCCTGCTCTCTCTTTCCCGCAAGGGACTTTCCCTGAGGGGATGTCTGTGTGATCCACTTATCTAGGCCTCAGGCCTTAGGGCCTAGAGGTATGGAGTATTGAGGGATCTCCTGTCATGGGAGGTGTCCTGAAGCTGCTGGCTAAGATTAAGTGCTACTAGCCATTGGGGAAGCAAAGCTGCAGTTGTCCTACCACGGGGAGTGACTGATGGAGCTGGAAAGCACCATATGAAACTTCCTGCTGCTGTCCTGCCTTGTACCCTAAGACTGAGAATACACAAAAACCTCAGTTGACAAGGAGCCACATTTATGAGATTTCATCCAGCAGAGTTCTGTGACAGAAAGATTGATATGGATTGATATTAGAGAGAAGACCATGTATGGGACCATATATGGGACCAGAGACTGTGTATTGTTAATGAAACCCTCAAGTATTCTGTGTTTCCTCCACCCTCCTTCCCACTCTTCGTGCACCGGCATTATTAAAATATCTAAAATGTATTCAAAGTTAATGGTGCCCTTAATTAATCCACCACCACCCAGGAAAAAGGACTTTCACCCTGAAAAAGAATGTTCCTGTGACATTTATCACCAAGTACAGTAAGTGGGTCTGGGACATTCACATGTACCTATTGGGCATCAGTAGAGCCAAATGTGCCAGGACTGGTTACCCTTAGTGTTACACACGCGTGGAGAGATACCGGGGATGCTGTGAAAACATAGTTGATTGGTGAATGATGTGTACTAATGAGGTCAGCTGGTAAATTCCTTCTGTGTGGTTTCTCCATCCCAAATCTGTCCCAGAGAGTCTGAAGCTTTCTAAGAAATACAGCACGGGCTAAGGTAAGGCTTTGTTCCCAAAAAAAAAGAAAGCTTTTATTTTTTTTGCAACTGAGGTACATTAATGGCATATTGGTACATAGGGGAGCTGGATTTTAGAAAAAAAAAAGTGAATTTAACCTTTAATATCTAAAAGACAAAGTTTTGTGAAACCCCCTTCCCTTAAAATTTGCCATATCCTAATACTAAATACTTTGTGCACATTTTATTCAAAATATGAACATGAAAAACAAAATATACTCTCTTATAGAAGATAGTATTAACAGCGCTTGATAAAATGAAACATAAATGAACACAATAGCTCATATGCTGCTAAAGTAATCTGACAAGCTAAAAGCATGCGATATCTTCATAAACTGCTAAAATAATCTGTCAAACTAAAGACGTGTAATACCATTTACCTCTCGAATGTTAGACTCCAAAAAAGGAAAACATTCAGTACAGTGAAAAAGAGATCAAATGTCCCAAGTCAGTCATTCAAACAAATACCAGCAGTGGCATATAAATCAATTGCAACCACTGCACTGACTCAGAGACTTCCTATGCATAGTTCATTGCAAGCAGCCGACATCAGAAAAAGGAAGAAAAGGGATCCTATTCTCTCTGGAGTGCACACATCCAAGGGTCACTACACCTTCACCACATCACCACGTGAACAGTCCCCTTTGAGTGTAAGCTTGCCAGAGGTAAGAAATAGACAAGCCTGTCATATCCTTTCTCCCATGGATCAGCTCCTCCGCTGCCAAAGTACCTCAGTCCTCCTCAGTTTGGGTAATTCAATCTAATGGTATTATCATGTAGGAAATAGAAGGGGAGGCTCTCCATAGTGTAAAAACATTTATTGTAAATAAAAACCCAAAGCCCCCTTATACATATATGCTTACACAGTAAGAAATTCAAAACAACATGACAGGTTCAGTGTCGGCTCACCGCTGGTCAGAGCTCCGAACGGTCTGCCCACCGCAATGAGTCCCAGGATGACGCTGTCTGTCTCAAGCTGGTAGGTTGCGTGGTCAAGCACTGACGCGTTTCGTAATTCTGTCTTCAGAGGGCGTGGCCACGCAACACCACTCTACATTTAAATAGCATGGGAGTCGGGCACCTTCAACAACGTCACCCCGAGCGTCATCGGGTTCGTTCCCGCCCCTTTACGGAAGGTAAACAGCTGGCATGCAGCATCCCATCCACTCATAATAGATCACTCCATATTAGCACTATGCTACTAGGCTAATCCTACCCATGCATATCAAGTTCACAATGTATTAAATAAAATCATTAACATTGAAATTAAATACAATACAAGACAAATAAAAAAACAAAATCAACCCTTAAAACCCTTAAAACTTTAATCATGACATCCAATCATTAATCCGTTTTATATAAAAGGGAACAGATTCAACAGGAGCTACTAAAGAACCCAGGTGAATCATAGCTATTAAGTATAGTTTCAGTCCAAGACGAATAAAATTCAATAAATTGGTACCGAAAATTTGATCTGATTATAGTAGCTGCTAAATTCGCTAACTACTGGGATAAATGCTAAGCCCTTTATTCAAAAACAAGCATCAATCCCACACATAAGGTTTAGAAAATATCTAAGGTTTAAAAAAATGTATATATATAAGTCTTCCAGCATGCTGGAAAATTTACCTAAAAAACTCTGGTAACCAGTAGCTGTATAATAAATACATAGTTGGATTGCTAAAATATTATTTCTTGAAAGAGGGAGAGAAATAATTGAAAAGTCAAAATTGAAAAATAAATAAAAATAAATATAAATAAATATAAATAATTTATGAACCAAATTAGCTTTTTTAATTTAGTTCGGCCTGGGTCACATAATCACTATCAAATGTACAGTTACGGCATATGCGTGTAAATTGCCCTTTGGGTATATTACGTAACCACTGTGGAGGATGCCCACTCTGTGCCGAAATGTAACTTTTGCGATCTGTTCTTATGAAGAACGCTTTAGTGTACAGCTGGTCTTCTCCTTTAATTACAGTAACGTCCAAATATTGTATCTCTTCCTGACTCCAGTTAAATTCCAATTTGATATTATTAGTGTTACTGTTTAACCATTGGGAGTATTCCACTAGAGAGGCCTCGGTGCCCTGCCATATCATAAATAGGTCATCTATGTAGCGTTGGTAGAAAATTAATTCCTCTTTCCTGTTTCGGTACACCCACTTGTCCTCCCATTCACTCATAAACAAGTTTGCCAGGCTTGGCGCAAACTTTGCGCCCATTGCAACGCCAGTTTTCTGGCTGTAGAAGTTTCCGGCATACCAGAAATAGTTATGCGTTAAACAGTAATCTAAAATCATCCCCCAAAATTTCTTTTGAATACAGGGTATATCATCCCTTTTGCTGAAGGCCCAGTTGAGCGCCAAAAGGGCATCTTCATGCTGAATTATAGTGTATAAGGACGCCACGTCAGCCGACAGATAAATTTGAGCATCTTTCTGAAAAGATACACTTTTAATATTCTGTATAAAACTGGTGGTGTCTTTCAAATAAGCTTTTGTAGTGGTTACACTGGATTGCAGAAAGTGGTCAAGGTATTTGCCTACTCGTGATGTCACAGAATTTATGCCATTGACTATAGGTCTGGCCGGTGGCTTCTCAGGGTCCTTATGGATTTTAGGGAGAGTATAAATTGTAGGTATTCTATTAAAACTCGGGCATAGGTACAATTTTCCTTTCTTTGTGATGATACGCATGTAATATCCATAATCGACTAGATTGAACAAGTCCGTCCTATATTTGTTGGTAGGATCCTTGTCCAGTTGGAATTATGTATCTTCATCCTCCAACATGCTCACGAGTTGTGAGTGGTAATAGGTCTTATCCATAACAACCACTCCTCCTCCCTTATCTGCCGGACGGATAATTACCTCCTTTCTCTTTTTCAGAGCTTTAATACCTTCCGTTATGTATTTGGAATTTAAAGGTTTATTCATTGCAAGTTGGTCCAAATCTTTTAGGACTAATTGCTTAAACACCTCTACCTGATGGTTAGCCGGTTGTGGAGGATTAAAAAGTGATCTGTTTTTTAGAACGCTATTAATTCCTACTGTATCTACAGTCTTATTGTTCCTTACATTGTGATTATTAGACAGAAAATATTTCTTTATGTTAAGTTTCTGGATATACTTGTGTATATCGATATACACATTGAATTTATTCATTGGTTTTGTCATTGTACATTTCAGACCAGCATTCAAGATGTTAATTTCCTTCTGCATTAATGTGACTTTAGAAAAATTGTATATCCCACTTAATCGTGTTCCCTTCTCCTTTTTCTGCTGGACTCTACAGCCTGCCCTGCAGCCCCTTCTTGATCTGTCCTCATGCCTCTGACTGGGCTGTACTGTTCCTCCCATTCTGGGGGGTGCCACCATTGTTGTGGTTGGTTGGGGTAATACGGTTGTCTCAAACGGTCTCTCCAGGGACGATTGCCCCGACCCCGACCCCTGGGGTGAACTCTCATACCCCTCTCTAAAAAAGGAGTCGGGCGTGGAGATCGCATATTATATTCATTACCCCTATCAATATGATTTTGTAATACATCATATCTATTCTGGGTATTGATGTTATAGATCTGACCATGGTCAGTAGCTTCAGGTGTCTGATCAGGAACGTTGGGACCATTGTTTCTCCCTCTCCCCCCCTGTTTATTTCCCCTTCCTCTTCGGTTAAGGGGAGTATGTGGCTGTCTTACATCCATATTCAATTGTTTGTTCTGTCTGGGTATTGGTTGTTCACCTGGTATCTCCCTCCCATAACGTTCTGTATTAGGTATTAATAAATTGTTGTGTTCCTGTTGTGGAGGAGTTTCCATATTTTGCCAAAGCTTAATAGAGTTGTTTTTAAAATCATTCCTATCCCTCCTTTTTTAAGTTTCTTTTTCTGGGTCTCCCTATCAATTTTTTCTAGCTTCTTTTTGATTTCAATATCGAAATTAGTAACCTGTTGTGTCCTTTTAATTGGGTCTAATTTCCCTTGCAGATCTGCTACCTTTTTTTCAAGTAATATCATCTTTTTCCTTTTAAGTTCTAACACAAGTTGCTGCAGTTTAAGGCCAACTCCATTAAAGAAGTTCAACCATTCGGTTATTGATTCTTTGTCATCTAGTCCGTCTTGTGGGCTGACTTCCCATCTTAAACTGCGCATAATGATTTTTTCTTTTAAATATTGCTCAAAAGTCTGCACATCCCACCATGTGCGGATCTGCTTCTCTTATGTTTAACGCATAACTATTTCTGGTATGCCGGCAACTTCTATAGCCAGAAAACTGGCGTTGCAATGGGCGCAAAGTTTGGGCCAAGCCTGGCAAACTTGTTTATGAGTGAATGGGAGGACAAGTGCCTGTACCGAAACAGGAGAGAGGAATTCATTTTCTACCAACGCTACATAGATGACCTATTTATGATATGGCAGGGCACCGAGGCCTCTCTAGTGGAATACTCCCAATGGTTAAACAAACAGTAACACTAATAATATCAAATTGGAATTTAACTGGAGTCAGGAAGAGATACATTATTTGGACGTTACTGTAATGAAAGGAGAAGACCAGCTGTACACTAAAGCATTCTTCAAAAGTACAGATCGCAATAGTTACATTCTGGCAGAGTGGGCATCACCCACAGTGGTTACGTAATATACCCAAAGGGCAATTTACACGCATAGGCCATAACTGTACATTTGATAGTGATTATGTGACCCAGGCCGAACTAATTAAAAAACGTTTTGTTGAAAAAGGATATAGGGCTCAACCTCTGGAGAAATTGATAGCAGAGATGGGTTCTTAGAAAACATTGGAATATTTTGTGCATGGACCGAGTGCTGAGTAAGCATTTGCCAGCTAATCCACCATTCATATATAGAAAGACCACTTCTTTTGGAGACCAGGTGGTCAAAAAGGTACATGACCCTCTGAGTAAAACTAGAATACTCTGGGATCGAGTAGGTTTTTATGCACGTAGAAAATGAAAGTCTTGTCAACAAGTCACTACACATTTGAGGGGTCTTACTAGTTTCACATCAACAGCTAACGGCAAAGAATTCCAGATTAAAGAATTAATTTCATGCATGTCAACGCATGTAGTGTATGCCCTAGAATGTCCGTGCGGCCTTATGTATATTGGCCGCATAAAAAGAACCTTAGGCAAAAGAGTGTCAGAGCATATATATAATATACTTATAGGTTACAAGGAACACAGTGTATCATTACATTTCATGAAGAAACATGATAGAAACCCAAAGGGCCTCAAGTTTTGGGGGATAGAAAAACTACACCTCAACTGGAGATGAGCCAATATGGTTAGAGAGATATCCAAGCGGGAATCATTGTGGATATTTCTGGCCAACATTCTTTACCCGAATGGACTTAATATTGAACTAGACCTGAACTGTTTCATTAGCAATCATTGACGTTTTTGGGTTCTCATCAATGGCTGCCCGAATCGACTTAATCAATGGCTGCTCGAATCGACTTAATATTGAACTAGACCTGAACTGTTTCATTAGCAATCATTGACGTTTTTGGGTTCTCATCAATGGCTGCTTTATATATTGCTACTTAGACTTATTGGGTTCCATTTATATGGGCATTATTGATAATTATACTGAATTAACATCCTCTACTTGATTTATCTACCTCATTTTACAGTATGCTAATTTGGTTCATAAATTATTAATATTTATTTTTATTTATTTTTCAATTTTGACTTTTCAATTCTTTCTCTCCCTCTTTCAAGAAATAATATTTTAGCAACCCAATGATGTATTTATTATACAGCTACTGGTTACCAGAGTTTTTCAGGTAAATTTTCCAGCATGCTGGAAGATTTATAAATATACATTTTTTTAAACCTTAGATATTTTCTTTCTTTTTTTTTTTTTAAATTCTGTTTATTGGTTTTCTTTTTCAAAAACAAAAGGTACATAACATACAACACTCAGACGTGTCATTTGAACACCGTCCGACTATGGCCAACATGGCCTGGTCCAACTCAACTAACTAACATAGCTCTACTATCTAGCACAAAAACCCCTCCCTTCCCTCCCTCCCCCCTCCCCTTAACCCTCCTTCCCAACCTTGAGTCACAGCTCAGAAAGCAGGATTTTTCAATTTTTTTTTTAACATCTAGAGGATGATTAATAGTTAAGCTGTATATAGGTGTATGTCATATTTAGGCAATCCTCACAGTTTTTATGTAATGCAGTAGTCGACTGATTTGCCGGGGTGGAAAAATTAATACAGTATGTTGATACAGAAAAAAATATATAATTATCTTGATTTAATAAGTGGAAAAGAAACAAAAAAGTATCTTCTCCTTCCTGTGGATATTAGGTTTTCAGTGGATTTTCAGTGGACTTTATTAACACAATTCACAAACTCTTCCCTATCCTACCGTGGTGCTGGAGCTTGACAAAGAAGCGCCGCCGTCACACCACTCACGGCGAGCCAGCTTAGGAAACACGTCGCACATCGTGTGACATCATCATCCCTCGCCTGGATCGGCTGCTATCCAAGCCTCTCTCTGGTGCCTGTCTCCGCTGTTCGGCCGAATACATCCAGCGTTCCAAGACTGCCCAGAGCCCCTAACATCTACCAGCCGAGAGAGATGACTCCATGGACCCCCTGGATTGCCTTGGGACATTTTTATGGTTGAAACCTTCTACATAAATGTGAGTGCACTACTAGCTGTTGCTGTTATCTTTATAAATTGTTTTAAACGTCTGCACCCAGAGGCGTCTCCTCTTCCTTGTTTTACAGTGCTCTTGGGATAATGGCTTTCATTCCCATCGGAAGGCTGCCTTGAATGTGGACTTTACACACTATTCCTGCCTCCTCCACTTGCAGTGTCACATCATGGACTTACCTTCCATTTATTGTTAATTGATATTCTTTTCACCATTCATCTTTGTACATTACTGTTTAATTGGATTTTGCTGTCATTTTTTGCACCGACTACTTGTTACATTATCCTCTCCTTCCTGTGGATATTAGGTTTTTCAGTGGATTTTCAGTGGACTTTATTAACACAATTCACAAACTCCTCCCTATCCTACCGTGGTGCTGGAATTTTACCAAGTGTGCCAAACCTTGTCAAATTTTTTCATACATCCCCTAGCTTCGTACGTAGACTTATAGTAGGACAGCATGGCATTTACTAGTCCCTTCCAAAAAGCTACTGTTGGTGCCCCCGGTTTTTTCCAGTGTAATAAAATAGCTTTCCTCCCATAGAGTAATAAAATGTTGAGCATATTCCGCAAGGCCCTTGATGGCACCACTTCATCCACGAGACCCAAAAGACAAACCTTTACGGTCATCGCATTGGTACCGTCAATAATTCTGAAATACATGAGGTGACATCCGACCAAAACCGTTGAACCTGTTGACATTGCAGAAAATATGGTCAGTGTCTGCCGGTGAGTGAGAACATCTCCAACACTCTGCTGAGGCATTGGGGAAAATCTTAGCCAGCCTAGCCAGGATATAATAGCTCCTGTGTAAAAATTTAAACTGGATCAGCCTATCCCTGGCTGATACCAGATGTTTAAATGGTTGCATCCATAACTCATCCCAATCCTCCTCCTGTGCATCCAGGATCTCCGCCACCCACTTCTCTCTACACTTAACAACCGCCTGTGGAGTATGTTTGAAAAATTCTTTGTATGATACTGAGAGGGGCTTTGCTAGTTCCTCGCTTGACAATAAGGATTCCAGAGATGACGGCAAGGATTCTACCCTCATCTCTCGAAACTGCATCTAAAAGGCATGTCTAATCTGTAAGAATCGAAATAAATATGAATTTCCAAGGTCATGTCTTGATTTTAGTTGGGGAAAGGTCAACAATTCTCCAAAACAAGTAATGTCCTTCAATGTTTTCACTCCCTTAACTGCCCATGTCATTGGATCTGGAAAATTATAAAATTGGGGTAAGGCTGGGTTCATCCACAAAGGAGCTGATGGCGAGACCCCCCCATAACTGGGACATGTCAGTTTTACCGCTGTCTCCCATGCCCTAATTGTGGCCTTCAATGTCGTCGTCAAGGGTAGGTCAGACCTGGATCCTCTAAACAGGGCAAATCTGAGACTTTCATATCATCCCAAATGAGTCGTCTCTAGTACTGTGGCCACATCCCCGTCCTCCATTGTCAGCCATCTGCGAGGAAAAACTATCTGACCCGCTAAATAATATTTCTGCCAGTCTGGTTCACGCAGTCCCACCTGATCACCCGGTTCCTGCAGTATTTTAATGCCTATTCTAGGGAGTTTGGGAGCCCAAAGAAAAGAGGAAATACTACTGTCGATCTTTTTAACCACCTCAATACAGGGCACTTTCACCCCCTTCCTGCCCAGGCCATTTTTCAGTTTTCAGCGCTGTTGCAGTTTGAATGACAATTGCGCGGTCATGTTACACTGCACTCTAATGAAATTTTTATCATTTTTTCCCCACAAATAGAGCTTTCTTTTGGTGGTATTTGATCACCTCTGCGTTTTTTATTTATTGCGCTATAAACAAAAGAAGAGGGACAATTTTGAAAAAACACAATATTTTTTACTTTTTGCTATAATAAATATCCAATTTTTTTTTAACAAATTTTTTCCTCAGTTTAGGCCGATATGTATTCTTCTACATATTTTTGGTAAAAAAAATCGTGATAAGCGTATATTGATTGGTTTGCGCAAAAGTTATAGCGTCTACAAAATAGGTGATAGATTTATAGCATTTTTATTTATTTATTTATTTTTTACTAGTAATGGTGGCGATCTGTGATTTTTATTGTGACTGCGATATTGCGGCGGACAAATCGGACACTTTTGACACATTTTTGGGACCATCACATTTATACAGCAATCAATGCTATAAAATTGCATTGATTACTGTGTAAATGTGACTGGCAGGGAAGGGGTTGACCACTAGGGGGCGATCGAGGGGTTAATGTATGACCTAGGGAGGTGATTCTAACTGTGGGGGGAGGGGACTGACTGGGGGAGGTGACAGATCAGTGTCCCTATGTACAAGGGACACGCCATTGGTCTCCTCTCCTCTCTGACAGGACGTGGATCTGTGTTTACATGCACAGATCCACGGTCCTGCTCTGTTACCCAGCAATCGCGGGTGCCTGGCTGACATCGTGGCCGCCGGGCACGCGCACCGGGTCCCGAGCGACGCATCGCGCTCCCCCTAGTGGCTCGGGAGGGCGATCACGTCATATGACGTCCGCCCAGAACAAGAGAAGCCTCGTCCCGCCGTCATATGACGGTGGGCGGTGGCTTAGTGGTTAAAATATGATTTTGGTACCCATATTGGTGCATGTCTTAGGAAGTAAAGGATTACTGGGAGAAATTTCATTTTTAGCAAACTTATCCGACCTATCAGAGATAACGGCAATCTGGTCCATGATTGAACTTTTTGTTTTAATAATGCGAGCAATGGTAATAGATTTAGGGGCATATAATCCTGTGTGTTAGCTGTAATCTTGATTCCTAGATATTTTAGTGACGTAACCCACTGAAGTGGTAAGTTCGGGTCAGCCTTGTCTTTGGCTTCAGTGTCTAGGGGTAGGATAGAAGATTTATTCCAATTTACTTTCAATCTTGAAAATTTGGCAAAGTGATCTATAATCCCCAGGGCTGTCTTAAGGGAGTCTCCCGGGTCACTAAGAAAAAGTAGCATATCATCTGCATATAGTACCTTAGATATTTTCTAAACTATATGTGTGGGATTGATGCTTGTTTTTGAATAAAGGGCTTAGCATTTATCCCAGTAGTTAGCGAATTTAGCAGCTATTATAATCAGATCAAATTTTGGGTACCAATTTATTGAATTTTATTCGTCTTGGACTGAAACTATACTTAATAGCTACGATTCACCTGGGTACTTTAGTAGTTCCTGTTGAATCTGTTCCCTTTTACGGTATATAAAACGGATTAATGATTGAATGTCATGATTAAAGTTTTAATATAAGGGTTGATTTTGTTTTTTAATTTGTCTTGTATTGTATTTAATTTCAATGTTAATGATTTTATTTAATACATTGTGAACTTGATATGCATGGGTAGGATTAGCCTAGTAGCATAGTGCTAATATGGAGTGATCTATTATGAGTGGATGGGACGCTGCATGCCAGCTGTTTACCTTCCGTAAAGGGGCTTGGAATGAACCCGATGACGCTCGGGGGGACATTGTTGAAGGTACCCGCCTCCCATGCTATTTAAATGTAGAGTTGTGTTGCATGGCCTCGCCCTCTGAAGACGGAATTACGAAACGCTTCAGGACGTGATCACGCGACCTACCAGCTTGAGACAGACAGCGTCATCCCGGGACTCATTGCGGTGGGCGGACCGTTCGGAGCTCTGACCAGCGGTGAGCTGACACTGAACCTGTCATGCTGTTTTGAATTTCTTACTGTGCAAGCATATATGTATAAGTGGGCTTTGGTTTTTTTTTTTTTACAATAAACGTTTTTACACTATGGAGAGCCTCCCCTTCTAATTTCCTACATGATAATACCATGAGATTGAATTATTAATTAGCGAAACTGATTTTTGGGACTTTAAATGAAGGCGTGACCTGGTAAGGTCAGTTCTTCCATCCCACGGGACTTTAAATGAAACTGTGGCCCGGTAGGGTCACAAATTTCCATCCCTGTCATATTCAAAAGGGGGGGAGAAAGCAAGGGGGCGGGACTTTAAATGAAGCATGTGGTAGCAGAAGCATCATGTGGTGAAACATAAAAGGGAGTTTATTGGTTGCCATCAGATAAAAGACAGGGTACAATAATAAATATACAAATACAGGGTAGTAATGCATGGATAATATAATAATATAATGCATCTCAATCATGACTTGAATATCACAAGAATTAACAAGCAATATTATATATCACAAGAAATGGCAAGCAACAACTTTCCAAAGTACACCACATATATCATAAGGGTAAGATGATAAAATATAATAATGCCTGCAGAGACTCGAGCCTCTTGGATCTTAAAGTGGGGTATATAGTTTGAATTATTTGAATGAGATTGAATTACCCAAACTGAAGCTGATCCATGGGAGAAAGGATACCCTGTTTCCCTGAAAATAAGACCTAGCGTGATTGTCGATGATGGCTGCAATATAAGCCCTACCCCCCAAATAAGCCCTAGTTAAAGTCCTTGTAGGTCTTATTTTCAGGGTAGGGCTTATTTTCAGGGGAAACAGGGTAGGGCTTATTTGGGTGGCAGGGCTTATATTGCAGCCATCACCGACAATCACGCTAGGTCTTATTTTCGGGGAAACAGGGTATGACAGGCTTGACTATTTCTTACCTCTGGTAAGCTTACACTCAAAGGGGGCTATTCACGCGGTGATGTGGTGAAGGTGTAGTGACCCTTGGATGTGTGCACTCCAGAGGGAATAGGATCCCTTTTCTTCCTTTTTCTGATGTCCGCTGCTTGCAATGAACTAGGCATAGGAAGTCTCTGAGTCAGTGCAGTGGTTGCAATTGATTTATATGCCACTGCTGGTATTTGTTTGAATGACTGACTTGGGACATTTGATCTCTTTTTCACTGTACTGAATGTTTTCTTTTTTTGGAGTCTAACATTCGAGAGATAAATGGTATTACATGTCTTTAGTTTGACAGATTATTTTAGCAGTTTATGAAGATATCGCATGCTTTTAGCTTGTCAGATTACTTTAGCAGCATATGAGCTATTGCGTTCATTTATGTTTCATTCTATCAAGCGCTGTTAATACTATCTTCTATAAGAGAGTATATTTTGTTTTTCATCTTTGTTTTCTTTATAACAGCTGTTAGCATTGTAATAGGTAGACTTTTTATACTTTTGCTTTTTTCCATTTTGAGCGCTAGGACCAGTGTTGTTTTTTTAACCCTGGTATTTGTGTGTTTCAACATATGAACATATTTATATAAATTTATGACAAATGTTCGCAATACTGGAAGCATAACATAGTATTTTTATTGATTTATGCAACATGCTAGGTTCAGACTACTGTATATGATACATATTTTATGTATGATTAGCTGTCATTTGTATTAACCTTTTTTTCAAATAAAGCTGATTCAAAAAAGCAGACAATGATTTGTTATCATGCCTAGCAGAATTCTGTTCTAGTGCACTTTGGTCCTAGCAAAAGAGATTTTTCTGATGACATCAGAAAAGACTGTGCCAGGTTACAAAAGGCTTTCTAAAGACACGTGTCTCCGTTCCCAGTCAGGCAGTTTACAAATGCAAGAAACCCAAGCTTTCTTGGAATGTGTGTCCAACCAGGATTAGCAGAAAAGCATGCCATACCATGCTCAAATGGCGCACCACGCAGTATTTGTACAAAAAAATCAGAAGAACAAGACTACGCATGCTTGGAAATGAAGGAATACATTACAATACAATACAACACATTACATCACTTCCGAAGTTATATTCTGTCATACGGGAATTTTCATAAGTTTAGTAAACTCTTCATTTTCTATATGAGCCTGGCATGAAAAAAATAAATAAATGGACGGTCGTTTGTTCTCATTGTGTGTACGGGGCTTAAAGTGATTGTAAAGTCTGTTTTTATTTTTGTTTTGTTTTTTAAAATAACAAACATGTTATACTTACCTGCTCTGTGCAGTGGATTTGCACAGGGAAAGCCTGTATCCTCCTCTTCTTGGGTCTTCTTGGGTCCCTTAAAACTGCTCCTGGCCCCTCCCTCCTGTTGAGTGTCACATCAAGCAGCTTGCTATGGGGGCACCCAAACCGAGCTGCAGCTCTGTGTGTCCTGATTGGCTAGCTGACTTTGATTGACAGCAGCAGGAGCCAATGGCGTTGCTGCTGTGTCTCAGCAAAATTTAGGAGGGAGAGCCCTGGACATCGTTGGATAGAGATGGGTCTCAGGTAAGTATTAAGGGGTCTCAGGTAAGTATTAAGGGGGCTGAGGGGGGTTGCTTCACACAGAAAGTTTTTTATTTTAATGCATAGAATGCATTAAGATAAACAAAACTTTCAGTCTTTACAATCACTTTAAGGCACTGACCTGGAACATGTATGTAGATCATGACTTCACTGATGTCTCTACCTGGTTTGTGACTCTGAAACTATTACAGCCAGAGAAGCCGGCAAGTAGCATTTTGGATGGTGTTTAGAGGTAGTAGCTTCTATATTTATCCCATAACAGGTTTCCATTAAACAATGTGTTTGGCTAAAATTATTTATTTGATTATGTAAAGTGTTTGTAGGTTTGTTAGAAAAGGTTTTCATTATTGTCATTATTATTATTATTATTATTTAGCTTAAGATCAGAAAATGTGCATTTTCCCACAACTGTATAGTTGTTATTATAGTGGTAGTTTCTGGCACTTTTCTATAGTTATATTATTATTTATGCATACTGCTTTTATATTCGAATAATGGGAAACCACTGAGGCTAACACTTGATGATCATAGGCGGTGTTCTGGAGATTTTCTTAAGAGACCTGCCTGTATTACCATGTAGCCAGTATTATAGAACTGTAGAAAAGGTGGGAGGATGAAGACGTATGATGACTCAGTGTTTACACTGGCTAGAAAACTTTTTCACCATTTCAATATGCGAAGGGTCTTTGCGTGAGCTAAACTTTTCCACCAACTTGGTTTTGTTAGCCTAGCTAAACGTTAAGATTTCACAAGAAATGCATATATAAATAGTTAAGTATTTCTGAAAAATAGCCTATATAATTATCATTAATATAAGAGCTCTGATGTAATATTTCTCCATTTAATGGTCATAGTGTCACAGTTAGCCTTGATTATCTGACTCATCTGGGTCACTGGCATATCTGTCTTCTACAGTTCAGTCTTGAAAGCGTGGTACAGTAATAACTAACTTTACATATGATTATGGAACTTTGATAACTAAGGCAACAACAAGACTTTAGTGTTTGTTGGAGACCCAACATGTGAAATCTCACCTTTGTTTTGCCCAATTAAAAAAAAAAATCCCCTTTTTTTCTGTCTGTGACCTTAATTCAGAGCTTTTCCCTTAGAGTAGGTTCACACCACAGTAAATGTATCAGTGCATATACAGTCAGGTCCATAAATATTGGGACATCGACACAATTCTAATCTTTTTGGCTCTATACACCACCACAATGGACTTGAAATGAAACGTACAAGATGTGCTTTAACTGCAGACTTTCAGATTTAATTTGAGGGTATTTACACCCAAATCAGGTGAACGGTGTAGGAATTACAACAGTTTGTATATGTGCCTCCCACTTTTTAAGGGACCAAAAGTAATGGGACAGATTAACAATCATCCATCAAACTTTCACTTTTTAATACTTGGTTGCAAATCCTTTGCAGTCAATTACAGCCTGAAGGCCTGAAGTCTGGAATGCATAGACATCACCAGACACTGGATTTCATCCCTAGTGATGCTCTGCCAGGCCTCTACTGCAACTGTCTTCAGTTCCTGCTTGTTCTTGGGGCATTTTCCCTTCAGTTTTGTCTTCAGCAAGTGAAATGCATGCTCAATCGGATTCAGGTCAGGTGATTGACTTGGCCATTGCATAACATTTCACTTATTTCCCTTAAAAAACTCTTTGGTTGCTTTCACAGTATGCTTTGGGTCATTGCCGATCTGCACTGTGAATGTCAGGTCCCACACTTACCAGACAGGTGAGTCCGCTTGGGCAGAGGGTAGGCTCCCTTACGTATCCGATTCGGGGCCCCTGGTAGAGTAAACAGGAAGCCCACGAATGCGGAGTGGTACGAGGGCCTGATGTGGAGTCCTGGAGCAGGATGGTTTGGACTGGCAACTGGTAGAGCTTCAGGTAGGCTGGAACTGATGCTGAGCAGGAGTTAGACAGCGTGGTCACACACAGGCAGAGGTCGGCAGCAGGCTGGCAGCAACGGTACAAGAGGAGCAGGCAGTAACAAGGTCAAACAAGCCGGGGTCGGGTTCAGGCAGCAATCAAGGGAGGTCCAAAGGCAAGCCGGGTCACAACAGGTCAAACTTCGGGAACACAGGAACACAGGGAGGATCACAGGAACAAGACACAGAGCTGTTGATCAGGCAGCACCGAACAGGGGCAGAGGCAGGCCTAAATAGGCTGATTGGCGCCAAAACGCCGCGCACGTGCGTACGCCGATTCGCCAAAGCGCCGCGCGCCCCCGCGCACGCCCGAGCGCGCCCCCGACGCCAGCGTGCACACCAACGCCACCGGGCACGCCTGCGGTAACGCCCATAGGCAAACATGCACTAGCGCGAACGCACTTCAGCGCGGACGCGCGCTAGCGCGAACGCGCGTACGCACATCCGCCCGGACGCCACCCCGCACGCCACGGCTGGTCAGACTGGGCACGCCAGCACCCCCTGGGACACGCGCCCCAGCACGCACGGAGACACGAGCACCAACGCGCCCCGGCGCGCACCGGCGCCCAACCAGGTAACCTCTCTGACAGTGCCCCCCTCTCAAGGGCAGACTCCGGATGCCTAGCTGGGCCATCTTTGCGGCATGAGAGGTTTTGAAAGACTGAAGAAGTTTTCTAGCATGCAGGTTACTTTCTGGCTCCCATGAGTTGTCTTCGGGTCCGTAGCCCCTCCATTTTACCAGATATTGAGTCTGATTGCGTCTTCTTCTGCAATCTAAAATTGCTTCCACCTCGAACTCCTCCTCACCGTTAACCAAGATAGGTTCAGGTGGCCCAATACTACGGCCAGAAAAAGAGTTGGGGGTAACCGGCTTCAAGAGGGACACGTGGAAGACTGGGTGTATCCTCAGGGAGTTAGGAAGTTCAAGTTCGTATGCCACATTGTTGACTTTTCTCTTAATTGGAAAAGGACCCAAATATTTAGGGCCCAGTTTCTTGGACGGACAGGCCAACTTAAGGTTAGTAGTAGATAACCAGACAGAATTGCCCGCTTCCAAAACAAGTTCTCCCCGTCTCTTCCTGTCAAAAATTCTCTTATAGTCTTCTTGAGCTTTAGTCATGGTATCCTGCAGCAACTTGTTGTTGTTTGAGAAAAAGTCCAAAGTTTTGGATACTGCAGGAACAGGGCATTCGGGGATAGATCCAGGTAAGAAGGATGGGTGGAAACCATAGTTGGCATAAAATGGTGACTGATTGGTCGCTGAGTGTAGTGAATTGTTGTACGAGAACTCCGCAATGGGAAGCAGGGAAGCCCAATCATCCTGCGAGAATGCAGAGAAACAGCGGAGATACTGCTCCAAGGTCTGGTTCGTCCTCTCAGTTTGACCATTTGACTGGGGATGATAAGCCGAAGAGAATGATAATTCGATTTCCAGGGCACCACAAAGAGCTCTCCAGAATCTGGAGGTAAACTGGACGCCTCTGTCAGAAACTATATTGATTGGTACTCCATGCAATCTGATGATCTCCTTAATAAAGATGGTAGCAGTCTCTATAGCCGAAGGGGTACCCTTCATGGGGAGGAAGTGAGCCATTTTAGACAGCCTGTCTACTACGACGAAAATGGAAGAAAAACCTTCTGATGGAGGGAGTTCGACAATAAAGTCCATTGAAATCATGGCCCATGGTCTCTCTGGGACTGGTAGTGGTCTCAACAGACCCCAAGCTCTTGCCCGGCTACTCTTGCTTCTGGCGCAGGTATTACAGGACTCGACATATTCCTTGCAATCCTTGGTCAGGTGGGGCCACCAAAAGGTGCGTTGGACAAGATCAATTGTCTTCCGTGTGCCGAAGTGACCGGCCAATTTGTGGTCATGGCATAGGCTTAATACTCGTACCTTTAGCTCCTCAGGGACCACGATTTTATCTTTATACCAGAACAGACCATCTTTGGTACAAGCTTCAGCCGGTGGTGACATTCCCATAGAGGATCGTCTGATCTGAGAAATTAGATCCTCCTGTAAGATCAGGAAATTCCCAGAGGGGAGAATGGTGTCCGGAGACAGGGTCTTTTCAGAATCGAGAAACATCCGGGAAAGGGCATCGGATTTGACATTCTTGGATCCGGGCCTGTAGGTGATGTGGAAGATGAATCGGGAAAAAAAAAGTGCCCATCTGGCCTGCCGGGGTTTCAGCCTCTTGGCTGTCCTTAAGTATTCTAGGTTCTTATGGTCCGTGTAGACCAAAATGGGGTGAGCTGCACCTTCCAGGAGATAGCGCCATTCCTCCAGGGCTGCTTTAATGGCTAGAAGTTCCCGATCTCCCACATCATAATTTCTCTCGGAAGGGGAGAGTTTTCGTGAGAAAAATCCCACAGGGTACAGGAGTGCTTTGGCACCTTGTCTTTGTGAGAGCACGGCTCCCACCGCGACTTCGGAAGCGTCTACTTCCAGGACGAAGGGTAAGGCAGGGTTGGGATGCTTGAGGATAGTAGCTGACGTAAACAGAGCTTTGAGTCTTTCGAAGGCCGCTTGCGCCTGAGGGGTCCAGCAGAACCGGGTTCCTTGTTTGATAAGTCCCGTAATGGGAGTGATAATTGAAGAGAATCCTTTAATGAACTTCCTATAGAAATTAGCAAAGCCAATAAAGCGTTGTACTCCCTTCTTGTCTATAGGTGCAGGCCAATCCAAGATAGCGGATACCTTTTGCGGATCCATCTTGATACCGTCAGGGGAAATGACCAAGCCTAGGAACTGGATGGATTGGCGCTCGAACTCACACTTTTCGAGCTTGGCGTAAAGCCCATGTTGTCTGAGCCGGGTGAGTACATTTCGTACGTGTTTGCGGTGATCAGTCAGGGAAGCAGAGAAAACCAGGATATCATCTAGGTAAACAATGACAAATAGGTCAAGAAAGTCCCGAAAAACGTCATTAACAAAGTGCTGGAAAGTGGCCGGCGCGTTGCACAGACCAAAGGGCATAACGAGGTACTCGTAGTGCCCAAATCGAGTACGGAAGGCCGTCTTCCATTCGTCCCCCTCTCTTATACGGATTAGATTGTAGGCTCCACGGAGATCCAGCTTGGTGAAAACAGTAGCAGATCCTAGTCTCTGAAACAATTCAGGAACCAGCGGTAGCGGGTATCTGTTTTTTACAGTAATTTTATTGAGCTCCCTGTAGTCGATGCAGGGACGTAGGGAGTGATCCTTCTTCTCTACGAAAAAGATGCCTGCCCCTGCTGGAGAAGTAGAGGGACGAATGAATCCTTTCTTCAGGTTCTCGTCAATATAGACCTTCAAGGTGCCCAACTCCTGCTCAGTCAACGGAAAAATCCTCCCGAAAGGAACTTCAGTTCCTGGTAAGAGTTCTATCGGGCAGTCATAGGGTCTGTGTACTGGAAGAGTTTCTGCCCCCTTTTTGCTAAAGACATCCAAGAAATCTCGGTAAGGTTCAGGAAGAATTTGATGAGACTTGACTTCTGAGTCTAGGTATAGGCAATGAGAGGAGGCCATAGGGGTTCCTTGTAAGCAGTGTTGCTTGCAATATTCCGATGAAAACTGTATTTCGCCTGTGGACCAGTTGATACTGGGATTGTGAGCCTGTAGCCAGGGCATTCCTAAGATAATTGGGAAGAGGGGAGAGGAGATGACATCCAGGCGTAAAAGTTCCTGGTGTTCCGGGCCAATGGTGGCCAGTAGAGGAACAGTTTCCTGGGTAACAGGGCCGGAGCTGAGAGAGGAACCATCCGCTAAGAAAACTGCTAACCCCTGAGCCTTGGTTTGAATAGGAATATGATGGTTCTTGATGAAGGTCCGGTCAATAAATCCACTGCATGCCCCTGAATCAACGATGACCGGTACTGGGATGCTCCTTCCAGGTAACTGCAAGACAATGGAGAGTGTTAAATGGCTACCGGTACTAGGTAGGACAGGTGCACACAATGAGGAAGACGGTAGACACTTACGCTTCTTATTGGGGCATGCTCTTGCAAAATGACCGGGCTCTCCACAGTACAAGCACAGGTTGAGTGTGCGTCTTCGGGTCTTCTCTTCTGGGGTAAGAGAGGGACGGAGCAGTCCCAACTGCATAGGCTCCGAGCCTTCCTGGGCAGAAGCGGATGAGACCAATGGAGCTTGGTGCGGGGCACTAGGGACCCTGGGCAACATCCAGGCAAGACGTGGATGACCAACTGATCTTTCAGAGCGTCTTTCCCTGAGGCGACGGTCAATTTGGATAGATAAATTGATGAGTTCCTCTAGTGTCTGGGGAACCCCCACTCGTGCCAGCTCGTCCTTTAGAGGGTCAGATAATCCCAGCCGATATTGGTGACGCAAGGCAGCGTCATTCCACTCCGTGTCGGCACTCCAACGCCTAAACTCCACGGCGTAATCTTCAGCCGCTCTGCGACCTTGTTGGAGGGAATGCAAAGTGGCTTCAGCCGTTGCCGTTAACTGAGGGTCCTCATACAGTTGGGACATGGCTAGGAAGAAGTCACTCACGGAATCAAGGGATTGAGCCTTTTGTTTCAGCAGATTGTGGGCCCAGGTTTGAGGTTCGCCAGTCAGCAAGGATATGATGAACCCCACTTTAGTAGCTTCCAGGGAGAATGTACGGGGTTGCAGGGCAAAATACAGTTCGCAAGCGTTGCGGAACGCTTGGAACTTGCTGCGATCTCCTGAAAACTTCTCGGGTGGAGGTACTCTGGGCTCTGGTGGTAGCATCACTACAGAGGGTGCTGAAGCCGCATTGGACGCTGCTCCTGAAGGAGAGGCTGAGAGGGCCTGGACCTGCCCTTCCAATCTGGTGTAGCCTTCTTGCAGATTTTTAACGGCTTGAGTGAGGCCCGCTAGGTGCCTGCACAGTTCATCCATGGGGGAGGCCCCCTGCCCGGACTCAGTCATGGCTGCCTGATACTGTCAGGTCCCACACTTACCAGACAGGTGAGTCCGCTTGGGCAGAGGGTAGGCTCCCTTACGTATCCGATTCGGGGCCCCTGGTAGAGTAAACAGGAAGCCCACGAATGCGGAGTGGTACGAGGGCCTGATGTGGAGTCCTGGAGCAGGATGGTTTGGACTGGCAACTGGTAGAGCTTCAGGTAGGCTGGAACTGATGCTGAGCAGGAGTTAGACAGCGTGGTCACACACAGGCAGAGGTCGGCAGCAGGCTGGCAGCAACGGTACAAGAGGAGCAGGCAGTAACAAGGTCAAACAAGCCGGGGTCGGGTTCAGGCAGCAATCAAGGGAGGTCCAAAGGCAAGCCGGGTCACAACAGGTCAAACTTCGGGAACACAGGAACACAGGGAGGATCACAGGAACAAGACACAGAGCTGTTGATCAGGCAGCACCGAACAGGGGCAGAGGCAGGCCTAAATAGGCTGATTGGCGCCAAAACGCCGCGCACGTGCGTACGCCGATTCGCCAAAGCGCCGCGCGCCCCCGCGCACGCCCGAGCGCGCCCCCGACGCCAGCGTGCACACCAACGCCACCGGGCACGCCTGCGGTAACGCCCATAGGCAAACATGCACTAGCGCGAATGCACTTCAGCGCGGACGCGCGCTAGCGCGAACGCGCGTACGCACATCCGCCCGGACGCCACCCCGCACGCCACGGCTGGTCAGACTGGGCACGCCAGCGCCCCCTGGGACACGCGCCCCAGCACGCACGGAGACACGAGCACCAACGCGCCCCGGCGCGCACCGGCGCCCAACCAGGTAACCTCTCTGACAGTGAAGCACCGTCCAATGAGTTCTGAAGCATTTAGCTGAATATGAGCAGATAATATTCCCCCAAAACACTTTGGAAATTCATCCTGCTGCTTTTGTCAGCAGTCACATCATCAATAAATACAAGAGAACCAGTTCCATTGGCAGCCATACATGCCCACGCCATGACACTACCACCACCATGCTTCACTGATGAGGTGGTATGCTTTGGATCATGAGCAGTTCCTTTCCTTACTATGTTATGATCTTGGTTTCATCTGTTCATAGGATGTTGTTCAGAACTGTGAAGGCTTTTTTAGATGTTGTTTGGCAAACTCAAATCTGGCCTTCCTTTTTTTGAGGCTCACCAATGGTTTACATCTTGTGGTAAACCCTCTGTATTCACTCTGGTGAAGTTTTCTCTTGATTGTTGACTTTGACACACATACACCTACCTCCTGGAGAGTGTTCTTGATCTGGCTAACTGTTGTGAGGGGTGTTTTCTTCACCAGGGAAAGAATTCTTCGGTCATCTACCACAGTTGTTTTCCGTGGTCTTCTGGGTCTTTTGGTGTTGCTGAGCTCACCGGTGCGTTCTTTCTTTTTAAGGATGTTCCAAACAGTTGATTTTGCCACACCTAATGTTTTTGTTATCTCTCTGATGGGTTTGTTTTGTTTTTTCAGCCTAGTGATGGCTTGCTTCATGATAGTGACAGCTCTTTGGATCTCATATTGAGAGTTGACAGCAACAGATTCCAAATGCAAATAGCACACTTGAAATGAACTTTGGACCTTTTATCTGCTCCTTGTAAATGGGATAATGAGGGAATAACACGCACCTGGCCATGGAACAGCTGAGCAGCCAATTGTCCCATTACTTTTGGTCCCTTAAAAAGTGTGAGGCACATATACAAACTGTTGTAATTCCTACACCGTTCACCTGATTTGGATGTAAATACCCTCAAATTAAAGCTGAAAGTCTGCAGTTAAAGCACATCTTGTTTAATTCATTTCAAATCCATTGTGGTGGTGTATAGTGCCAAAAAGATTAGAATTATGTCGACGTCCCAATATTTATGGACCTGACTGTATACTGTATTTTGAAATGTCTGGGCAATGTGCGCTGCGGTATGGTTTTTCATGAGCTGTGTTGCATTGTCTACATGTGCGTGCTGCATTATTTATTTTTTACACATAATACATTGTTTTTGCATGATGTGTATTTCAGTGCATAGCAACACACAATGTAAATTACTCAAAGTGAATTCTGGTTGGTTTATATGCTTATTGCCCTATTCTTCTAGTAGTGTTGAGTAAATAAGGGCAAGTATGGTTTCTTTTTAGAGTCAAAGCTTTTTTTTAGGCTTTTTCATTACTGTGGCCTAATATTTGCCAAAAATGCCTGTTATCACCAATTACAGAATGAAACAAAGCTTTTGTATATCTTTCACATACAAAGCATCAATAAAAGCATTGTGGAACTCAAAAGGGATTTTGCTCAGATTGTCTTACTATTATATGCATAGATTCAGTCACCCTGCATCCTAGAAAGAGATGTCCTCCACTTTATTTCTGGTAAATACTTCCTACAAATTAAAAAAAAAATCTTGCTTTAGTATTTTGTTATCTGCAATTCCAAATGGGGGCACCCAAGCAGGCTCGCTCTCCAGATACTGCTCTGCGTGTCCAATCACACACAGAGTCGTGGCTTGGCACCGCCCCCTCTCTCTCCTCATTGGCTCACTGGTTGTGATTGACAGCAGTGGGAGCCAATGGCGTCTGCTGCTGTCTCAGCCAATGAAGAGGGATAGTCCCCGGAGAGTCGAGGCTCTTCTGCACACATGGCTGGATCGAGATAGGGTTCAGGTGAGTATTAGGGGGGCGGGGGGGTTGCTGCTGCACAGAGGTTTTTTACCTAAATGCATAGAATAATTGAAAGTAAAAAACCTTGAGCCTATACAACCACTTTAACTAATCAAGTAAAAATAAAAACATTTTTTGGTAATCTAGATTGAAAAAAAAATAAGAAAAAAGAGAAAGTAAATGGGAAACAAATTAAAAACATGTCAAAGATATGTGGTTTATATTTTCATAGTAAACGGGTCTAGGTGGTCAAGGGTGCATTCCTAAAGCCCCTATTCATATCATATTACAATACAAATGCTTTAGCATGTATAGTTTGTTCACATTGTCCAACTAATTACAATTTAAATTCTTTGTATCCAAAGATCCATAGATCCAATAAGCAAATCTCATATTATGTCAAAGTCTTGTATTGTATAAAAATGAAAAAAAAAACACTATAAAAAAAACAATATAGTGTTCCGCGCCAGGAAATGAAAATTAGCTGCAGCCTATCCCAGCTGTACCCACAGGTGTGGGATCAATGAAGAAATAAGAGACTTTTATATATGGGTAAGATTGGCGCTGCTAAGTGTTACCAATGTGACAGAGTATGTTAATAAAAATCCTTGGAAGATTAAATGAAAAATAAAATGAAAAAAATAAAAAAAAGTTGTACTGTCATTTTAAGACATCATCATATAAAGCAGTGTTTCTCAACTCCAATCCTCAAGGCGCCCCAACAGGATTTCCGCTCATATGAAACGGCTGTGGTAATTACTAAGGCAGTGAAACTGATCAAATCACCTGTGCAAAATCATGGTAATCCTAAAAACATGACCTGTTGGGGTGCCTTGAGGACTTGAGTTGAGAAACACTAATATAAGGTGCAAATGTGTTAAATATGCAGACACATTTAATAAAGTGTTAAAAAAAAATGATCAATGGGTATGTGCCCAAAATAATTTTTTAACTTTACCACTATTTTTTATGAACTTTAAAATTGAATGGATTCTATATGTTGATGTTCTTTTGCTGATCTATGCACTTTGAATTCACTAAAGAAATGGACACCGTTTGGACGCATACTCATTGATCAGTTTTTTGAACACTTTATTAAGTGTGTCTGCACATTTAACACATTTGCACCTTATGGCTACTTTCACACTGGGGCGCTTTTCAGGCATCTTTGCGCTAAAAATAGCACCTGTAAATCGCCTGAAAAGCTCCTCTCAAGCCACCCTAGTGTGAAAGCCGGAGTGCTTTCACACTGGGGTGGTATGCTTGCTGGATGAGAAAAAAAGTCATGCAAGCAGCATCTTCAGGGCATTGCGGGAGCGATGAATTCACTGCTCCTAAAATGCCCCTGCAATTGAAAATAATGGCCAGCGCTGCCGAAGCAGCTGCAAATCGCTTATGCAGTGGTGCATCGAGGACGCTTTTAACCCTTTCTTCGGCTGCTAGCGGAGGTTAAAAGCGCCCTGCTACCGGCTGAAAAGTGCTGCAAAGATGACGGCAAAGCACTGCTTTACCGCCGACGCCCCCCGCCCCAGTGTGAAAGTGCCCTTAACTGGTTGTTGCCCGCCACCGTCAAATGATGGCGGGGTGGTGCAGCTCATGTTCTGGGACCCGTCATATGATGGCGTCCCAAAATGGCCGCTCTCGCATGCCCGCGGGGGCGCGATTGCAGCCGCACCGTGTTGCTAGGACACGGCGCGACCCCGATCTGTGTAAAGAGCTGCGTCCACGGCTTTTTAACCATGTGGTCAGCTGTGTCATATCACAGCCAGTCACATGTAAACAAGGAAGTGCCGGTAAACGGCTCGCCTCGCCTCACACAGAGTGTGAGGAGAGGAGAGCCGATCAGCGGCATCTCCTCACAGGGGGACGTGTAAGAATGTAATCAGGGCACTGATCATTAGTGCCCTGATTACAATAAATAAATACAGTGTCACAAACATTTCCCACCATTGCCCACCAATGCCAGCATACAGTGCCCACCAGTGGCAGCAATCAGTGCCCACCACTGCCCACAAATGCCACAAATCAGTGCCCATTAGCCATGCCAGTCAGTGCTGGCAATCAGTGCTGCCCAACAATGCCCATCACTGTTGTCCATCAATGCCCATCAGTGCCACCCATCAATGGCCATCAGTACTCATATGTACTGTCTATCTGTGCCGCCTATCCGTGCCCACCAGTGCTGCCTATCAGTGCCCGCCACTGCCGCCTATCAGTGCCCACCAGTGCTGCATATTAGTGCCTATCAGTGCCACCTAACAGTGCCCATCAGTGCAGCCTATCAGTGCTCATAAGTGCCACATATCAGTGCCACCTATCAGTGCCCATAACTGTGGCATATTAGTGCCTCCTCATCAGTAGCACCTCATCAGTTCCCATAAGTGCCACCTCATCAATGGCCACCAGTTCAGCCTATCAGTGCTCATCGGTGCCGCCTCATCAGCACACATCAGTGAAGGCGAAAAATTACTTAGTTACAAAATTTACTGACAGAAAAAAAAGTAAAAAACATTTATTTTTCAAAATATTTGGTCTTTTTTTGTAAAAAAAAAAACTCAGCAGTGATTAAATACCACCAAAAGAAAGCTATATTTGTGTGAAGAAGATGATAAAAAATGTGTTTGGGTACAGTGTTGCAATTGTCATTCAAAGTGCGACAGCACTGAAAGCTGAAAAATGGCCTGGGCAGGAAGGGAATGTTAGTGCCTGGTAGGCAAGTGGTAATGATGATATCTTAAAGTGACAGTACACTTTTTTTTTCTTTTTTTTTCATTTTTTCGTTCTATTTTTCATAAAATCTTCCAAGGATTTTTATTAACATACTCTGTCACATTGGTAACACTTAGCAGTGCCAATCTTACCCATATATAAATTTCTCATATTGTATAAAAATGTTCTCATGCATAATATTAGGGGGCTTCCCATAAAAAATAGCATTACTTTTACAGGCTAAGTATGTTATCCATCCCCTAATCCAAAAGGTCTACAGTTACAGACACCACTGATATATGCTATACTAATTTTTAAAGAAAAGATTTAAAACTAAAAGCATCATTAAGGCCGGGGATTTGGTTGCCTCTAATTGGTGAATCCATCTAGTTTCTCTTTACAGGAACAACAATTTTTACACCATTTTTCATTATATAAAGAGCTGCAGCCATCTGACTCAGACAGGCTGACACAAACCACAGAAGATCCCCCTAATTACAAATTACATTGGTTCGAGAGCAATAGGAACCCATCTGGGAGGACTTAACCCTTGTTCGGAGTGTGTGTTTACCTTTTTCTTGCTCTGTTTGGAGGATCAAGTACTTGCGCTTTTTAAATTGAACATGTACTTGTGTTATTTATATTTTTTTAGCAACTGGGGATATAATTTAAGAAGAGTAGTTTAATATATTCTATATGAAATCTTATTAAGCATTAGGTAATGATTTTCACAGGACCGGCGTAACCATTAGACGGGACAGGCAGCCGCCTATGGCGGCAGGAAGGGGGGGGTTTGGTAAAATCCTTGCAGACAAAGTGACCCCGCTTGCTGCTATTACACACCCTGCCGCACCGAGCGGATTGGAGCTCTGTTTCGGATGCGGAGTGACAAACCGGAGGATGAGCCAGGCATGAGGATAAACAAGCGCCGGAGGAGCAAGGAGCTCCCCCAGGCACCATGACTTGTACAGCGGCTATACCTCTCTATCTCTGGCGCTCCACAGCCTCTGACATCCTGTCATAGTCACACAGTGAGAGCGGGGAAAGCCAGCTTGCACAGGAGTCACACTGTATCCTGTCTCCACTGTCTTCCTAACCCCACCCTCACTCCGCTGCTTGTCCAATCCGATACTCCGCCTCCCATTTGTGCCTGCCCAATCCGCTCACGCTCCAGCCACCTGCATGCTATGCACTTGCACTGTACTGTGAGAGGAGTTTTGTGGACAGCCATCCCCAGAATAACCCCCCTCTCTGTTCCCACCCCTTTGTGCTCGGCACCTTCTTCCCTCTCCCCCTTTCTTTTTCTCTCTCTACCCCTCTCCCCTCTTTTCCTTCCACCTCTCTTCCTGTCAGGGCTGGGCTCAACCCTTCCTTCTCAGAGCTCTGTGCTCAGCTGTCAGTTAAATGCCAATACTCTTCATTCCACAGTGACTCACCTGGTCTTCATTTCCTGCTCGTCAGCTAGCTCTACTACCTATTTAAACTGCGTGGATCAGATCTTATGTGCCTTTGCCCTGGTCAACATATCCGGAATCTCTCTGCTGTGTTTTCCTGTGAAATACTTTTGCTTGGCTGACTTCCCTTCTGGTTCCTGATCCTGTTTGCTGCACCCGACTTCGCTGATCTCTTGACTCCTGTTTCCCTGGCTTGTTCTGACTACCCATCCTGGTTACTGAATCTGGCAATGTTTTGACTAAGTTTGCACTGTTTATACCATTTTACCATTTTATTAAATAGTGTGATTTTTACTGCACTTCTGTCTCAGTCTGATTCATAGTTCCTGACAGTAGGCGAAGGCCATGAATTCAGAAGATGCAGGCAATGCACCCGACTTCGCTGATCTCTTGACTCCTGTTTCTCTGGCTTGTTCTGACTACCCATCCTGGTTACCGAACTCTGGCAATGTTTTGACTAAGTTTGCACTGTTTATACCATTTTACCATTTTATTAAATAGTGTGATTTTTACTGCACTTCTGTCTCAGTCTGATTCATAGTTCCTGACAGTAGGCGAAGGCCATGAATTCAGAAGATGCAGGCAATCCACTTGTTGGTAATATTTTTTCCAGATTGGATGAGCAGGATCACAGCATGGATCAGTTTGCCATAGCATTACGGACACTCCTAAGTCACACTGCTCACCTGGATCCTCCCACTGAAGCTGTTCCGGTGCAACCTGTGTTGCAGGCCGTCCCTGCTGATACTCCAGTCTCTGTGCAGGTACCCACCTCAAATATTACCTCTACAAGAGGTATGTCTGGTTCCGCTCCACTTCCCCAGCAATTTGGGTGCGATTCAGTTCAATGCAGAGGGTTTCTCAACCAGGTTGGGATATACTTTGGGTTGCTGCCCGAGGCGTTTCCCACAGATAGAAGCAAAGTAGGCTTTGTGATTTCTTTGCTTTCTGAGAAAGCCTTGGCCTGGGCAAATCCTCTATGGGAAACGCAAAGCCCTGTCGTCCTGAGTTACCCTGAGTTTGTGGCTTCCTTTAAAAGGGTATTTGATGCTCCACTTATGCCGCCAAGAGCCTCATGTCTGTCAAACAGCGTACGAGAACTGTTGCCGATTATGCCATTAAATTCCATACTCTGGCAGCAGAGGTTGATTGGAACAATGAGGCCCTTGTGGCTGCCTTTTCTCATGGTCTCTCATATACCATCAAAGATGAGATAGTAGCCCGAGACATACCCACTGAGCTGGAGAGGTTGATCACGTTTGCCTTTTTCATTGACTCCAGACTACGAGAGAGACCTTCTCTTAAGGAGCACTTGCGGAAGCCTCCTGTACGCTTTTCTCCGAACTTTGCAGTCCCACTCGTGCCTCCCTCACCTCCCATACCTCCTGGTACCAAGTCTGTCAGTAAGGTAGAACCCATGCAATTGGGCTTCACATGTCTCTCTGCAGATGAAAGGGCCTTTAGGAGGTGAGAGAGATTGTGCCTTTATTGTGGCCAGGCAGGTCACTTCCTGAAGTCTTGTTCTACCCATCCTGGGAGAACGCTTGCACCTGAGGTCCTGTAGGGGAGAGACCTTAGGTGGCATTATTTCATCCCCAGTTATCCAGAAGGATAAGCCCCTGGTTCCGGTGACCCTTTCTTGGTCTGAGTCGTTCATCAAGATACAGGCTCTAATCGACTCTTGGGCTGCAGGCCTGTTTATTGATGGTGCCTTTGTGTCTAAGCACTCGATTCGGCTGCAACTTTGTGCCACTCCTCTTGCCATTGAAGCTATTGATGGGAGACCTCTACAGCCTGCCCATGAGACTGCTCCATTGACCATGGCCATAGGGGCTCTTCAACATGAGATAATCCAATTCCAAGTAATTTCCTTACCTCATTTCCCGGTGGTTATTGTTTTTTCTTGGTTACAGAGGCACAACGCCTCTTTTGATTGGCTTCGTGCTGAGGTTCTTTCCTGGTCGCTACAATGCAGGAAGGCTTGTTTTCAGAAAGTGGCTAAGGTCTTGTGCACTTCTTCACTCTCTTTCCTGCTGGAGGAGCACCATGAATTTAGCGATGTATTTGACAAAGGTCAAGCCAGTAGTTTGCCTCAACACCGGCCATATGATTGCGCAATTGACCTTCAACCTGGTGTCATACCCCCTCGTGGCCGGGTTTACCCTTGGTCTGTCTTGGAGGACAAAGCCATGGAGTAGTATGTTGCCATGGCACTTTCTCGAGGATTCATCAGTAAATCCTTGTCTCCTGATGGTCCTGGTTTCTTCTTTGTGAAAAAGAAGAGTGGTGAACTGAGACCTTGTATTGATTATAAGGGTCTCAATTCCTTCATGATTAAGAATGCTTATCCGATTCCATTGATTACGGAGTTATTTTACCGCCTCAAGGGAGGGGTATACAATCTCGTGAGGATCAAGGAGGACGACGAATGGAAAACTGCGTTTACTACCAGAACTGGCCATTATGAATACCTTGTAATGCTGTTTGGTCTTTGTAATGCTCCGGCAGTTTTCCAGGAATTTATCAACGATGTCCTCCGAGATTTGTTGCAACTATGTGTGGTGGTTTATCTCTACGATATCCTCATATTTTCCAATTCCGTAGAGAGCCACCACACAGATGTCTGTCGTGTGCTTCAGAGACTGAGAGATAATAACCTGTATTGTAAATTGGAGAATGAACAGGTTATATTCCTGGGTTATGTCATTTCCACTGCTGGTTTTTCAATGGACATAGAGAAACTTTTGGCAGTTCTACGGTGGCCTCAACCCATGGGTTTACGTCCATTGCAACATTTTTTGGCTCTGCCAATTGTTATCTGAAGTTTATTCTTAACTTTTTGTTTCTGGTCAAACCCCTGACTGATATGACCAGAAAGGACAGTAACCCACAGAATTGGTCTCCGGATTGCATTCCAATGCATTTGAGAGTCTCAAGGCTGTCTTTGTTTCTGCTCCTGTGTTGGTACATCCTGATCCTATGGTACCTTAAATCATTGAGGTTGATGCATCCGAGACTGGAGTTGGTGCCCTGCTGTCTTAACGTCCTACCTCTGAGAGCGCTAAGCATCCTTGTGGCTACTTTTCCAAGAAATTGTCTTCTGCGGAATAAAATTATGAGATTGGGGACAGAGAGTTGTTAGCGACCATTTTAGCCCTTAAAGAATGGAGGCATCTCCTCAAAGGTATCACTGTGCCGATTCTTATTCTGACTGACCATAAGAATCTCACATTCTTGTCTGAGGTTAAACGCCTCTCTCCCAGAAGGGTGCAATGGGCTCTTTTCTTGTCAAGCTTCAATGATATAGTTTCATTCTTACCCGGTACTAAGAATGTACGGGCTGATGCATTGTTGCAACAGTTTTCCTCCGCTTCCAAGATGGAGTCGGTTCCTGTTCCTGTGATTCCTCCCTCCTCGTATTCTGGCTATGGTTCATACCAGTCTCATTTCACCTTTGGGTGACAGAACTCTTGCCACTCAGATCGATTCTCCTCCTGAGAAACCTTGTGACCGCTGCTTTGTCCCTGAGAGTCCCCGCACTGTCGTGCTCCAGACTTACCATTCTCCCAAGGCTGCTGTCCACCCAGGGAAGAATCATTTGGGCTATTTCCCAACAATTTTGGTGGGCTAGTCTACGCATTGATGTAGCCGCCTTCATAGCTGCTTGTTCCATGTGTGCTCAGAGTAAGACACCACGACATCATGACACCTTCCAGTGGGCCTCCTACAACCCATACCCAATTAAGAGAGGCCTTGGACCCACCTGTCTATGGATTTCATTGTGGCAACACAGGGCAACACAGTTATCCTTATAGTGGTTGACCGGCTCTCGAAAATGTGTCATTGTACTCCTCTTAAGAAGTTGCCCGCATCTAAAGAACTGGCTTCCATTTTTGCTCTGGAGATCTTTCCCTTACATGGGCTACCCAAGGTTATCATCTCGGACAGGGATAGCCAGTTTGTGTCCAGATTTCGGCGAGCCTTTTGAGCACAGTTTGGAATTCAGCTTGCCTTGTCCTCTGCATATCACCTGCAGTCCAATGGGGCTGCAGAACGAGCCAACCAGTCCTTGAAGTAGTTTTTACCTTGCTACATTTCTGACCACCATAAACACTGGTCAGACCTCTTACCTTGGGCAGAGTTTGCTCACAATAGTGCCATCAATACCGCTTCCGAATTGTCTCCATTCATGGCAAATTATGCTTTCCAACCATCCATGTTGCCTAGCTCATTTGTTCCTCAGAGCATTCCTGCATTGGAGGAGCATCTCCGTGGTCTTTGTTCCACTTGGGTACAGGTCCAAGAGTCCTTGCGACGTGCCAATAATAGGTACAGACGCCATACTACCTGCACCTTCCTACCAAGTTGAGGACAGGGTCTGGCTGTCATCTCGCAACCTCCAACTCCACGTTCCCTCATTAAAACTGACACCATGGTTTATTGGGCCCTTCTGTATTCTCCGTAAGACCAACCCAATAGCCTATGCTTTAGACGTTCCTTCTAATATGCGTATTTCTAATGTATTTTATATCTCCTTATTAAAACCTGTGATATGCAACTGCTTCACCACCTCGGTACCACGTCCTGACCCTGTTCAGGTTGAGAACCATGAGGAGTATGAGATACAATCTATCATTGATTCCCCTAGGTTCTGTGGGCGCATACAGTACCTGGTTAATTGGAAAGGGTACGGTCTGTAGGAATGCTCTTGGGTCTCATCCTCGGACGTACCTCCTGTCCTCCTTCGTGCTTTCCATATACGTTTTCCCCTCAAACCTAGTGGTCCTCCGAGGGAGAGGGGTCGTTGAGGAGGGGGTACTGTCAGGGCTGGGCTCAGCCCTTCCTTCTCAGAGCTCTGTGCTTAATTACCAGCGCTCTTTATTCCACGGTGACTCACCTGGTCTTCATTTCTTGCTCGTCAGCTAGTTCTACTAGCTATTTAAACTGCTTGGATCAGATCTTGCCTTTGCCCTGGTCAACATATCCGCACTCTCTCTGCTGTGTTTTCCTGTGAAAGACTTTTGCTTGGCTGACTTCCCTTCTGGTTCCTGATCCTGTTTGCTGCACCCGACTTTGCTGATCTCTTGACTCCTGTTTCTCTGGCTTGTTCTGACTACCCATCCTGGTTACCCAACTCTGGCTATGTTTTGACTACGCTTGCTCTGTTTATACCATTTTACCATTTTATTAAATAGTGTGATTTTTACTGCACTTCTGTCTCTGATTCATGGTTCCTGACACTTCCTCCTTCTCACCCTCCTCCCATTTATCTCATTCTCTCTCCCTCTCCCCCCCAGGCTAGGGCCTAGCCTGTCCATATACCACCTTGGTCTGTCTATATACCACCCTGGCCTGTCCATATATTACCCTTGCCTGTCCATATACCATCCTGGCCTGTCAATATACCACCGTGATCTGTCCATATATTACCCTAGCCTGTCTGTATAATACCCTGGCCTGTCTGTATACTACCCTAGCCTGTTCATATACCACCCTTGCCTGTCCATATACCACCCTAGCCTGTCCGTATACTACCGTAGCCTGTCTGTATATTACCCTAGCCTGTCCATATACCACCCTGGACTGTCCATATACTACCCTGGCCTGACCATATATTACCCTAACCTGTCCATATACCACCCTGGCCTGTCTATATACCACCCTGGCCTGTCCATATACTACCCTAGCCTGTCTGTATACTACCCTTTCCTGTCCGTATACTACACTCGCCTGTTCGTAAACCACCCTGGCCTGTTCATATAACACCCTAGCCTGTCCATATACTACCCTCGCCTGTCCATACACCACCCTGGCCTGTCCGTATATTACCCTAGCCTGTCTATTTACCCCTTGTTCAAAAAATGCCTTCATATATTAGGGATACACGCCATGTGTTGAATCTTCTTTCTTATATTACTATTAAGTCTGGTATGTGTATGGCAAGTGCCGATGTCACTTCTCTTTATACTATTATCCCTCATGATATGGGCTTGGAAGCAGTTAGAGAAGCTTTGGTCAGGGATTCCGGTCTTCCTGTGGATCAAATTTCTTTCATCATGGAACTACTTGTTTTTGCGGCCTCCCATAATTATTTTTGGTTTTACAACCAATTTTATCGGCAAAGTCGTGGTGTCGCTATGGGGGCCAAATACGCCCCTAGCTTGGCTAATCTCTTCATGGCCAAGTGGGAGGAGGATGTCATCTACGCCCACCGGAACCCCCATCTTGTTCTGTGGGCTAGGTACATAGATGACATCCTCCTCCTATGGGATGGTGATTGCCAGGAGCTCCAACAGTTCTTATCCTCCCTTAATGTTAATAACCGTGGGATTCACCTCAATTTTGAATTGAGTCAAACTCAGATTCACTTTTTAGACCTCACTTTGAATATAGAAGGTAACTGTTTATCAACATCAACGTTTTTCAAAGAAAGTGACCGCAACTCCTACATATCTCTAGAGAGCTGTCACTACAGACCTTGGCTTAATGCGATACCTAAAAGCCAATACATGAGAATACGTAGGAATTGTTCAGACCCAGATAAATTTATGGCACAGAGTAACATCCTTACAGAGAGATTCCTTGAAAAAGGATATAATCAAGATAGCCTGTTACCAGTCTTGAGGGAAGTACATGACATGGACAGAGATCTCTTATTGAGAGATAAATCTAGGCCTGGGAATTTAGATCAAAATTTGGGAGTACCTTTTATCACTACCTTTTCCCTACAGCATAAGGAAGTCAAACAATTGGTGTCTAAACATTGGCATATCATTACCAATGATAAAGTTCTGAAGGAGGCCCTACCGCTGAAGCCAAAAATTGTCTTCAGAGGAGCTCCTTCTTTTAGAAGCAAATTGGCTCCTAGTATATTAGATCCCCCAACCATCAAGACCACCTTTTTTGATAAACTTACTGGCTTTTATAAATGTAATAGGTGTCGGGTGTGTTCCACCAACTCCTGCCTAAATAGGAGAACTCAGTCTTTCATGTCTACTGTGACAGGTCGAACACATCCGATTACCCCATTTATTACGTGTTCCACCTTTGGGGTAGTTTACATGTTGCAATGCCCGTGTGGCTTGCAATATGTGGGACGTACCAAACGCCCCCTACAAGTGAGGCTCAACGAGCACATCACTAATATCCTGACAGGCTTCAAGAACCATTCTGTTTCCAAGCACTATCGATTGGTACATGGAAGAGATCCTTCCAATACCCTATTTTTAGGCATTGACCGATATAATCCCCACTGGCGAGGTAGTTCCATGGTGCGTGACATTTCCAGATTGGAGATGTCCTGGGTCCATAGGATCAAAAGTTACATGCCCCATGGTTTGAATATAGATGTGGATGTCAACGCCTTTATTGACAATTCCTAATTATGTCCTAGGCGTAGATTGTCCATTGGGAGTGGAGAATTCATATCTCAAAAATAATTTATATTTTTAATTTTTTTAGGATAAATATATATGACTTGCCACGTTAGGTATATGAAACCCAATTTTGGATTTTCTGTGGACTTTTTCGACTTTTTTAACTTCTCTGCCCCTCCGGGTACCCAATGTAATACCTTCTGAGAGAATTTGTTATTTTGGGGTGTATGAGAGTTCCGCTTCCTTTGTTATTTCACTCCACCCTAGCATATGAGGTGGAGTATTATTCCCCTGCCTACCCTCAATTCTGTTCAGTTTACCTCTATAGGCAGGTAATATGTATATGCATATATATATTTTTTTTAGGCCATTCACTTCCTAACACTTAGGTATTACGATGTTTTTTACTTTATTTGTAAAAAATTTTTTTATCTGTTGTCTTAATGTTAAAATATGTTTTGGATAATATTACTCTACATAGGTTAGATTTCTATGTTAGGGTTTTGATATGTCATACAAGGTATATGTATACCAGATGGTGCTTTCTGTTATATCTCATATGCGAATGCCCCTAGCATAGAAAGGTGCTGATGGTATTTTGATATAATACCCACATCCTAGGAGGTGTTGGTTCATATTTTAGTTTATTTTATCTATAGACTGATTGTAAATGCTCACAGTAATGATGGTATTGCATGATGTTAAGTTAGAATGCCCACATCCAGGATGGCGTACTCTTCCCCTTAGCGGGATTCAGGGCGAGGCTTGGTGTGCGCATATAACGTGGTGGCTCAGCACGCTGCCCGTTCCCCATTGAGAACGTCAACGTATGACGAAACGCGTCTGGGAGGGACGTGCTGACGTCACCACGTTGCCATAGTGAGGACAGGAGAGTGTTTGAATTGCCGGCCGGCTCCGTTTTACTTCACTTCGTTTTTAATCTTTCGAGTTTGTGTAAGTGTTACTACAATTTTAATAAACTTGGTACATACAGTATTATGCTATTGGCTCCTTTTCTACCATATGTACGCCTGAGCCTGGACCCTACTGTGGTTGGACGCATCCTCATCGTTCCCCATAGGAGCCCGCTTTAGATCTGATACACCGCTTATCCTATTCAGAGATCTGGTAAGCAGGATCTCCTGAAGGTTTGCTGCCGTATTTTACTCAGTGTTTGCCCCATGCTTGGAGATTGATCTTTGGCTGGATTAATTCTGCTCACTTATCTCTTTCTATCTGGTAAGCAGTTGGCACAAATGATTTGCTGCACTTAGAGGACTTTTCTTGGGTGGTCATTACATACCTAATCTTTTCCTCCGTTTTCTGGTAAGCAGATCTGGGTGTCATTCACGCTTTTTTGTTTCAGATGAACATTTTTCACCTCATTTTTTCTATCCCATTATCTGTGATTTGCATGCCTTTTTACACTCATATTATCACCCTCAGTGTTACCTCTTACACTGAATATTTCTGATCACTTATGATTTCTTGGGCTGTAATTGAGTGTTGCACTTTTTTTGTTTTTTGAGGTGTTTTGCAGTATTACACTATGTTTGCTTCTTTTATTTTTTGTCAAATTCTGTGAACTGCACACACGGGACGAGTGTGTTTATCCTGCCTCCTCTGGACTGATCATCTCAAGGCCCAGGCTGGGTATAAGCCACTTGCCCTGTTTTGGCTTTCTTCTGGTAAGCACATTATTGTACTAAGGGTTCCAGATTTATGTTGTTTGCATCACATATTTACCCTGGAGGAATATCTCGTCACTCATCTATGACAAGATTTATTCATTCATTTTTACTGTATATAAGGGACTTTCTTTGCACATGAACTATACTTCACAGTGTTGTTTTTCATTATGCTTTTTTGTTTGTAGCGCGGTTTCTTTGTTTTAAGTTTATTGTGGTGTGCCTCACTTGTAACCGCAGCTTGCCATATACATTTTTTTTCCAAGCGCAGTTTTTTCTTTTATAATTGTCTATATACCAATCTGGCCTGTCCATATACTACCCTAGCCTGTCCATATACTACCCTAGCCTGTCCATATACCACCCTGGCCTGTCCATTTACCACCCTGGCCTGTCCATATACCACCATAGAAATAAAAATAAGAATAAAAAACCATTATGAATAATTAAAGCATATTATATCACAGCAAAAAACTTTACTCAATAGTAAGTCCTTATAAGTGAGAAAAATGTTAGCAAAATGCGTGCTTTGAAAAAGAGTTATTCAGACTCAAAATATATATAGCAAAAGTTCAGATCCAGAATATGATGAATTGGTGATCATATTTGAAAGACTTTAAGTGAAATAGTGACCAATCCTTCACCACACTAGATACACCCAACGTGAGCAGATGAATGGGCTGCTTACCAGATATATTTGACTTCTTTAATGAAAAAGAAAGTCAAATATCGCTTTATCAAATATCGTGCCGCATTCACCTCCGTGGCGGGCATGCATTCCACCCGCCACTGCAGACAACCAGAGATCTGACGTAGAGTACAGCGTGACCAGGTACCGCCTCGACGTGCGTTTCATGATTACATCTTCAAGAAGTGAATGCATCACTAATTCAGCTATTTCAATGCATCTAGCTTGCAGCCCCAGTGCCGGGTCTGGCACTTTTTAAGTAAGGAGCCATTTGGCTAGTTTTTTAATATGTCTTTTAATAAACGTTATTACGCCATGGATATTCTTTGATTGTCTTTACATATCCTGCCTTATACCCTGAGGAGGAGGTCCCTGTACATCTCTCAGCTTCTCCACATGCATGGAGGCATTATCCTGCCAAAGCGATATTTGACTTTCTTTTTCATTAAAGAAGTCAAATATATCTGGTAAGCAGCCCATTCATATGCTCACGTTGGGAGTATCTAGTGTAGTGAAGGATTGGTCACTATTTCACTTAAAGAAAGTCTTTCAACTAATGATCACCAATTCAACATATTCTGGATCTGAACTTTTGCTATATATATTTTGAGTCTGAATAACTCTTTCAAAGCACGCATTTTGCTAAAATTTTTCTCACTTATAAGGACTTACTATTGAGTAAAGTTTTTTGCTGTGATATAATATGCTTTAATTATTCATAATGTTTTTTTATTATTATTTTTATTTCTATGGTGAAATATTCTATTAGCGCTTTCTATTTTATATTCACAAATTGTAGAGTGTTTTTTTCACTTTTCTGGGAAAGCAGCTTTTTTGCAACTTATATTTTTTTATATTTATAAATATAATTTAGTGGCGCTGAGTTTTTTCTTTTTCTTATTTGCTCTGTCCATATACCACCCTAGCCTGTCCATATACTACCCTAGCCTGTCTGTATACCACCCTGACCTGTCCGTATATTACCCTAGCCTTTTTACCACCCTGGCCTGTCCATATACTACCATAGCCTGTCCGTATACTACCACATCCTGTCCGTATATTACCCTAGCATGTCCATATACCACCCTGGCCTGTCCATATACTACCCTGGTGTAGTGATGTAGTAGTTGGTAGATAATAATTATTTAGTTATTATTATAATGTAGGTAATTTCCAGGAGCAGTCCAATTCTTCCAGAGAGATACACTTTATTGAAACTTCAGACAGAATAAAGTCCATAAGATACTTGTGACAGATGACAAAATCCAACAGCGTAAATATAGAATAGGTGACAGGCTTTTTGTGCAGCATTCAAACACATTCAGAGAACCCAGTTCCTTCTGTCACCCCTTTAGCCAAAATGGGTTGCCTTCTTATACACCTTATACACCGAAGTGCTGAGCAATTCGATCGCCCGTTTCCATTAGGCCTTTGATCTGCTTCTGTCTTTCAGAGTGACAGATAATGACCATTAGCTGTAAACAGCTGCAGTCATAAACTGCCCTAATTTGCATTCTTACATATTAACATTAACATAGCACAGAGTCACTATCTGTCCCCTTTGATATGTGGAGTAAATATTGTTTGGTCAGTATCCCCTTTGATCAACAAGTCCCCTTTGAAATGCGTAATTAGATAAACAGATACCAATGTGACCCTGCACAACATTAACAACCTTTTTATGTGTAAAATGGATTTGTCCTGGAATGTTTGTATGTGATACATGTATACATATAACACAATATATAAAATACATACACACACATGCATATACAGTGGGGACGGAAAGTATTCAGATCCCCTTAAATTTTTCACTCTTTGTTATATTGCAGCCATTTGCTAAAATCATTTAAGTTCATTTTTTTCCTCATTAATGTACACACAGCACCCCATATTGACAGAAAAACACAGAATTGTTGACATTTTTGCAGATTTATTAAAAAAGAAAAACTGAAATATCACATGGTCCTAAGTATTCAGACCCTTTGCTGTGACACTCATATATTTAACTCAGGTGCTGTCCATTTCTACTGATCATCCTTGAGATGGTTCTACACCTTCATTTGAGTCCAGCTGTGTTTGATTATACTGATTGGACTTGATTAGGAAAGCCACACACCTGTCTATATAAGGCCTTACAGCTCACAGTGCATGTCAGAGCAAATGAGTATCATGAGGTCAAAGGAACTGCCTGAAGAGCTGAGAGACAGAATTGTGGCAAGGCACAGATCTGGCCAAGGTTACAAAAAAATGTCTGCTGCACTTAAGGTTTCTAAGAGCACAGCGGCCTCCATAATCCTTAAATGGAAGACATTTGGGACGACCAGAACCCTTCCTAGAGCTGACCGTCCGGCCAAACTTAACTATTGGGGGAGAAGAGCCTTGGTGAGAGAGGTAAAGAAGAACCCAAAGATCACTGTGGCTGAGCTCCAGAGATGCAGTCGGGAGATGGGAGAAAGTTGTAGAAAGTCAACCATCACTGCAGCCCTCCAACAGTGGGGGGTTTTATGGCAGAGTGGCCCGACGGAAGCCAACAAGACAATGACCCTAAGCACACAGCTAAAATAACGAAGGAGTGGCTTCACAACAACTCTGTGACTGTTCTTGAATGGCCCGGCCAGAGCCCTGAGTAAACCCAATTGAGCAGCTCTGGAGAGAACTAAAAATGGCTGTCCAACAACGTTTACCATCCAACCTGACAGAACTGGAGGGGATCTGCAAGGAGGAATGGCAGAGGATCCCCAAATCCAGGTGTGAAAAACTTGCATCTTTCCCAAAAAGACTCATGGCTGTATTAGATCAAAAGGGTTCTTCTACTAAATACCGAGCAAAGGGTCTGAATACTTAGGACCATGTGATATTTTAGTTTTGTCAACAATTCTGTGTTTTTCTGTCAATATGGGGTGTTGTGTGTACATTAATGAGGAAGAAAATGAACTTAAATGATTTTAACAAATGGCTGCAATATAACAAAGAGTGAAAAATGTAAGGGGGTCTGAATACTTTCCATCCCCACTGTATATATGTACACACACACACATAAAATATACTACACCTGGCCTGTCCATATATTACCCTGGCCTGTCCGTATACTACCCTAGCCTGTCCATATACTAACATAGCCTGTCCATCCACCCTGGCCTGTCCATATACCACCCTAGCCTGTCCATATACTACCCTGACCTATCCATATACTACCCTAGCCTGTCCATATACTACCCTAGCCTGTCTATAAACCACCCTGGCCTGTCCATATACTACCCTAGCCTGCCCATATACTACCCTAGCCTGTCTATATACTACCCTAGCCTGTCTATATACTATCCCAGCCTGTCCATATACTACCCTAGCCTGGCTATATACCACCCTGGCCTGTCCGTATACTACCCTAGCCTGTCCATACACTACCTTAGCCTGTCCATATACTACCTTAGCCTGTCTATATAATACCCTAGCCTGTCCATATACTACCCTAACCTGTCTATACACCTGTGGACCAAGGCTGGTATGAGGAAGCGAGCTGGTGCCGCCACTAATTGTCTTGGTCACCCCCTTGGTCACCCCCTCTATCTCCATTGTATACATGGGCAGGGCAAAGTGGGTGGAGTCAGGGGCGGAACCAAGGGGAGGGGGCAGCAAAATGAGGTTTTGCCTAGGGTGTCAAAAATCCTTGCACCAGCCCTGGACTTTCGCTATACCAGTTTAATTTTAATTGTATTATTTGGATCAGTTTTGCTAAGTGGCCAGTTCATTAAATATGTATCCATGGTAAGGGGTAGGGGTGTAGTTAGGTTGTACCTGGCCTTATTTTTAACAACACTAACTGGGACAATTTCGAGGATGGGATATTTACCCAGTGTGAATATACTTCATTGTGATACTCTTCCTCTATATATCATGCTTACAAGAAGATTAATGGAGACCCCTTTAGGGAAAGATGTATGAAGATAGCTAGATCTGCTTTTTTCTTGGTAATCTAGGTATCTCTTCACTTTTTATGTTTATTGTTTTGTTTAAAATAGAAGTATGGAAATCCGGTTTTTCCCATAATCATACTTACCTCAGTGGACGCAGCATCAGACTGATGCTGTATCTGTCCCTCGGTGTCTCTGCACTGAGAACCGAGCCACTGAACACCGCCGATGGCTCGGTTCTCTCACCTCCTTGAGTGGAGTGATGCTGAATGTTAGTCAGCATCTCTCCTGCTCTGCTCCTCCACGCTCATTGGAGCGCTGAGCTGTGGAGGGGCGGGGAGCGGCTGTCTCAGCGGCTCGCTGAGAGGCTGAGACTGCATCAGTCCAAGCAGCTGGCAGTTCCAGACTTCCTAAGTCCGGATGATGCGCTGCCTCGACTAATCCTGGTGACGTCAGCGGAGAGTGGACTTCAGACCGCTGTCCGCTGAAAACGGGTCACAGGATGCAAAATTAAGTGCACTCCTGTGACCCTTAAGAGAAGCCCAGCCTAAAAAGCTCAGGCTGGATTTCTTTTTAAATTTGTCAATGGAATTGGAATGTCTATGTTTGGTTACCTAGCATATGCTAAATGCAACATATTATTAAAACTTGTCTTTACTGCTCTGCCACATCCAGCCCACAGCGCTGCTGCCATCCGATCCCTCCTCCTCTGTACCGATCGGTACAGAGAGGGGAGGGAGGAACCGGCGTCATGACATGACGCCGGTTTTTTTACATGTGATTGCTCCGTCATTTGACGGAGCGATCACATGGTAAAGGGCCGCGATCAGCGGACGTTTACCGTGATCCGTGATGCGCAGGGTCCTCTGGACCCAGCGGTCACGGATGTTCCCGTGCGCGTGCCCCAGGGGGGCGCGCAGGAGCAGTTTTCTGGGATCACGTCAAAGTACGTGCTCCCAGAGTTATCCAACCGCCCTGCAGCCGTCATTTGGCTATGGGCCGGTTGGTAACTGGTTAATGGCTGTATGTTGAGTTATTTTGAGGGGACAGCAAATGTACACTTTTATTCAAGCTGTAGACTCACTACTTTACATTGTAGCAAAGTGTCATTTCTTCAGTGTTGTCACATAAAAATATATAATAGAATATATTTACAAAAATGTGGGGGGTGTACTCACTTTTGTGAGATACTGTATATATACTATATATATATATATATATATATATATATATATATACACACTGTATTGTCAAAAGTATTGAGACTCCTGCCTTTACGTGCACGTGCACTTTAATGGCATCCCAGTCTAATGCCCCGTACACACGGTCGGACATTAATCAGACATTCCGCCAACAAAATCCATGGATTTTTCCCGACGGATGTTGGCACAAACTTGTCTTGCATACACACGGTCACACAAAGTTGTCGGAAAATCGGATCGTTCTGAACACGGTGAAGTAAAAGACGTACGTTGGGACTAAAAACGGGGCAGTAGCCAATAGCTTTTGTCTCTTAATTTATTCTGAGCATGCGTGGCACTTTGTGTGTCGGATTTGTGTACACACGATCGGAATTTCCGACAGCGGATTTTGTTGTCGGAAAATTTTATAGCAAGCTCTCAAACTTGTCAGAAATGTGTGTCGGAAATTCCTATAGAAAATGTGTGATGGAGCCTACACACGGTCGGAATTTCCGACAACAAGCTCCTATCACACATTTTCCATCGGAAAATCCTATCGTGTGTACAGGGCATTAGTCCGTAGGGTTCAATATTGAGTTGAGCTCTCCTAAAGTAAAATTCATACAATCACTTTGAGCTTTACCATTCCCCTGAGTACATAAAAGTTGCACTAATGTGATATTTTAATCAGCAAACTTTGTTGATTATATTTTGGTGTAAATTTACACTAGATTGTCAAAAGTATTGTGACTCCTGCTTTTATATACACACACACACAAACCTTAATGGCATCCCAGTCTTAGTCTGTAGGGTTTAATATTGAGTTGGCCCACCCTTTGCAGCTATAACAATTTTAACTCTTCTTGGAAGGCTGTCCACAAGGTTTAGGAGTGTGTCTATGGGAATGTTTGACCATTCTTCCAGAAGCGCATTTGTGAGGTCAGGCACTGATGTTGAACAAGAAGGCCTGGCTCGCAGTTACATAGGTAGTGAGGTTGAAAAAAGGCAGTCCATTTACTTCAACCAATAAGCAGTCTCCGCTCTAATTCATCCCGAAGGTGTTCTATCGGGTTGAGGTCAGGACTCTGCGCAGGCCAGTCAAGTTCCTCCACCCCAAACTAGCTCATCCAAGTCTTTGTGGACCTTGGTTAATAAAGCTAATTTTCTCTTACCCTTTGTGCCAGTGACTGGCTTCAACCAAGGTGGGTCATCACTGGGGAAGACGGAAGATCCCAGCTATGAAATGGCTCACCTGGGGGTAGTGCTGCACAAGATAGTATTAAGGAAAACCGACCCTCTTCTATTTATCATAGCATGGAAGGTTGTTGTTCTGTAGTCCTCAGAGAACAATGTACTGTAATTGATCCCAATCAGCACAGTAAAAGAACACAGGAAGGTATCAACTCACAAGGTATCTAGCAAGATCAACAGGTATTTTTTGGAACTTATTAAACATATAAAACAATATGCCTTTAATGGTACATTTCACAGACCAAAGGGAACCAAATAAGAGAGATAATATCTGTTATATATTTCCACAGTGATATCAAAATGAAAGTTTTAGCATGTCACTATTCTTTGTTTCCATTAATAATTATTATGCATCTCTCGCTTATGACCACCTTTTTTTTAAATAAACTGCAGGCCAGAGGCATGAGCTAGAGCTGAAAGCAAGTCATTCTACCCACAGATAGATGATTAACTTTTATATTCTGATAAATGTGTGATTTCTGCTGGATGTAGCACTGAAACTGGAACATGTCAGTTATATGACAAAGGTGTTCCATACAAGCATTGTGGGCAAATACTGCGATGAAGCCCCTTTATAACATGAAGGAAATTATTTAAATAAACTTGCTTTTTACCACTAGGAAATAATCTTAACAAATACCTTTTACATGCCTTTGGTACAGATATTTAGGACGTCGTCCAGACATTTCCTAATGTTTCAGACATAATAATTAAAGAGGTAGTAAACCCCGAATTTGTATTTTTATGACCACATGACCACAAGTTCTCAATGGGATTAAGATCTGGAGAGTTTCCTGGCCATGGACCCAAAATGTCCATGTTTTGTTCCCCAAGCCACTTAGTTATCACTTTTGCCTTATGGCAAGGTGCTCCATCGTGCTGGAAAAGGCATTGTTGGTCACCAAACTGATCTTTAATGGTTGGGAGAAGTTGTTCTCCGAGGATGTTTTTGTACCATTCTTTATTCATGGCTGTGTTCTTAGGCAAAATTGTGAGTGAGCCCACTCCCTTGGCTGCAAAGCTGCCCCAAACATATATGGTCTCAAGATGCTTTACTGTTGGCATGACACAGGACTGATGGTAGTGCTCACCTTTTCTTCTCTGGACAAGGTTTTTTCCAGATGCCCCAAACAATCAAAAAGGGGATTCATCAGAGAAAATTACTTTTCCCCAATCCTCAGCAGTCCAATCCCTGTACCTTTTGCAGAATATCAGTCTGTCCCTGATGTTTTTCCTGGAGAGAAGTGGCTTCTTTGCTGCCCTTCTTGACACCAGGCCATCCTCTAAAAGTCTTCCCCTCACTGTGCGTGCAGATGCACTCACACCTGCCTGCTGCCATTCCTTAGCAAGCTCTGCACTGGTAGTGCCCCGAACCCACAGATGAATGAACTGTAAGAAACGGTCCTGGCACTTGCTGTACATTCTTGGACACTCTGAAACCTTCTTTACAAATGCCGTGGAAATGTTTTTTTTTTATAGGATTAAGTTCATTTTCATGGCAAACAGGGACTTTGCAATTAATTGCAATTCATCTCATCACTCCTAATAACATTCTGGAGTATATGCAAATTGCCATCATAAAAACTGAGGCAGCAGACTTTGTGAAAATTAATATTTGTGTCATTCTCAGAACTTGTGGCCACAGCTGTAGATGCACACCAGTATGGAAAAAAATTGGCTTTATATAGGAAAAGACTAATAACATTACATACATCCAGGAGTCCTGGTGGAATTGTGCACATATACCTGGGTATATACAGGTTTTAATAAAACTACCTTCAGATAAATGTTACTACAAAGTCCAGTTGCAGGGGTCCCTGATGATGATCATGACGAGATGTCCATCTTGGTGTCAAAGACCTGAAGACACAGAATTAACGATGATGGGGAGATCCTCCAATCGTTGTCCAACCAGTCTGGAATATTGCTTCTCACCAGCAGAAACCGTGGTGTGACACTGGAACTCACAATCAGCCTATCTGCTCTGCTTCTTAGTCCCTAGTAGCTTTTAATCTGCTGTGCAACCAGACCTCTAACTACTCATGGGCTGTCGTATGCCTAACTTGGCTTTAGCCTATGCCAGCTACTGAGCCCTGAGCTGACACTAGCTATAGTATCCCAGACCAGAAAGGATAGATTTCAATAAAATAACAGAAGCTTCATATAAATCCTATTACAACAAACAGGTTACCCACTAACATACAGTTGTGTTCAAAATAATAGCAGTCCAACATCACTAACCAGATCAATCACTGTTCTTGGTATAACTTATATTTCTACATGGCAAATAATTTACTAGTAGGTGAAGTAGAGTAATAGAAAACCAACAGACCCAACAGTCATGACATGCATGCTGCTGATTCTGTGTAATTGAATCATTAATTGAAAGGGGCATGTTCAAAATCAAAGCAGTGTGGAGTTCAATTAGTGAGGTCATTCAGTCTGTGAAAGAACAGGTGTCAAACAGGTGGCCCTTATTTAACCACTTTAGAACCCAGCCTCTTTTTGAGATTTGTTGTTTACAAGTTAAAAACTGTTTTTTTTTTTGCTAGAAAATTACTTAGAACCCCAATCATTATTACATTTTTTTCTAACACCCTAGAGAATAAAATGGCGGTCGCAATACTTTCTGTCACACCATATTCGCGCAGCGGTCTTACAAGCGCACTTTTTTTTGAAAAAATACACTTTTCTTAATTAAAAAATAAGACAACAGTAAAGTTAGCCCAATTTTTTTTGTACTGTGAAAGATAATGTTATGCCGAGTAAATTGATACCCAACATGTCACGCTTCAAAATTGCGCCCGCTCGTGGAATGGCGACAAACTTTTACCCTTAAAAGTCTCCATAGGCAACATTTAAAAAAATTTTACAGGTTGCATGTTTTGAGTTACTGAGGAGGTTTAGGGCTAGAATTATTGCTCTCGCTCTACCGATCATGGCAATACCTCACATGTGTGGTTTGAACACCGATTTCAAATGCAAGGAGCTACTCATGTATGCATTTGCTGCTGCACGCGAGCATGGCGGGATGGGGCGCGTTTTAAAAATTTTTTTTTCTTATTTATTTTACCTTTTATTTTTTATTTTTACAAAATGGTGTCACTTTTTTTCCTATTACAAGGAATGTAAACATCCCTTGTAATAGAAAAAAAAAACATGACAGGACCTCTTAAATATGAAATCTGGGGTCAAAAAGACCTCAGATCTCATATTTACACTAAAATTCAATAAAAAAAAAAAAAAGGCTCTTTAAGAGCTATGGGCAGAAGTGACGTTTTGGCGTCGCTTCTGCCCTGCAATGTTATGGAGACGGATGGGGGCCATCTTCCCCCGACTCGTCTCCATACCCAGCAAGGGGCAACATCCGATCGCCTCCGCCGCTGCCGATCCAGTAGGTGGCGGAGGGTACCGAAGCACGGCGGGAGGCCCTCTCCCGCCACCGATAAAATTGTTCTCGTGGTGAATCCGCGGCAGAGACCACTCTTTTTCTTTTTTTTAAATTATTTTTATTGTTTTTAGAAAAACACTTATAATATACAACAAACACTAAGGACCACTCACCACAATACAGTGAGCCATCCTAAAAATAAAGAAAAAGAAAACAGAAACCAAAGTGCATTACATTAAGTCACCAATACGAACATTGCCCGCGAAGCTTGTCAACTCAACCTACACCACCTCTCAACCCCTCATTTACATACTTTAACCAAAATATAATGCTTCATCTAAAAAAAGGAAAAAAAAAACCCCACCCGCTCCATCAAGATTATATAAGATATTAAACCCACCATACTTTTAGCACAGGAGAACCACGTACCCGCCCCTTCAGAGATAATGAGATCCATATCACACCTGCTAGTAAGCGAGAAAGGATAACTTCAAACAATGATACAATTTAATCTGTTACAGTGAGAGGCCATCCATCCCCTCCAGATCTTATCAAATTTAAGAAGCGCCAGGGGCGTACCAACAGGTTTGCGAGACCGGCGCCCTCCAGGGGCGCACGCTGAGGGGGGGTTGCAAATTGGCAGTGTTCTACTGCTCTTCTGAGTTGTTCTTGTTAATTAAGTTCAGCACAGCAGCGCAGCGGTCAGCGGTGGGCTGCCTGGCGGCGCCCTGCCCGAGCACTGCTGCCTGCTGCTGGGCTAGTGTGTGGACTGGCAGCTGGCCTGGCTAAGTGAAGTCTAAAATCGCGTTGCGGGAGAGGGGGAAGAAGGTAACCCTCCTCCTCCACTCTGAATGCTGGAGACTCGGTCTAGCTTTCTGGCCAAGGCTCCAGCATTAGAGCGGAGAAGGGTTTTTACCTTCTTCCTCCTCCGCGCCTAGTGGATGGATTAGGCTATCTGGCTCCACTCACCTCCTCCTCCTGACATGTCCCTCCCATCTTCTTAATCATCTGCGTGAAGAAGGTCCGGGGGCGGGAAGACAGACAGTCGGTGAGTGACAACGGTGATGTCCTCTTCCGCACCTAGTGGAATTTGGCTCCACCAACCTCCCCCCTCCATCTTCACCAGGCAGGCAGCGTGGTGTGAGGGAAGGGAAGTGTGCCAGGAATCAGAAGAGCACGTCCGTCTTGAAGTTGTCTGAGGAGCTGTGGACCTGGCTTGCACCTGTAACTTCGGTACTATTTTCTTCTGTGACAGTTACTCCCAGATTCCATTTACTGAGTCTGTTTCATGTTCCTTAGCAAACTTCTAATCACTATTTGCCAGTTTGCTTATTTTTTTATGTGTTTTCATACCTGAATTATCTGCCACTGTATTTGTCTATAGGAATATATTGCTTCAACCTTCTGATGCTTTATTCATTTTATTTTGGGCCTAGCTTCTGTGACCTGACCCCCAACTTCTACTAACTCTGTCCCTGTGACCCCAACTTCCTCTAAATATGTCCCTGTGACTCCCAAATTCCACTAACTATTCCTGTCACAGCGCCGGTCTCGCCAACCCCTTGGTACGCCCTATAGGAACAGAGTTAGTGGAGGTTGGGGGTCACAGGGACAGAGTTAGAGGAAGTTGAGGTCACAGGGACAGAGTTAGTGGAAGTTGGAGGTCACGGGGACAGAGTCAGTAGATTTTGGGGGGTCACAGGGACAAAGTTAGTGGAATTTGGGGTCACGGTGACGCAGTCAGTGGAAGTTTGGGGGTCACAGGGACAGAGTTAGTGGAAGTTGGGGCCACAGGAAAAGAGTTAGTGAAGTTGGGGGTCACAGGGACAAAGTTAGTGGAATTTGGGGTCACGGGGACGCAGTCAGTGCAAGTTTGGGGGTCACAGGGACAAAGTCATTGGTAGTTGGGGTCACAAGGCCAGAGTCAGTGGAAGTTGGGGTCATAGGGATGCAGTCAGTGGAAGTTGGGGTCACAAGGACAGAGTCAGTGGAAGTTGGGGTCACGGGGATCGGGATACAGTTAGTGGAATTTGGGGTCACAGTAAGTGGAAGGTGGGGTCACAGGAACCCATAAAAAATATTGATCATAAGCATTTTTTATATTTTTTTTTTGTATTATTTCTTTGTAGTTTACTAAGGAGGGAATTGTATACACACACATTGTTTACTGTTGGATATAGGCTGAGCTAGTTTTGTTATAGTTTTAATCTATATGTATGTTCAAAAATAGAAAATGGTTTATATTGTATTAGACTGACAATGGATAATACATTGGAAGGGGAAGGCGAAGCAATGTGTGTGCATGTCCAGAAGGATTTTCAGGACAAGGAATGAAGTTTGATTATGTTTGTTATGGGAGGAGGAAATTATGGGGAAGAGGCAGATTTGAGATAATTATATACAAATGATTACTCTTAAAAATGTAAACTGACAATGTATAATGGGGGGGGGGGGGGTGTCCCCCTCACACCCCTACTGCCATACGTCTTCCTGCTGCCCCATGCCCACCTCACACCCACTGCTGCCCCATGTTCCCCTCTAAAACTGCCATGATGTGCCAATTTTATGCATATCAAACTGATTGCCATGGTGTGCCAAACCTGTTGCCTTCATTTTAAAATATGCAATACAAGCAAGTGGTAAAATATTTACTATTAGTCTTGAAACTCTAGGGGAATTAATAAAATCCATGTTGGGTGCTGCTGTCCTGTATGACAATATTACACCATGTGGTGCTTTAGCATTAGTTTAAACAGTACTAAGCTTTATTTAATGATGTGAGTTGTCACTCTTTTGCCCCGTACACACGATTGGAAAACCTGCCAGCAAAAGTCTGATGAGAGCTTTTGGTCGGAAATTGCGACTGTTTGTATGCTCCATCAGACTTTTGCTGGCGGATTTCTCACCAGCAAAAGATTGAGGGCAGGTTCTCTATTTTTTGGTCAGAAAAAGTTCCTATCCGAAAATGCGTTCGTCTGTATGTAATTTGGACGTGCAAAAAATCACGCATGCTCAGAATCAAGTTCGAGACGGAAGCGCTCGGTCTGGTAAAACTAGCGTTCATAATGGAGATAGCACATTCGTCATGCTGTAAATTTTTGGATCTTCTAATGCAGCGCATTTTTTTGTTAATAAAATAGAAAAGACTATCATTCTGAGCCCAGCATTTTTCATTCTTGTCACAATCATTTTTGACCCGTACTGTCTATTGATATGTAAAACACTTTTTGTTAAATCATTCATTTGTTAGCAATAATAACATCTAGTTAATAATAATTTTCGGACAATAAATATGTTAAAAAATACTATACCTGGCTCCAGCTGGGCTCCTCGTCTTCTTCCAGGATGGAAGGCCCAGGTTGGTCCTCGGAAGCCTCAGCTGGGGTTGAGGGAAGGGTGGATGGAAGTGTAGAAAGTGATTCACTGGCTTCAATATGGTCTTCCAGAAACCGCATCCTATTGTAGCACCACAGACTGGGTACATACACATCCTTTGCTGCTGCTCCTGATTTCATGGAAGCCTGGACCTTATTAAGCTCCTTCCTATACGTGCTTCTCAAGCTACCAATTTTCTTATCCACAAACTCGATGTCTGTGTCGGGGACCTGCGTCTTCACAAATTGCAGCAGTTTCTCCAGCGATGCCTTCCTAGCTGGTTTATTTCAAATTAAGGGTTTTTTAACCTCCCACAAATTTCTCATATCCCTGTATCTGTCTATGAACTGGACCATGAATCCTGGGTCTTTGAATTGTTTCATATTTGCTGCAAGACAAAAACACTAATATCAGGCTAAACTCTTCTAATCTTATCCCAATATAGGCCTCAATCTCGAATCAGTATAGGCCACTGATGTCCCAAGTTAAAATGTTACCTTTGTTCTCACGAACGGCACTTCCCCCACTCACTGATCGTACACACGACACATGCGTGTTAGCTTTATATACACTGCGCATGCGTGAAACTTCGCCCGCCCCTGATGTTCGTTCTAGAATATTCGCCGCCCCTTCTCTTTCGTTGCAGTGGGAGAGGAACATGGCGGAGACACAGCAGGTGTGTAATAGCAGTAACAAGGAGGAAGAGATGGTGGAGATGGTGGACACCTTGAAGAGGGCCGACTATGAAGGGAAGTATGGACCTTACCTAAACCCAAATGTGAGAAAGGCCAAGGTCATGTCTAAAGTTGTGAAGAGTCTGCACAGGAATTTTGGGGTACGACAATCCAAGGAGCAATTGAGGAAACGCTGGTCAGACCTGAAATTGAGGGAGCAGGATCAGTACAGAAGGATCAAGAAAGTGCTTCTAAAAATAAGTACTTGTCATGTGTTCCTATTATTATTATTACTTGCATGCTGCTCCATGTGCTTTTCTTTACTGTTGTACATTTTTAAATGGCTACTTTTATGTTCGTGGGCACAGTAATCGGTCACAGTAAACATTGTTCGTTTGCCAACTAAATACAATGTTTTTGGCAGATACTGGGTTAACTACATTTGGTCATGCTAATTTGTATTAAAAGTTTAGGACATTGCTGTCTAGATGTGTTTGAAACTAGAAAGAATTGCAAACTTGATTCAGTGTAATGTAAGGAGAGGACACTCAGCAGCTGTTTACACATCTGGACTCAGGAGCATTAGTGTGGGACACTAGAAGAAACTTTTTAGGGTGTCCCACACAGGTACTCCAGTGGATACTTGGGGTGTCTCCATGTGTGAAACTTGTCCAAAAAAGGTAAGTATTCCAGCTTTGGTAAGGGAAAAAATCATGTCTTCAGCTTGGAACTCTGCCAAAACAAACAATTGTACCCCACTTCCAAGCAATGTTTCACATTCCTATTTCTGGCCTCAAATATCTGTGTGCTATGTATACCTTATGTTTCATTATCATAGGGAGAAAAGACTCGGGACGTCTGAGGACACCAGGAACCCCCCACCTCCGAAAGAAGGGGAACAGAGGACACCCCAACCTCAGGATGTGGAGGAAGGAGAGGTGGAAGAAGTGGTTGAAATTGTCACCACAACAGGTCAGTGTCTGACACCACAGATTTAGGTAATAGATGTATGCCTGCATATTTATAATACATGGTGTGTATTTTTTCTTTTAGGTGATGTGCATGTTGTGGAAGAACAATCTCCTAATCTCACCAGTGACAGTGCACAAATGCTAATGCTGGACATATTGTTTTGTAGTCGGGATTTAGACATCATAAAGCAAAAAATAAATGAGGTTGAACAAAAACTGAAGAACATGATAGATGTACTAGGAAGAATCTAAATAACAACAAAATTACACAATTTTATATTTTTTTGCACACATTTTGATACATTTTTGACGCATTTTAAAAGCCAAATTTTGAAGATGCACACAGTGTGTCAACATGTGCTATCTGCCATCAGGGGATATCAATGTACGCGTTCTGTGGGTGCAACCCCTTCCTCGCAACTCAAGTAGGTGAGAGGAAGTGGTTGCACCCCCAAAACACATCCATTGATCCACCATGTTGGGAGATAGCACATGTTGACATTAGGCATGGGATCAGGAGGGAAATCCTCAGTTTGACTCCCAATTTGTGTGCATCTTGAAAATTTGGCTTTCACAGGGGTGACATCATCCCATCTGATGAAGGCAATATCAACACATTTATGACACTATAATGTCTGATATTGCCTTCAGTCTTTCAATGTTAAACTTTGTAAGTTTCTGAGCTGTGTATGTTATGTTTTGAAACATGCCTGTTTATGTACAAAAAAAAAAAAATTCAAGGTAAAACTTTATAAAGACAAGATGTTGTTTTTTTACCCAAAAATGTTTTATAACGCACATGTGCATGTGCACAGAGTAAAAGGTTTTATACTCAGCAATGTGTGGCTTCTTATTTCAATGCTCAATACCAGTTTTTGTATTAAGTTGGTGTTTACAGTGACAATGGGTGTTATTTAATAATGGAAAAAACACTTGGCACTACAAGTGCACTAGGAGATAAATCAAAATCAAGATTTTATCAGATAAAATAGAAAATATTTACAAATTTGCTGGCATAGCAATGCCCCCCCTACCCGTAAAATAATCCACATATTTTTGCCGCACTTCACGGGCGCTTTGGGGGGGCAAGCCAGGATGGCCAGCTTCCAGGGCCGTCTGTGTAATTTCATGAAGTCCGGCCTCAGGCCCAACTGAGGCAACATAATTAGGAGCATTTCTCTTTAAAAAGTTGTGAAGTATGCAGCATGCTAGAACTATGTGGTTCAGTTTGTACTCCGCCATATTAATTGTCATAAGAAATAGGCGAAACTGACAGGCCATTATCCCAAAGGCATTCTCCACGACTCTTCTGGCTCTGACCAGCCGGTAATTAAAAACCCTCTTCTCCGGGGTGAGGCTCCTCTGGGGGAATGGCCTCATCAGGTGATCACCCAGACCAAATGCTTCATCAGTGATAAAAACAAATGGGAGTCCTTCAACGTTCTCTTCCACAGGTGGCAATCCCAAGCCACCACTCTGGAGACATCGGTAGAACTCGGTCTGGGCAAAGACTCTACCATCCAACATCCGGCCATTCTTCCCCACGTCCGCATATAAATATTCATATGTCGCCGACACCACCGACATCAACACGATGCTATTAAAACCCTTATAATTAAAATAGTATGATGTGGACATGTTTCCCATCCATTGCCTCTCCGCAGTTAGGAAAGTCCCAACGCTCTGCAAAATGGGAGGCCACAGTCTGCCATTCTTGTGGCGTTGAAGGAAACTGTGGAGTCAAAAAAGAAACAAAAAAAATGTGTACTTTTGCACATAACATTGCAAGCAGATTAGACACAAACATTCTTGGCCAACATCAGTATAACATTTTTTTTAAGGAGTATTTAAAGACAAAAATATAAGGTCCACTTATGAGGTTCCTCACCCCCTCTGATAGCCCAAAATTTTAGGGGGGGGGGTTATAAATGAGTTTGGGACCCCCCCAAAAAAGCCTCTGGCACTCCTGCCTGAATTTAAGGACAACAATAACATTTGAACACATTTTAGGGGGTGTTTAGGGTAAAGCAGTACAATGGAGCTGACAAAATACATTGTTAAGTGACTAGGCTAAGTGTGTATGGGCCCAAGATAGCATGCTGGGGAGGTTAGTGAAGGCAAATATGCATGTAGGCCAAAAAAAGAGCATTAAAAGCTTAAAGCATGCATGAGGATAAAGAGGACATTCACAGCATATTACAATCATGGTAATTATGGAATGATGAAAGAAATACAAAACATTAGCATACATTAAATACATAGAATAAGATGTTAAAGGAGGAAATCCCTAATATAGTCCTTCTGCAGGACCTGAATGATGGCAGAACAGGTCTCTGGAATAATGATCCCCAGAGCCTGAGGGAAGATGCCTGTAGAGAACTTGAGGTCCTGTAGACTTCTCCCTGTCGCCAAGTAATGCAACGTGGCGACTAGCCTCTGCTCGGGAGTGATGGCTTGCCGCATGCAGGTGTCCTGCTTCGTAACAGACAGACAGACGGTGAAAAACGGGGTCCGTCATGTGGAGAAAATTCCTGAAATCATCAGGGTTATTCTCCTGGATCTCCGGCAGCAAAGGCATATGAGAGAATTGGTCACGCTGGAGTAACCAATTCTTGGTCCATGAACTCCTCCCCACCCTGTTCACGGACTGGGCTTGGGGCAAAGCAAGAACACCAACACCAAGCCCCCGCATAGCACAAAATCTATGACAAGTACGTAACCACAACATGGCTTCAAAAAGGTCAGCTGGTCAGAACGAACAAACAGAACCCACTGAAAAACAGCAAGGCCTGAGAAGAGCGAGCTGAAAATCAGAAACGAGCGGACAAGAATGCACTGAAAAACAGATACGAACTGACTACACACACTTAAAACCAGATACAAACCCACAAGCACAAACTGAAAAGCAGTAACGGACTGAAAGTGTTTCCTGTACTTTTTACAAAGTGATAGGGGAGTTGTTTAATGACTCAGGTCATTCAGGGGTGCCCAATACCTTGTACGAAGTAGACAGGTGAGTGCTGTTGAATGTTTCTTTTAATGGAAAGATTGCATCAAGTTTAAGCAATTTTAATAGCAATCATTTATTGAAATAATACATTTGATGCAATATTTCAATTAAACATAAGGTATTTTTTTTTGTGCCCATTTAACATAGATTGGTAATCTGTCTGCAGAGGTGTTTCCTGTACTTTTTTGAAGTCGAGGGGCAAAACATCAACATGGGACCTAAAATGCCATCTGGTAGTGCATTTAGAAAGCTGAAAAGAGAAAGAGAAAAAAATATTGCTTCTTTATCTGGAGGTCTTAATAACTGGCTGCACCCAAACAACAAGGGATATGCTAGTGGTTGTAATACAAATGCAGACTGGGGTGATCAACATCCTTTAACAGAAAAAGAAGCAAGCAACTGTCAGAGCCATGAAGCTGAAATTTTTTTTTCACAGAACCTATAGGAAATGAATATGATTCCGTGATCCCACAGGTCGAAGACTTCGCTGTGGCTTCTTCTTCATGCACATCTACAAAGACAAAGAGCAGTGAGCCTTTAACAGGTGTGAATGACAAAGAACAAGATTCAAATGACAACTGTAACCAAGTACAACTAAAAGTGATTGCTTATGAAGATCCAGGCAAGTGGCCGGGAATACCTAAGATCTCTGATAGTGTTCGTACATAGCTTGTTGTTGACCATGGCACTGAAACAGTCGATATATCCACATTTAAATTTCAAACCTCAGATGATGGAAGACATCTTGACGCCAAATGGTTTTATAAGATTTTTAAAAATGGGGAACGTGTCAGAAGACAATAGATGATTTACAGTCAATCTAAAGATGCTCTTTTTTGTTTTCCATGTCTACTTTTTCCTAAGAGCCCAAAACTAGCATTTTTTTCTGACTTTGACAAAGGTTTTCAGAATTGGAAACACTTAAATCCCTCTCTTCAAATTCATGAAAACTCATCCCATCACAGACATTGCTACATGATGTGTAAAGACTTTGAAAGGAGATTAAAAACTGGTCAAACTGTGGATGCTGAAATACAAAGCAGACTTCAAGAAGAAAAGTATAAATGGTGCAATATTTTAAAAGTTGTTGTTGACGTTATTTTGTTTTGTGCCAAAAACAATTTGGCATTTTGTGGAAGCAACTCAAAGGGAATCGCAGGGGAGCCTGAATGCAGTATATTCTTCAGTTCCTTGGAATTGTTAAGCCATTATCACCCTCAGCTAGCAGCTTACATGACCTACGTGAAACAAAGTAAACACGCTGTGAGTTTTTTTTCACCAAAAATTGAAGATGAGTTAGTTGTGTTAATAGCCAGAAAAAAGAGGAGATACTGCAAAAAATTAAAGCAGCAAAATATTTTTCTATCATGTTTGACTGCACCCTAGATAGTGCTCAGATGGAGCAGATGAGTCAAGTTATATGACTTGTAGACCTCTCGGATGGCCTTTGTCAAACTGAGGAATGTTTCTTTGATTTTATTTATACAGATGAAAAAACAGGAAAGGGCCTTTCAAATACTATTTTATTAAAACTGCAGGCAGACGGTCTGAAAATCGATGACTGCCGTGGTCAAGCATACAATAACAGAAGCAACATGGCTGGAAAATATAGCGGAGTACAAGCAAGATTATCTCAGGTTAATGAATTGGCAAGATATATACCCTGTGCTTCCCACAGTTTAAATCTTGTTGGCTCCCATGCTGCAAGTGTTTCACCGATGATGTTAACATTCTTTGGAACTGTACAGCAAATCTTCAAATTTTTCAGTGGTTCCACAGGAAGATGGCAAGTTTTAATGCAGAAACTTGAAGTTAGTTGAAAAAGGTCACAGTGATACGAGGTGGTCACCCAAACAGAGAGCAATTAGCGCCCTAAAAAAGTCTGTAAAATCTGTTTTTTACATACTGAGTGACATGACAGATGGCACAAATTATAATGAGGAAATAGCTTTTGGAGCACAAACTTTGATGAGACAAATAGGCTTCAGATTTCTCTGCCTTCTTCACATATGGGAAAGAATACTGTGTTGCATTGACAAGGTCAACCAGTCTCTTCAAAGCAAGGCTATTTCTCTTGATGTAGCAAACAAAATGTTAAAGGGTCTCACAGAATCATTGCAGAAAATGCGAGATGATGGAACAGAACCAGGCATAACGTTTGCCAAAGAGAGATCCTCAGAAATGGAATTAGAAGGCGACTTTTCTAACGTGAGGTTGAAGAAAGTGAAATTGTTTCATGACAGTGCTTCTGACAAAGACCCCGATCTTTCTCCTGAACAAACAAGGAAGAGGGGCGCCACTGAATATATATCAAATTACATTTATTATTAAAAACAATATCCACTCACATGTAAAAACTGAAGTGTAGATCTCAGGTAACACAAGGAAAAGCGGAGGACTACAAGTAGCAGCAAGTCCAGATGCGCTGACATCACCTCTCTTGGGCTAAAGATGAGCTGCACTTAGTCAATGTAGTAGTCCATAGACACACTAAAAATCAGGGAGCAGGAGAGCCGTCTGAGGTAGTGTGGGTTCCACGGGGAAAGGGTGTGAGGGCGTCTAAGCTGGTGCCTCAGTGTGAAGCGGTGTCTCTCAACATCTCGTCCAGCATCCGTGGTGGAAGAGAAAGCACGGCCGTGTGATCGGAGCCAGAACGAGGCTTGGATCGCAAACACTGTGGTGCCGGGCTGTGACGTCACTCCTGTGCGACGCGTTTCCGAGATAGCTCGCTATCGATGGAGGAGATAGCGGCACTCCTTTATCAAGCATAGGGGAGTGATGTTAGACAAGGATATTATATAGTCCATCAAGGGGAGGGGCCTTAATTAAGAACCTTCAATACACATAGTAAAGATAAAAATAAACATGGTAAACAGCAAACGAACATATGGTCAAATAAAACGTGATAATAATAATAAATGATGTTATGAGGCACAGACTGCATGATACTAAAACAGTGGATATTACAGGTAATATTCATAAAAATGAAGAGGAAAACAGCAGATGTATCTGCATACATAAACTAAAGGACACATAGGCCCTAGGAGAGAAAATATATAATATCAAATGAGGAATGTAGGATAAGAAAAACTAAAATTGATAGAACGGAAATATGTTGGAGGATATATAAAAAAAGATGTAAACAATTATGGAATGAGACTCCCTGACTAAAAAGTGGATGCATATAGATAATGTAGTAAATTAGTCTGAATAGTGGAAATAATTAATATTAATATAGAGAATATGATGATGATGATAAAATAAATAAATTAAACATGATGAACAATAATGGCAATAACAATATCATGAAAAATATGTTATGTGTATTCTGAGCTCCAAAACTATTGGGACTATAAAAATATCAATGAATATAAATGTTTATTGCACATGTTGGGTAAAAAGAGTACTGTAGAATAGGGATGAGCTTCGTGTTCGAGTCGAACCCATGTTCGACTCGAACATCGGCTGTTCGGTCGTTCGCCGAATTGCGAACGATATGGGCCGTTCGCGCCAAATTCGTGTGGCGCGTCACGGCCCATAATTCACTGCGGCATCGCAGTGCATTGCTGGCTGATTATTGGCCAAGCATGCACTATGACCCGCATGCTTGGCCAATCACAGCGCCGTCAGTAGAGAGAGCTGTAATTGGCCAAAGCCAGGGTGGCTTTGGCCAATTATGGCTCAGGGGATTTAGTACACACCCCACACTATATAAGGCCGCCTGCACGGCGGCCCTGTGTAGTGTGTGTTCCGGTGTGCTGAGAGATAGAGAGAGAGAGAGACAGTGTCATTTGATTTGAGTTAGATAGATTAGGCAGAACAGTCAGTCAGTTAGCTGCACTTACAGTGTATTGTGTATATATATGCATCCCAGGTGTTGCATATATATATATACACTGTATTCAGTTTAGCTAGATCCGTTCCTGTTATCTTCTATCTAGACTATTTACATTTAGTGCAGTGTGTCCTGCTCACAGTGTTCAGCTAGATCCGTTCCTGCTATTTACATTCAGTGCAGTGCGTCCTGCTCACAGTGTTCAGCTAGATCCGTTCCTGGTATTTACATTTAGTGCAGTGCGTCCTGCTCACAGTGTTCAGCTAGATCCGTTCCTGCTATTTACATTCAGTGCAGTGCGTCCTGCTCACAGTGTTCAGCTAGATCCGTTCCTGGTATTTACATTTAGTGCAGTGCGTCCTGCTCACAGTGTTCAGCTAGATCCGTTCCTGCTATTTACATTCAGTGCAGTGCGTCCTGCTCACAGTGTTCAGCTAGATCCGTTCCTGCTATTTACATTCAGTGCAGTGCGTCCTGCTCACAGTGTTCAGCTAGATCCGTTCCTGGTATTTACATTTAGTGCAGTGCGTCCTGCTCACAGTGTTCAGCTAGATCCGTTCCTGCTATTTACATTCAGTGCAGTGCGTCCTGCTCACAGTGTTCAGCTAGATCCGTTCCTGCTATTTACATTTAGTGCAGTGCGTCCTGCTCACAGTGTTCAGCTAGATCCGTTCCTGCTATTTACATTCAGTGCAGTGCGTCCTGCTCACAGTGTTCAGCTAGATCCGTTCCTGCTATTTACATTCAGTGCAGTGCGTCCTGCTCACAGTGTTCAGCTAGATCCGTTCCTGGTATTTACATTTAGTGCAGTGCGTCCTGCTCACAGTGTTCAGCTAGATCCGTTCCTGCTATTTACATTCAGTGCAGTGCGTCCTGCTCACAGTGTTCAGCTAGATCCGTTCCTGGTATTTACATTTAGTGCAGTGCGTCCTGCTCACAGTGTTCAGCTACATCCGTTCCTGCTATTTACATTCAGTGCAGTGCGTCCTGCTCACAGTGTTCAGCTAGATCCGTTCCTGCTATTTACATTCAGTGCAGTGCGTCCTGCTCACAGTGTTCAGCTAGATCCGTTCCTGGTATTTACATTTAGTGCAGTGCGTCCTGCTCACAGTGTTCAGCTAGATCCGTTCCTGCTATTTACATTCAGTGCAGTGCGTCCTGCTCACAGTGTTCAGCTAGATCCGTTCCTGCTATTTACATTCAGTGCAGTGCGTCCTGCTCACAGTGTTCAGCTAGATCCGTTCCTGGTATTTACATTTAGTGCAGTGCGTCCTGCTCACAGTGTTCAGCTAGATCCGTTCCTGCTATTTACATTCAGTGCAGTGCGTCCTGCTCACAGTGTTCAGCTAGATCCGTTCCTGGTATTTACATTTAGTGCAGTGCGTCCTGCTCACAGTGTTCAGCTACATCCGTTCCTGCTATTTACATTCAGTGCAGTGCGTCCTGCTCACAGTGTTCAGCTAGATCCGTTCCTGGTATTTACATTCAGTGCAGTGCGTCCTGCTCACAGTGTTCAGCTAGATCCGTTCCTGGTATTTACATTTAGTGCAGTGCGTCCTGCTCACAGTGTTCAGCTAGATCCGTTCCTGCTATTTACATTCAGTGCAGTGCGTCCTGCTCACAGTGTTCAGCTAGATCCGTTCCTGGTATTTACATTTAGTGCAGTGCGTCCTGCTCACAGTGTTCAGCTACATCCGTTCCTGCTATTTACATTCAGTGCAGTGCGTCCTGCTCACAGTGTTCAGCTAGATCCGTTCCTGCTATTTACATTCAGTGCAGTGCGTCCTGCTCACAGTGTTCAGCTAGATCCGTTCCTGGTATTTACATTTAGTGCAGTGCGTCCTGCTCACAGTGTTCAGCTAGATCCGTTCCTGCTATTTACATTCAGTGCAGTGCGTCCTGCTCACAGTGTTCAGCTAGATCCGTTCCTGGTATTTACATTTAGTGCAGTGCGTCCTGCTCACAGTGTTCAGCTACATCCGTTCCTGCTATTTACATTCAGTGCAGTGCGTCCTGCTCACAGTGTTCAGCTAGATCCGTTCCTGCTATTTACATTCAGTGCAGTGCGTCCTGCTCACAGTGTTCAGCTAGATCCGTTCCTGGTATTTACATTTAGTGCAGTGCGTCCTGCTCACAGTGTTCAGCTAGATCTGTTCCTGCTATTTACATTCAGTGCAGTGCGTCCTGCTCACAGTGTTCAGCTAGATCCGTTCCTGCTATATACATTTAGTGCAGTACGTCCTGCTCACAGTGTTCAGCTAGATCCGTTCCTGTTATCTTCCTACTGACAGGCAGGCTTGTCTGGTTACAGTATATAAAGCTACCTGAAGAAAATTACAGGTGTTCTTTTTGATCCTATTAGTACCATGGTCAGGCAGCTAGACTATTTACATTTAGTACAGTGTGTCCTGCTCACAGTGTTCAGCTAGATCCGTTCCTGTTATCTTCCTACTGACAGGCAGGCTTGTCTGGTTACAGTATATAAAGCTACCTTAAGAAAATTACAGGTGTTCTATCCCAGCTTAGTGCAGCTACAGGCCATTAGTATGTCTGGAAGGCCAAGAAGGAGAGGCAGACAGTCACAAGCCAATAAGAGAGGGCAAGCAGGCTCTGTGTCTAGTGCTGGTCGTGGAGACGGTGCATCCTCATCAGCACGTGGCCATGGGACACGCTTGGCCTTTTTTTCGGCAGCTGGCCGTGTTGAGCCGCAACATGCGGAAGACTTGGTCGAGTGGATGACCAAGCCGTCCTCATCCTCCTCATCCTCTCTCACCCATGCCCAGGGTGCTTTGTCTGGCAAAGCAGCGGCCTCTTCCCTCAGCTCAATGTCATCAGTGACTCCTTCCCTAGCTCCACCATGTCCTCATGAGGATTCCCTCGAACTGTTTGACCACAGTGTTGGGTACATGCTCCAGGAGGATGCCCAGCGTTTGGAAGGCTCTGATGATGATACTGAGCTCAATGAAGGCAGTAACATGAGCACGGACAGAGGGGGTGCCCAAGAAGGACAGCAATCTGGCAGTCATGCTCCCCCTGCTGCAGCATACTGCCAGGTTTGCTCCAGTGATGAGGAGGGAGGGGATGATGAGGTCACTGACTCAACGTGGGTGCCTGATAGGAGAGAGGAGGAGGAGGAGGAGGAGGAGGAGGTGGCACATCACCAACTAGGCAGGATGCCCTCCAGGGGCCAGCCTAAGGGCAGCACATTGACTGCATCACACCCCAAAGCTCCACATGTGCAGGGCGCTGCAGTCTCTGCGCGTTATTCAAAAAGTTCTTTGGTGTGGGCCTTTTTTGAGACGAGTGCATCAGATCGCACCGCTGCTATTTGCAACATATGTCTCAAGCGTATCTCGCGTGGCCAAAACATCTCCCGCTTGGGTACCACATGCTTGACCAGACATATGTTGACCTGCCATGCAGTTCGTTGGCAAGCGTATCTAAAAGACCCACACCAAAGAACAAAGACGATCTCTCCTTGCTCCTCATCAGCTGAGATTTCCAACCCCACTAGACCTTCAGTCCTCTCTGAGACCTGCAGTGAGAGGAATGAAGGTGTAGAATTAGGTGTGTCACAGCCAAGTACTTGTGGGCAATCTGCTTTTGGTACACCGACGTCAGATTGTACCAGGCAAATTTCCCTGCCCCAGCTGCTGCACCGCCGAAAGAAGTTTGCTCCCAGCCATCCACATGCCCAGCGGTTGAATGCTAGCTTGGCAAAATTGCTAGCACTTCAACTGCTGCCTTTTTAGTTGGTAGACTCTGCCCCCTTCCGTGAGTTTGTGGAATGTGCGGTTCCTCAGTGGCAGGTACCCAAACGCCACTTTTTCTCACGGAAGGCGATTCCGGCTCTCTACCGGCATGTGGAAGGCAATGTCCATGCCTCGCTGGACAGGGCGGTCAGCGGTAAGGTGCATATTACCGCTGACTCATGGTCCAGCAGGCATGGACAGGGACGTTACTTAAGTTTCACGGCGCATTGGGTGACTCTGCTGGCAGCTGGGAAGGATGCAGGACAAGGTGCAGTAGTGTTGGAGGTTGTTCCGCCACCACGCCTCCAAAATGCTGATTGTGACACACCTCTCTCCTCCACCCCCTCCTCTTCTTCTTCCTCCATGGCCTCTTCCTCGGAACCAGCGGTGCTCCGTAGGCGTTCAAGGGGCTACGCAAGTACGCAGGCCAAAAGATGCCATGCGGTGCTTGAGCTGGTGTGCTTGGGGGACAGGAGCCACACTGGGGCAGAGGTTCTGTCAGCTCTGCAGGGGCAGGTTCAGAGGTGGTTGACGCCACGCCAACTTAAGGCAGGAATGGTGGTTTGCGACAATGGCACCAACCTCCTCTCTGCCCTCCGACAGGGACAACTGACCCATGTGCCCTGTTTGGCTCACGTCCTTAACTTGGTGGTGCAGCGGTTCTTGGGCAGGTACCCGGGCTTACAGGATGTCCTGAGGCAGGCCAGGAAAGTCTGTGTGCATTTCCGCCGGTCATATAATGCCAGTGCTCGGCTGACGGACCTCCAAAAGGAGTTTAACCTGCCCAAGAACCGCCTAATCTGTGACATGCCCACCAGGTGGAACTCGACGTTGGCCATGCTGCAGCGGCTGCACACGCAGCAGAGGGCCATCAATGAGTACCTGTGCGACTATGGCACCAGGACAGGGTCAGGGGACCTTGGTTTTTTTTCCCCACGCCAGTGGGCCATGATCAGGGATGCATGCACTGTCCTGTCACCATTCGAGGAGGCCACGAGGATGGTGAGCACTGACAGTGCATGCATCAGTGACACTGTCCCCCTTGTCCACCTGTTGGAGCACACGCTGCGTGGAATAATGGACAGGGCACTTGAGGCAGAACAGAGGCAGGAAGAGGAGGACTTCCTTAGCTCTCAAGGCCCCCTTTATCCAGACAGTGTTCCTGCGTGCCCGCCGATCACACAGGAAGAGGACGAGGAGGAGGAGGAGGAGGAGGAGGAAGATTGTGTCAGTATGGAGGTGGAGCCTGGCACTCAGCATCAGCAGTCTTTAAGGGATCAGTCCCAAGGAACACATGGACTTGTACGTGGCTGGGAGGAGGTGGCTGCGGACGTTGTTGTCCTTAGTGACCCAGAGGACTCCGGACCGAATGCCTCAGCAAACCTACGCTGCATGGCCTCCCTGATCCTGCAAAGCCTGCGTAAGGATCCTCGTATTCGTGGTATCAAGGAGAAGGACCAATACTGGCTGGCAACCCTCCTTGATCCACGTTACAAGGGTAAGGTTGCGGACCTTATCTTGCCATCGCAGAGGGAGCAGAGGATGAAACATCTTCGGGAGGCCTTGCAGAAAGGTCTGTGCAACGCGTTCCCAGAGACTGGGAGGTTACAAACTCCTGTTTCTGGACAACGTGTTGCTGAGGCTTCGGTCAGTCAAAGAAGGAGCGGTGGAGAAGGTGGCCGTCTGACCGATGCGTTCAGACAATTTTTTGGTCCGCAGCCCCAAGGTATGATCGGTTCCAGCAACCATCGCCAGCGTCTGTTTTACATGGTGCAGGAATACCTAGGGGCAAGATCAGACTTGGACACCTTTCCCACCGAAAATCCTCTGGGTTACTGGGTCTTGAGGATGGATCACTGGCCAGAGCTTGCACAGTATGCAATTGAGCTACTGGCCTGTCCTGCATCCAGCGTTCTTTCGGAACGCACATTCAGTGCTGCTGGAGGCGTGGTAACCGATCACAGGGTGCGTCTGTCCACCGACTCGGTCGATCGGCTGACCTTCATAAAAATGAATCAGTCTTGGATCACCACCAGCTACCAAGCACCTGATGCAGATGTAACCGAATAATTTTTTTTGAAATCTCAGATCCCTTCAAAGACTGCCTATGCTGATGCTGAGTGACTATCCCTGAGTAATTATCCTCTTCCTCCTCAATCATCACGCTGATAGCTTGTAAGAACATTTTTGGTTCTGGGCGCCACCACCAGTGCCTAAGGCACAATTTTTCAGCCCCTGTTTAACAGGGGCGTGTAATTACAATTTTTGATGTAATACTTTGCAGCAGGGCTCGTTCCTGCATTCCAACTAGAGTGTCTGTGAGGGGTTGCAGTGTTGTGGCACCAGCACCAGTGCCTAAGACCCAATTTTTCAGCCCCTGTCTAACAGGGGCGTGTAATTACAATTTTTGATGCAATACTTTGCAGCAGGGCTTGTTCCTGCGTTTCAACTAGAGTGTCTGTGAGGGGTTGCAGTGTTGTGGCACCAGCAACAGTGCCTAAGACCCAATTTTTCTGCCCCTGTCTAACAGGGGCGTGTAATTACAATTTTTGATGCAATACTTTGCAGCAGGGCTCGTTCCTGCGTTCCAACTAGAGTGTCTGTGAGGGGTTGCAGTGTTGTGGCACCAGCACCAGTGCCTAAGGCCCAATTTTTCTGCCCCTGTCTAACAGGGGCGTGTAATTACAATTTTTGATGCAATACTTTGCAGCAGGGCTCGTTCCTGCGTTCCAACTAGAGTGTCTGTGAGGGGTTGCAGTGTTGTGGCACCAGCACCAGTGCCTAAGGCCTAATTTTTCAGCTCCTGTTCAACAGGGGCATGTAATTACAATTCTTGATCTAATATTTCACAGCAGGGCCCTGTGAGGGCTTACAGTGTTTTGGCCACAGCAACACCTAAGGCCCAAATTTCTGCTGAGTATATAGGGCAGGACCCTACTTTCAAACATCTAACTTACAAACGACTCCTACTTGCAAACGGAAGGAGACAACAGGAAGTGAGATGAAATCTACCCCTAAGGAAGGGAAATTCTCTCCTGTAAGAGTTAATATGGGAAAACAATTTCTCCTTTCCACTGATGCTTTCCAATCCTTGTTCCACAAAAAAACCCAAATTTTCAAAAAACATTTTTCATTGGGACAAAAAAGTGAGGTGAAATCTTCTGAAGAGGAGGAAAGACGCAAAACAAATGTCACAGGGGTGATAACCCTTCCCTATGTTTTCCAAAAAGCTTAGAAAAGATTTTTTGGCTGGAGCTAAACACATTAAAAATGTTCAAAATTACAAACAGATTCTACTTAACAACAAACCTACAGTCCCTGTCTTGTTTGCACCGCCTGTATACTGCTGTTCAGAGTATATAGGGACCTTTCCTTATTTTAATTTGGGTGCGGGGTTCCCCTTAATATCCATACAAGACCCAAAGGGCCTGGTAATGGACTGGGGGGTACCCATGCCGTTTGTCTCACTGATTTTCATCCATATTGCCATGACCCGACATGACATTAAACCCGCAAGCAGTTTTAAATGAGATTTTTTCCTTTAAAAATGACATTTGGTGCAGGGACTGTTCTAAACATGGGAAACACGCGTCACTTTACAGGCATACTATAGACACCCCCCAGGTACGATATTTAAAGGAATATTTCACTTTTTTTTTTTTTACTTTAAGCATCATTAAAATCACTGCTCCCGAAAAAACGGCCGTTTTTAAAAGTTTTTTTTGCATTGATACATGTCCCCTGGGGTAGGACCCGGGTCCCCAAACCCTTTTTAGGACAATACCATGCAAATTAGCCTTTAAAATGAGCACTTTTGATTTCGAACGTTCGAGTCCCATAGACGTCAATGGGGTTCTAACGTTCGTGCGAACTTGCGGTCCGTTCGCGGGTTCTGGCGCGAACCGAACCGGGGGGTGTTCGGCTCATCCCTACTGTAGAATATGTCTATAAATGACACACCCCACAGTATCCATACTGTATATATCCATACTGTAGAATATATCTATATCTAGAAAAGTGAGTTGACATTGATAGTGACTCAATGATAATAATAAAATCACACTCAATAACAACATTTAGAGACAGAGCACTCCGAAGAACAGAATGTAAGTATATTATCTACAGAAAAAATATATATATATGTATATATATATATTACATAAAATAAAAAAAGGTGTATGTGTGTAAAACACACTCCCACAAATCTATCTAAAAAATATCTAAAAAATAGTGTATATGAGTATATGAAGATATCTAATCTTGTGGAAAACTATTAGTAAGATTTTTATAAAAAGATTTTTATAAAAAGATTTTTATAAAACAGTAGAAATCTCTATACTCTCATTAAGGCCACCAGGCGAAAGGACGTCGAGAGTATAGATCCAAAAAGTTTCCCTGGCGCAAAGCTTCTTGAAACGTTCTGCTGCAGTGAAACATTCCGGAATTTGTTCAAAGACCCACACACGGAGGCCAGTGGTGGATTTTTTATGGAATTCTGCATAGTGTCGTGGGACACTGTGCATGTCCTTCCCTCCCTCTATGAGTCGGCGATGTTGTCCAAATCGCTGTCTCAGGGGGCAGATGGTTGGGCCCACATAAATAAGGCCGCAAGGGCAAGTAAGGGCGTACACCACAAAATTAGAGGAGCAGTTGAAAAAATGGTCCAGCTGATACGTTTTGCCCTTACAAAAAAAGGATTTTTGTCCATGTGTAATGTAGGGACAGGTTTTACACGGCACCTTTTTGCATTGAAACATGCCAACTAGAGGTATTAGAGTGATAGAATGGTTTATGGGCTGACTGGATGAGGAAGGTGGCAATTTGCTAGGAGCAATTTTATTCTTTAGATTAGGGGCTTTACGGTATGTGACTCTGGGTTTGGTGGGAAGAATGGTATTCAAGAGAGGGTCCTGTAATAGGATATCCCAATGTTTACTCATTATTTTTTCCATCTTCCTATATTGAAAATGGAAGGTGGTGATGAATCGCGTGGAGTGATCAGATTCACTTTTTTTGGGTCTCGCAGGTTTGCCTTTAGCGTAATAGGTGCATGCTTCATCTACCAAATCATTAGGGTATGATTTATCTGCAAATTTTTTCTTTAGAGAAACACTAGATGCAGCATAATCAATATCACGGGTGCAGTTCTGTCTAAGGCGACAGAACTGTCCTTTCGGTATATTTCTAATCCACTTGGGATAATGGCAGCTATGAAAGTGCAAGTACGAGTTGCCAGCCGTAGGTTTGGTATGATTTCGGGCAATGATACTTCCCTCTCTATGGCTTAGTTCTAAGTCCAAAAAGATCAAAGTATTAGAATCGAGAACATGGGTAAAAGCAAGTCCGTAAGGATTGCGATTACAATGTTCTACAAAAAGGGAAATTAAATCAACAGGGCCATCCCAAATCACAATAATATCGTCGATGTATCGCCCAAAAAATATGATATTGGCTGAATAGGGGTTGTTGAACCAGATGTGGTTCTTCTCCCAATAGCCCATGGCCAGATTGGCATATGAAGGGGCGAAATTCGCTCCCATGGCGGTTCCCTGCAACTGTAAAAAGAAGTTGCCATTAAAATCAAAATAATTGTGGCACAGGCAAAAATCCGTGGCCTCCAAAATGAACTTAGCCTGCCTGGCATTTAGCATAGGGTCTTGAGCTAAAAAGAATTCCAGTGCTTGAAGTCCAAATTGGTGTGGAATAGAAGTATATAAGGACGTGACGTCCAGAGAAAGCCACGTATAGGTAGATTCCCACCTATAAGGTGCCAAAAGCTCCAACAAATGCAGTCCATCTCTAATGAAAGATGGTAGTTGCTGTACTATGGGCTGTAGATACAAATCGACGTATTGGCTGAGACCAGTAGTTACACTGTCCATAGCAGCCACAATCGGCCTGCCAGGAGGGGATGTGGAATTTTTATGGACCTTTGGCAGATGATAGAAATAAGGTACCTGGTAAAAGTTTTTTAGAAAAAATGAGGCTTCCATTTTGGTAATGACTCCACTAGTAAGGGCAGATTGGACCATACAACTGACTTCAAGGGCAAATTCGTTGGTAGGGTCTTTAGATAGTTTGGTATACGTGGTCTTATCTGAAAGGAGTCTATATGCCTCTGCAATATAGTCGTCTCTATTTTGGACGACTATACCCCCTCCTTTGTCCGCTGATTTGACCACGATATCAGTAGCATGAATCAGAATGTCTAGTGCTTTTGTTTCTGCAACAGTAAGATTGTGAACATGTGCGGGGATGGTGGAAGAAGACTGACAGAGTTTCACAAAGTCGGCATAGACGACCCTGTAGAAACTCTCTAAATAGGGTCCTTTAGACTGGGCAGGGTAAAAAACAGATTTAGGTTTCAACGATGAATGTGCTATAGGGGGAGAAGTAGCCAGATGCTGTGTAAGCAGCATAAGCATATCATCTTCCTCTGTATGAGACTCCAACATGTCTATGATGTCGCCATCATACTCAAACACATCAGGAGGGGAATTAGGCTGAACACTAGAAATGAGATCAGCACTAGTTGTGGTGGGTTTAAGGGATTTAGCTTGAAAAAAATCTCTTAAGGGTGAGGTTGCGAATGTACCTATTAAGATCTTTAAACAACAGGAAAGGGTTTGGTTTATTAATGGGAGCAAAATTTAGTCCTCTACTAAGGAGACTAATATCTGCAGTAGAGAGTATTCGAGAGGATAAATTAAAAATCTTTATACTTTCCGGAACTTCAGTGGGTACATTTCTGGACTTGTTTCGTCCCCCTCTGCAACCTCTCCGGTGAACTTTCTTTTTCCCGGGTTTGTCCGAGGGGGGCTGTGAACTAAAAAAGGACAGTCAGTAGATGGGGAAGGGCTACAAATATTACTAGGATTAGTCTGCAGAGGAAGGGGAGGCGTGTGGGGAAAAACTGAAGAGTGAACAATGGAGAGATGAGAAGTATCATTGGGATCAGATCCAGTGGGGTGTTTAATGCTCGATGGACCCTCATTATTGATAGGTTGAGTATCCATTGTCTCTACCTGGGCCATCTCCCGCATGGACATGCGGGATGGAGCGGCCAAAGCACTAGGCTCGGTATCATGGAATGTGACTGTGGGCCCGGTATCAAGGGCAAGACTGGACACGGACTTGGGAGCCAAAGTAGCGGTAGTACTATTCCTACCAGTGTGACGAGGTCTATTATAGAATCTATTTAAATCGGCCAATAAGTGCAAAGTTTTGGAGTTGGAAGTTTTTTTAGGGAATGATTTTTGAATTTTAGAATGGGGCTGAGAGCAATGTCCATTCTTGTGTGGAATGGACAAACTCATAAGAGGAGGGGGATAAGGTAGTGTGGTGGACTGAGGGGGAAACTGAGTATGACTCTGTGTGGGTACATTGGAAGACGAAAATGGAGGTTGAGAATGAGAAACAGGGAAGGGACGTGTGGTTTGTTTATCGTCATCAGTGGGTAGTCTGTTATTCTTTTTCCAATTGAAAACACGATCAGAATTAAAATCGTCCAGATCCCTTTTGAATTTGCCTATCTTGGTCTGGATAACCAAATCCTCATCGGATTTGGTATTGTTCTTAAGTATCATCAACCAAGATAGCGGGACGATAGCCTTCTGATCAACAATCCCTTGGGCTAAAAGAGTAGCCTCGGATTTAAGTTTTTCAAAGTGATGTAGTCTATGTTCCATGAGAATCTCCATCCACTTGGACGTACAAAATTCGAAAATGGTTTCCCATTCCTTAGTATGGGTAGTATTCAAAAAAGGGCAATCCTTGGTTATCCTTAGGCCTCTAGGGGAAATTTTGGTGGAAATGTATTTTTCCAAAAAGAATCTGTCCCACCATTGTTGGTTTAGATGTTTGATGATCCTTTCTAAATGTTTGAATTTCCCACATAATGAGTATCTAATAGAGCCTGTAAGTTTAGTATCTGCAGAGAAGACATGGCTGGGTAGCAAAGTATACAGTTCCTCTAAAATACCATATCTATGTGCCTCTATGTCCGTAAGAAAATCCATGCTGAAAGAATGAAATGATTATGGGGGAGGGGAAAGGGGGGGGAGTGGGATTAGGAGAGGGAAAAAGGGAAGAGGGGAAAAAAAGGGGGAGGGGAGGGAAAAAACTGGGGAAAATGGAAGGATGAAAGTGCACTAAAAAGTCATTTAGACAACATGTAAATCTGACCAATATACTTCATCCAAAATGATAGTGCAGATGCAATAAGTCTTATGGGATGGGCTAAACAAGGAACCAATTGTTGTATTACAAAAATGTGATGATAAAAACGCAGTCAAATGCAATATATACAAAACAGGCAGTATGAATAAGATATAGGTATGCAGCACAAAAAGCTATTTAAAAAACAGTAAAAACAAGTAAAAGAAGGCGCAACACGAAATACCTTATATACCATTGCCTATGCACACAAGGGCAGAGTCCTTACAAACATATATAGGATATATATATGAGTGCAGTAAAAGTCATTCAAGGCAGTCATTTGTGGGCCGAACCATCTGCCCCCTGAGACAGCGATTTGGACAACATCGCCGACTCATAGAGGGAGAGAAGGACATGCACAGTGTCCCACGACACTATACAGAATTCCATAAAAAATCCACCACTGGCCTCCGTGTGTGGGTCATTGAACAAATTCCGGAATGTTTCACTGCAGCAGAACGTTTCAAAAAGCTTTGCGCCAGGGAAACTTTTTGGATCTATACTCTCGACGTCCTTTCGCCTGGTGGCCTTAATGAGAGTATAGAGATTTCTACTGTTTTATAAAAATCATTTTATAAAAATCTTTTTATAAAAATCTTACTAATAGTTTTCCACAAGATTAGATATCTTCATATACTCATATACACTATTTTTTAGATATTTTTTAGATAGATTTGTGGGAGTGTGTTTTACACACATACACCTTTTTTTATTTTATGTAATATATATATATACATATATATATATTTTTTCTGTAGATAATATACTTACATTCTGTTCTTCGGAGTGCTCTGTCTCTAAATGTTGTTATTGAGTGTGATTTTATTATTATCATTGAGTCACTATCAATGTCAACTCACTTTTCTAGATATAGATATATTCTACAGTATGGATATATACAGTATGGATACTGTGGGGTGTGTCATTTATAGACATATTCTACAGTACTCTTTTTACCCAACATGTGCAATAAACATTTATATTCATTGATATTTTTATAGTCCCAATAGTTTTGGAGCTCAGAATACACATAACATATTTTTCATGATATTGTTATTGCCATTATTGTTCATCATGTTTTATTTATTTATTTTATCATCATCATCATATTCCTTATATTAATATTAATTATTTCCACTATTCAGACTAATTTACTACATTATCTATATGCATCCACTTTTTAGTCAGGGAGTCTCATTCCATAATTGTTTACATCTTTTTTTATATATCCTCCAACATATTTCCGTTCTATCAATTTTAGTTTTTCTTATCCTACATTCCTCATTTGATATTATATATTTTCTCTCCTAGGGCCTATGTGTCCTTTAGTTTATGTATGCAGATACATCTGCTGTTTTCCTCTTCATTTTTATGAATATTACCTGTAATATCCACTGTTTTAGTATCATGCAGTCTGTGCCTCATAACATCATTTATTATTATTATCACGTTTTATTTGACCATATGTTCGTTTGCTGTTTACCATGTTTATTTTTATCTTTACTATGTGTATTGAAGGTTCTTAATTAAGGCCCCTCCCCTTGATGGACTATATAATATCCTTGTCTAACATCACTCCCCTATGCTTGATAAAGGAGTGCCGCTATCTCCTCCATCGATAGCGAGCTATCTCGGAAACGCGTCGCACAGGAGTGACGTCACAGCCCGGCGCCACAGTGTTTGCGATCCAAGCCTCGTTCTGGCTCCGATCACACGGCCGTGCTTTCTTTTCCACCACGGATGCCGGACGAGATGTTGAGAGACACCGCTTCACACTGAGGCACCAGCTTAGACGCCCTCACACCCTTTCCCCGTGGAACCCACACTACCTCAGACGGCTCTCCTGCTCCCTGATTTTTAGTGTGTCTATGGACTACTACATTGACTAAGTGCAGCTCATCTTTAGCCCAAGAGAGGTGATGTCAGCGCATCTGGACTTGCTGCTACTTGTAGTCCTCCGCTTTTCCTTGTGTTACCTGAGATCTACACTTCAGTTTTTACATGTGAGTGGATATTGTTTTTAATAATAAATGTAATTTGATATATATTCAGTGGCGCCCCTCTTCCTTGTTTTTTCTAGCATTTTGGACCTGGCTTTTTGGTTCCTTCTGGTGGCTGCCTTGAATGACTTTTACTGCACTCATATATATATCCTATATATGTTTGTAAGGACTCTGCCCTTGTGTGCATAGGCAATGGTATATAAGGTATTTCATGTTGCGCCTTCTTTTACTTGTTTTTTCTCCTGAACAAAGAAGAGAAATAAATACAGTTTATGACAGAATTTTAACCGAAATGAAGTCACGATATGAGGCCATGTCAACTATATCTTCAGAATTTTCCTTTGTGTGGTAATAACTTGAAGAATCTGAGTTTCAGTGAGCTGAAAAAACATGCCACTGACTTTGGACTTCGCTACTCATCAGACATAGACACCGTGGAGCTTGTTTCAGAATTAGAAGTGTTCAAAGAACAAGTGCAGGAGCTGTTCAAGGAATTTGAGTCAGCAACTCCCATGGATTTATTAAAGTGTATACAAGAGTACAAGAGTACTCTCTGGGTGATATCTATCCATACATTAAAACAGCACTTCAAATTTATTTAACCTTACCAGTGACCGTGGCATCTTGTGAACGCAGCTTTAGCAAATTCAAGTTAATAAAGAATTATCTACGTTCTTTGATGAGCCAAGAAAGATTATCCAGCCTTGCCTTATTATCAATTGAACATAAAATGGTTTCACAGATTAATGTAGACACCATAGTAGAAGATTTTGCTACAGTCAAAGCGAGAAAAGTGAAATTTTAGATAGCCAAGCTAAGCACAATATGAAGCATAAGCATAATATGAATACAGATTCTTATTTTTTATTATATTTAGCATTTTAAAAATGTAAAATGAGTTAGATTAGAAAAAATATAAAACATATTAAGGTATATAAGGTTTTATATTTCTTCTGAATGTGATACCACGTGTTTATCCTAAATCTCATCTGACTACTATGTTTATATGCAATATCTTTTTTTAAAAGTCAAAACAATTGAAAAGGGACCGTATAGCCTAAACATTATCTTTAATGGATATGCAGCCAATAAAAAATTAAAGGAAATTGATGTATAAAAACAAACAACTGAAATTCTAACTCTTTAATGAGGGGGGGGGGTTCGCGGATACAGATTCTCGCCAAGGGCGCTGGAGATCCTAGGTACACCTCTGAGAAGCGCCCCCCTGTTCAGATATGTAGCTTTGTAAAAGGGCAGATTCTTATTCACAGAAGCCTTCCAGGACTCTACTGCCGGGGGCGTAGTGCCCTTCCAAGACAAAACTATGCATTTCCTAGCATGAAAAAATAATAGAGTAGGGTTCGTATAGCCGTAGTAGGGGCCAGGTCATCTACCAACCCGAGCAGGCAGTATTTTACAGAAGGAATTAAAGGGGTGGTGGTCATCTCCTGCACACACTGCAAAACCGCCCTCCAATAGTTCTGAATACCCGGACAATCCCAGAAGATATGCATGAAATCAGCTCCACTTGTGGAACATCACTAGCAAGTAGAGGCGACTGAATGATAAATTCTGGCTATCTTCGCTGGGGTCAGGTACACCCTATGCAGAAATTTATAGTGGATCATGTCGCGAGCTGAGATTAGCCTGGTAAATGGTGCATCCCAGACATCCTCCAAGTCTTCCGCATCCAGATCAGGAACCACCAACTCCCACTTAGATTTACACACAGCTAACAAGCGATTAGTCTCAGGGAAGAGGAATTTATAAATGTTAGGTAAGGGTTTTTGAAGGTCATCATCCCTCAACATGGAGTCGATGGCAGACTCCCAAAAGGGAGCGGTGACCTGTTTAAATTGCTTCTGGTATGCATGTCTTAACTGTATATAGTGGAAAAAATAGGTGTTTGGCAAGTGATAGAGAGACTTCAATTCGTCAAAGGTTTTCAGTCGCCCATCTATGGAGGCTTCATCAAGCTTTTTAATCCCAAATTTGGTCCAGACCACTGGATATTCCAAAGCTAAAAATTGGGGAAGATTGGGATTCCTCCACAGAGGGACATGAGGCGAAGTCGGAATGGGGCCCCCGAATTCCTCACGCTGAGCAACTATCCAGGCATGGAGAACTGACCTTATGGACTTGGTTAAAGCATAGGGTGATCTGGGTCCTTGAAAAACCAAATGGGCCAGAGCCTCATAGGAACCCACCACCTCTAGAGCAACTGCAGCATTATCATACGGGCCAGTGAGACACCTATTAACCATCACCAACTGTCCTGCCAGAAAATATTTGTAAAAATTTGGATCGGCTAGGCCCCCCTCCTTTGAGACCACTCTTATCAGAAAGTGGACCGCCGGCCGAAGAAGAGGATACCAGGGTTATGGCAGCTAGCTGCTGCCATAACAACGATATTCCTTTTCAAAGTTAAAACGTATATCTGCATGCAGTGGTCCTTAAGTGGTTAAGGACGAAGGCAGCAAAGGTACATGCCGGGCATAGTGCATTTCTCTCTGAAAACCTAAGTTTAATTGGGTCGTTCCAGACATTGTTCAGAAGAACAATGTACTTTGATTAAAAAATTGATTGGGGAGGGGAAAACAAATAAAGAAGTGCAGAAACTGATAGGCTACTCAGCTAAAACAATCTCAAATGCTTTAAAATGACAACCAAAACCAGAAATACATGGAAGAAAACAGAAAACTACCATTTGAATGGATTGAAGAATAGCAAAAATGGCAAAGGCCAATGAACAGCTCCAGGGTTACAGTAGATCAAAGAACACATTGGCTGGCCTAAAGAGAAATGGTGCAACATTTTGTGGACTGAAGAAAGCAAGATTGTTCTTTTTGAGTCAAGGTCAGTGTTTCTCAAACGTTTTTGTCTTGCGGCACACCAAAAAGATCTACAAATTTTCACAGCACACCTGAAAAGATTTAAAAATTTTTGTGGTGAAGAACGTATTTATTTTTACATATATATTTAATTTAAATTTAGACCCATTTCACACTGGGGCGCTTTTCAGGCGCTTTAACACTAAAAATAACGCCTGTAAAGCGCCTGAAAAGAGCCTCTCAAGCCTCCCCAGTGTGAAAGTCGGAGTGCTTTCACACTGGGGTGGTGCGCTTGCAGGACCGAAAAAAAATGCCTACAAGCAGCATCTGTGGGGTGGTGCGCTTGCAGGACCAAAAAAAAAGGCCTGCAAACAGCATCTGTGGGGTGGTGCGGGAGCGGTGTATACACCGCACCTAAACGACCCCTGCCATTGAAAAAAAATTGCCGGCAAAGCGCTTCAGCAGCAAAGGTCAGTATCTTGATCATGATCAGAACTATACTAATATATATTCTAATATACTCCCCAAAAATGCAATTTGTTTTTTTTTACTAGAGACATGTAGCAGAATACATTTTGGCCTAAATTGAAGAAGAAATTTGATTTTATCGGGATATGTTTTATAACAGAAAGTAGAAAATATTGTTTTTTTCCCCAAAATCTTTGGTATTTTTTTATTTATATAAAAAAAAAACAAAAAAAACCCCAGTGTTGATCAAATACTAAACAGTATAAATAAATAAACCCAGTGACAGGTGATAGTGATCAACACTAATACATAAATAAACAACTACTAATAAAGTTTGTGCAAAAATAGTCCATAAATGGGACTGGATTGTCTCAAACAAGGAATATATCCTGATGTGAGATCTTCAAAACTTTCATCTCACCATGTGCACTCAGTGTTTCCACTCCCCTTTGGTTAAAGACTCACCAAATGGCGATGCCTTGCACTCTCCTGCTCGGCAAAACAGCATCAACCCTTACAGGGTTAGATATTCACCGATATCCAGACATGACACCCAATATCATGGACTCTCTATATATAATAAAACAAAGTGCTCGAATAGTGCAGTATCGTTGTAAAAAGTTTATTCTATTAAAACAGCTTCAAACATTGTACTCACATAAGCTCAAATCAAAGAAGCCTAGAGGCATCCACTTGCAGCAGCAAGTACTGGTGTAATGTGGTCTCAGCGGACATAGCATAGTCGAACTGAATCTCACCAGCGAAAGATCGTGATCCTCTGAGCGTCATTTCCGTTATAGCGTCAAGCGTGAAAAACTGGTTGCCGTACAGCCACGTCCCCAAAGGGACGGCAACTAGTTTTTTGCTCTTGACGCTATACCAGAAGTGACGCTCAGAGGATCACAATCTTTCGCTGGTTAGATTCAGTTCACCTATATTTATTTATTTTTTCCTTTATTACAGACAAAAAAAGAGACCACAAAAATAATTTGCTGCTTAAAAAAACTTGTCTGGATAGAAATGAAGGTCATTGTAGAGGGTCCAGAATTGTGCCTTGGTCTCTCTTTCCATCCATAGTGGATGAACCCAGTAACGGTGCTTCCTACAAGTATGTCATCCCAAAAAGGCATTGGCCAGCACCAGAATTATGCTGACATTCCTACTTCTCTTCACACACTATGAAGAAGAAGGAAGTGACCTCAAAGGAAATACAAGAAAGCCGAGCCCAAAAAATTTATAGAAAATGCACTGCAACTGCATAATAAAGGCAGCGCTCAAGCTTCAAATGCGCGTCAGGTGCACTTCAAATGCATGTCAAGTGCATTTTAAATGTGCTTCAAATGCATGTAAATATGCAGTCAAAAATGCACAGTTATGTGCAGTTTCTGGTGTAAAAACAACTAGGAAAGCGCTGTTCCAGAGGATGGTATATAGCAGGGATATGCAATTAACGGACCTCCAGCTGTTGCAGAACTACAAGTCCCATGAGGCATAGCAAGACTCTGACAGCCACAAGCATGACACCCAGAGACAGAGGCATGATGGGACTTGTAGTTTTGCAACAGCTGGAGGTCCGCTAATTGCATATGCCTGGTATATAGTGAGTGATGATTAAATCCATATGAATCATATGAACTTTATTGGCAAAGAAACAAATAGTGTGTGTTGCTAAAAATCAGCCGATCAAATGGAAATTAAATGCCCTGTGTACACAAAAACTGATGATAGCTGCAGTAAACACTGAGGAGCCAGGAGAGCTGGATGGATGGCTGACCCACCTCCAGTGCTGCCTGGGGGATGAGGCAAGTACAACAGGTGTCCGAAGGTACCTGATGGGTCTCTATCGCGGTGTAGGTGCTCAGGAACATGGGTAGATAATCCAAAGATGCCAGAAGCCGAAGGCTGCCTGCCAGCCCAAAGCTGCAGAGCACGGGACGTCCAGGGAGAGGATAGAAAGGGGCAGGTTACTTTCCCTATGATCCAAGGGGAGAACTGGCCACGTCAATCACACCGGACACAGGCGGCTCCAGCAGGCTCCAATGGGTCATGTGATCCAGGGGCGAGAGGGAAGAAAAGCACATTACGGGAAAAAAAACCCGGAGCTTGAACAGTGCAGGGACTACATGTTTCAGGGATTAACCCCTTCTTCAGGTCGCATGTGGCGGCAGCAGGAAACAAGGATTACAACAGGGGGTGGGGCAGCCATTACGTCCACCTCCCAACGAATGAAATTATAATCATTAAAAACATAAAAATCCAATTCATAATAAAAGATTAATAATAACATTAAGCAAAGGAGCCCTTATCTAAAATGAATTAATAAATTATTAATAATTAATGCAAGTGCCAATGTCAAACACACAAATGCACAGAAAAAAACAACCACTCACAACCAACAACACCATATTACAATAAGGGTAAAACTATAATACAAGACATCATAGTTAATACTGGCTAAGAAAAAGAGGGCCAAGAAGACAAAGCTTAGGGTCCGGGCTCATGAGTTGATGACGGTATGAGTATCTAATGCCTCATTCAACCCATGAGGAGACAAGGAATTGAATTTATACATCCACATGGTTTCTCTTTTACATAACAACGAGAATCTCTCATTATCTGTGAGGGACCACTTTGGGATATGTTCGATGGCAAATACTGTCAAAGCTTTAAAGCAGGGGTCCTCAAACTTTTTAAACAGGGGGCCAGTTCGCTGTCCCTCAGACTCTTAGGGGGGCCGAACTATAGTTTGAAAAAAAATATGAACAAATTCCTGTGCACACTGTACACATCTTATTTGTAGTACAAAAAAACAGGAAAAGCAATAGAATATTTAAAGTGAAGAACAATTTTAATCAACATAAACTTAATAGTATTTCAGTGGGAAGTACTGTATGGGCCTGCTTTTGGCTAATAAGATGGTCAATGTCCAGTTCCATATTGTCACTGCTAGTCTTAACAAGTGATGCAAATGTGCATCAGTAATGCCCTGTACACACGGTCGGACTTTCCAACGGAAAATGTGCGATCGGAGCTTGTTGTCGGAAATTCCGACTGTGTGTAGACTCCATCGGACTTTTTCCATCGGAATTTTCAACACACAAAGTCTGAAAGCTGGATCCAAAATTTTCCGACAACAACATCCGTTTGCGTAAATTCCGATTGTGTGTAGACAATTCCGATGCACAAAGTGCCACGCATGCTCAGAATCAAGCAGACGAGCAGCACTGGCTATTGAACTTCATTTTTCTCGGTTCGTCGTACGTGCTGTACGTCACCGCGTTCTTGACGTTCGGAATTTCCGACCAACTTTGTGTGATCGTGTGTATGCAAGACAAGTTTGAGCCAACATCCGTCTAAAAAAATCAGAGCTGTATGTCCTGTTCAAGGAGATAAAGCTCTTTAACCACTTACAGATCGGAAGATTTTCCCCCTTAATGACCAGGCCATTTTTTGCGATATGGCACTGTGTCGCTTTAACTGACAATTGCACAGTCATGCGACACTGTGACCAAACAAAGTTGACTTCCTTTTTTCCCCACAAATAGAGCTTTCTTTTGGTGGCATTTGATCACTTCTGCGGTTTTTATTTTTTGCACTATAAACAAAAAAAGAAGAGGGACAATTTTGAAAAAAAACTAAATTTTATACTTTATGCTATAATAAATATGCGGAAAAACAATGTAAAAAAAGAAATCATATATATATATATATATATATATATATATATATACTTCTACATATTTTTGTTAAAAAAAATCACAATAAGCATATATTGATTGGTTTGCGCAAAAGTTATAGCATCTAAAAAATAGGGGATATATTTATGGCATTTTTATTATTATTATTATTATTAATATTATTTTTTACTAGTAATGGCGGCGATCTCTCTTTTTTTTTTTTTTGCAGCTTTTTTGTCATTTTTATTGTATATTGCACATATAATGGCGGCGATCTCTGATTTGTAGCGGGACTGTGATATTGCGGCGGACAAATTGGACACTTTTGACACTTTTGTTGGTACCATTGACATTTATACAGCAATCAGTACTATAAAAATGCACTGATTGCTGTATAAATGTCACTGGTAGGGAAGGGGGTTAAAACTAGGGGTCGATCAAGGGGTTAAATGTGTTCCCTCATGTGTGTTTCTAACTGTGGGGGGATGGGACTGACTGAAGGTGGAGACAGATTGCTGTTCCTGACTACTAGGAACAGCAAATCTGTCTCTCCTCTCCTGTCAGAATGGGGATCTGTGTGTTTACACACACAGATCCCCGTTCTGGCTCTCGTGCCCGCGATTGCGTGTGGCTGGCGGATATTGGGGCCACCAGCCACACGCATCGGTCCCCCGATGCGCCGCCAGAATGCCTGCTATCACCCGAAAGAGGGAGTCCCACGAAAAAAAAAAATTCAAAAGTCAGCAGCTTCAAATACTGCAGATGCTGACTTTTAAATTAAGGACACTCACCTGTCCCAGGGTCCAGCAATGTTGGCACCCGAGACCGAATCGTCCCTCGGTCCTCGGGTGCTGCCGCTGCCATTCTCTGTAAGGGAATCAGGAAGTGAAGCGCTGCGGCTTCACTTTCCGATTCCCTACTGCGCATGCGCAAGTCGCGCTGCACTTCCTAACTGGTGCCCGCTGTCTCTGGGACCCGTGTGTGTCCCAGCAGACAGCGCGGTGGGGACGGGAAGAGGCATAGACTCCCGTGAGAGTCTATGCCGGAAGTTGGTGCAAATACCTGTCTTAGACAGGTATCTGCACCCCCTTCCCCCCTGAAAGGTGCCAAATATGACACTGGAGGGGGGGGAGGGTTCCGAAAAGCGGAGGTTCAATTTTTGTGTGAACCTCCGCTTTAAATGTGCCGATGTGCACCTGTGCCGATTTGTGGGATCATGCCGACCTGCAAGTGGTTAAATCTAAATTGAAACTCCTTTTGCAACTTTTCCAGTGAATCCACACATGTTTTGTTTGGGAATGGAACTGCTGGTTTTTCTGCCAACAGGTTTTGAGTTGTGGGTGGGATTGCAGAAATTTTCCGCTTGTTTAATGAGGAAGTCTAATTTAACTTCAAATCATTTTACATATGATTGCATATCACAGATAAGCTTCCCCTTTCCTTGAATTTGCACATTAAAACTATTGCGTAGTTCTGTTACATCTGTCAGAAAGGCAAGGTGCCATTTCCATTTCACATCTTAGAGCTCTGGTACTTCTTTGTTTATTGAAAGCAGAGAAGCAGAAATCTGTGGCAGCAAGTCATGAACACATTTCAAAACTCTCCCTCAACTCAGCCAACGGACTTCTGTGTGCTACAGAATATCTTCATATGCATCATTTAGCTCTGACAGAAATTCCTGAAACTGTCTGTGGTTTAGTGTGTGAGCTCTAATGAAATTAACACAAGATACCACAATTTTCTGTCAAATTTGTTTATTGAAGTTTTATAAGTCAGGGAACAGGTTCAAAAGCAATACAGGAATATACAATAGTAAGGTACAGTATAACATTATAATATGACAAAAGATAAAGTTGTCTCTTACTTTAAACAAAAAATTGTCAACTCAGAGAGACATTTCCTATAGTGTTAAGAAAGAAAAAATGTCTAAACATAGACTATGATAGACTAATGGAATCTCAATAAAATTATAATTTGAGAATATCTAAAGTTTTAAATAAAAGAAGCGTTAAGGAATTGTCGCTCTCATATTTCAAGTAAGAGGAAGTTCCAATGGTTAATAACGTCATAGAAACATGAAATATAATTAAAAGTGACGCTATATGAACCTGATGAAGAGCAAGGAGTATAAGAAAGGAAAAAGAAAGGTAGGATAGCGAAAGGGTTAGAAAAGAAAGGAAAGAGGAGAGAGGAAAGGAAATGAAAGGGAAGGGATCTCCAAGGTAAGGTGTGTTTTCAACCATATATTAAATATGAGAAAATGAAAATGCATGAGAAATTTACCCAGGTATCAATAAGGTTGCATCGAAATTAGAAGGCAGGAAATGTGTCGTCCAAGGAAGCCATATATTCTTGAATTTAGGAATTTTGTCATGCGTTATAGTCTCTGTTTTGGCATGAACCATGGCTTGATTAATTCTATCATTAGTTTCAGTTAATATCAGGGTACGAGTTTTCCAGGCTTTAGTGATTGTTTGTTTCGCAATATTAGCTTGAACTGATTATTAGAGAGAATTGTCGGTTTTAAATTCAAAAGCGCAATCAAGGGATCAGGAAGGATGGACACTGCAAATAATGTCAAGATCATGCAGAATATGTTTTCCCAAAATCTTTTGACAATTGGACAGGTCCACCAAATATGAAAATGTGATCCAGGTTCAGTACAGCCTCGAAAGCAAGAGGAGTAATTGGCAAATTTCGCAATTCTAGTAGGAACTAAGTGCCAACGTGTAAGTACTTTGTAGTTGGTTTCTAAAGCAGCTATATTTTGAGAGGAGGATTTTGTAGTAGTCCAAATCTTATCCCATTTTGTTGTTTCCAATGAGAATCCAAGATCAGATTCCCACTTAGCTACATATGTGGGCGGACTACAATCCGATTTAGAAATGAGTTGGGCATAAATGTTCGAAATAAGTCCTTTTGTATGGGGGTGATGTTTACATATGTTTTCAAAGTATGATAATTTATCGAGTGAAAATGTTTTAATCTGAAGATATCAGAAAATTTCGGAGTTTGGAAGTTCGTGATTATTACTTAAGTCTGTGAATGTTTTAAAGGAATTAGAGGAAGTAAGATCATGTAATTGGGTCACTTTAAAGGTGGTCCATGTTTTAAAGGTTTTAGGAAATTTCCAGGCAGGATAAAAAAAGAGGATTTTTAAGGAAAGATAAGAGTGGATTATGAGGAGATTGTAAACCACATAACAATTTAAATCTGTCCCATATTGCAAGGGATTGTTTAGTTATCGGATTTGTATGTTTTTTTCGGCAAGAGGGCTGTATCCACAGGAGATTGGATATTGATAATGGGTCACAATCTATAGACTCCAGAGCTACCCAAAGTGGTATTTCAGTTGTCGCATGGTATTTAGGTATTTGTGCCAAATGAGCCGCATGGTAATAGGTAGATAAATTAGGAAATCTGAGACCACCTTTAAGTTTTGGAAGATATAAAGTATGTTTAGGTAAGCGGGGTTTTGAGAAGCCCCAAACAAAGGTTGTTATTTTATGCTGCATTATTCTTAAAAAATATGTTGTGACTGAAATAGGTAAAACCCTGAAAAATAAAGAAATTTAGGTAATATAGCCATCTTAATAACATTGATTTTCCAATCCAAGATATAGGGAGAGAAGACCACTGAGTTAATAAGTTGGTAATCTGTCGTAAAATAGGTGGAAAATTCATCCTAAATAGTTCAGAGAGATGAGGCGTAAGATTAATTCCTAAATATGGAAGACTGGTAGTAGACCATGTGAAAGGGAGAGATGTTTGTGCCTGTTGTACATCTGAGGGGGATAGGGAGATGTTTAGTGCCATAGATTTTTGAGGATTAATGACTAGACCAGAAATATGAGCAAATTGATCAAGTTTTCGGAAAAGATTAGGAGCGGAAATATGTGGAGAGGACATAAAGATTAAGATGTCGTCTGCAAAGAGACAGGTTTTGTGATGATGTCCAGTTAACTCAAGGCCTTTAATTGAGGGATCAGAGCGCATTGATTGGGCAAGGGGTTCAATGAGTAAGGCAAATATAAGTGGGGATAGTGGGCAACCCTGTCTCGTACCTCTACAGATTTCTAATGTGGTTGATTTATACCCTGCATATTTGACATACGCCTTGGGTTTATCATATAAAGAAGAGATCCAACTAAGGAAATGAGGGTCAAATTCCCAGCATTGTAGGACATAGCATAGGTAGGGCCACGAAACTGTATCAAACGCTTTTTTGATATCTAGAGATAAAAAACAAAGTGGAATTTTCCTTAATTTGGCAATATGCATCAGTAGTGTCGCTCTATGTTTATTATCCCCCACTTGAGGCTTTGGAATGAAGCCTACTTGATCTCTATGTATTAAAGAGCCAACTATATTATTTAGGCGAGTTGCTAAAACTTTTGCTAAAAGTTTGATGTCTAAATTAAGCAGCGAGATGGGTCTGTAATTAGAGCAAGATGTTTCATCAGAGTGGGGTTTAGGTATCATTGAAATAATTGCAGTTAATGTTTCAGTTCTAAAGCTATGTCCATTTAATAGGGAATTAAGGGCTTCAGGAGAAGAACAACAAGGGCGCCACTCTAAGTGCAACATTTAAAAGCAGATTTAATACATCTTAAAAGCAGGTACTCACAAAGGTACATGTAAACAGGCATGTGGATGATATATAGGTGGTGCCAGGTATCCCGGGAGTGGAGTCCAGTCACATCATATGGTAGCGTTCTGCTCATTCGACAGGCTGCGCTGATGGATTGTCGGCATGTCCGGCCACTGGAACGCACTGTGTGTGATCTGGGGGAATGAAAACACTTCCGGGTCCGTGAAGGGATAGCAGATAGGCGACGCGTTTGCGGAGCTACGCTACTTCCTCAGGCCTCATTTATTATTATAGTTCCAGATTGTTAATTAATATTATTAGTTGTGTATTAGCCTTCCCAACCACCCCATTTTTCCTTCATCAAAAGAAATTAGTTTTTGGGGGGTTACAACTGTTCCTAATTGTGCTGAACTCAGCGCTCACATCTACATGTTGTAAATTAAGGGCTTCAGTCAATACTGGAGCTAGGATAGAAGCAATTGTTTTGTAATACAAGGCGTTTATTCAACTTGAGGGATTTAATGGCCATCAGGAGTTCATTAGTGGATATTGGGTTTTCAAGGCACTCGCGATGAGCCGGGGGAATAGTTGGAAGAGTGAACTGTAAAAAGAAGGAGTCTGCTGAGGCTTGCTCTAGAGGATCTTCCCTGTTATATAGGGAGGCAAGATGTTTTTGGAAGGCATTTAGGATTTTTATAGGGTTACTGGTATATGTACCTTGGGATAACTTCAACCGTATTGGTTTAGAAGGGCGATTTATCTTATTAAGGGCCCGGGCAAGAAGTGTACTAGGCTTATTGGCTTTAAAATAAAATAAGTGTCTGGATTTACGTATCGTTTTATCCACTGGGTCCGAAAGGAAAAGGTCAAGATCAAGGCGTGTTTTATCTAATTTTAATTTTGTTGTAGGAGAGGGGTCAGATTGGAAGAGCACATGTGCAGATTTAAATTCTGCTTCTAGTTTTTACTGCTTTAAGCGCTTTTCTTTTTTGAGAAAAGAGGCCTGGCGAATACAAACACCTCTAATCACCGGTTTATGTGCCTCCCAAAGTGTCATTGAGGAGATATCAGGAGTCGCGTTATTAACCAGATATTCTTTTAAAGCCTTTTCCAAATCTAAGGAATGAGATGGATGTGATAATATAGAATTATTGATAATCCATGTGGGGTCATGTGCTTTAGGATTTAAAGAAGTAAATGTTGTTAGTACAGCACTATGGTCTGTCCATGCAAATGGTATAAGTGAAGAGGAAAGGAGTTCTGGGGTCATGCCAATTGCGATCAATATGTGATCTATTCGGGAGAATGACTTATGTGGATGGGAATAAAAAGTGAATTGTCGTTTTGTGGGATTATTTTCACACCAAGAGTCTAATAAAGAGTACTGTTGGAGTAATTGTTGGAAGGTATGCTTTCGCAAATTAGAGGCAATAGGTATTGGGGATTTGTCTAAGAACGGATATAGGACTTGGTTTGAGTCACCACAGATTAACAGTGTGCCCATTTTGTGGGTATCGATCACATGTAGCAAGTGGGAAAGAAATGATGTTGGAGTTTTGTTCAGGGCATAATAAGAAACCACTGTAATTGGGGAATCGGATAAAAACCCCATTAGTATCAGGTATCTCCCTTCAGGGTCTTTCATTTGGAGAGAGAAAGGTGTTGTGCGATGGAATGCTACCAATACTCCTCTTTGTTTGGTTTCAGCTGAAGCTGTAAAAACTTGTGGGTAAAAAGGGCTAAAATATTTGGGAGTTGCTGTAGTAGTAAAGTGCGTCTCCTGGAGACACACAACATGTGCCTTGGTTGATGCCAATGAGCAAAACACTTTAGATCGTTTCTGTGGTATATTTAAACCCTGCACATTTAAAGGAGCCATAAGAAGGGTATAAAAGACATATGGTCAAAATTAGTCTTTACAATTTGTCTTGCTACACTTACCTTGGAGAAGAGTAAGAACAAGTAGAAGAGTAAGAAGAAGTATGTCAGATAAAGGATGGGGGTAAGGTTTATATAGACAATCAACATTAAGTTTAATTATGCAGATAAGTAAGAAAGTGGCGTACTGGGTGCGCAAAAATACGAACCCAGAGGCCTAATAGCTATCCAGGGAATTCCCCAAAATTAACAGGAAGGAAGAATACCCAAAGATAGAGCGATGGGGAGAGCAGTGACATTCTCCCAAGACCATGACAGCCAAAACATATATGAATAAAATTAAGTATACTAATAGGGCGTACACACGGTCGGACTTTGTTCGGACATTCCGACAACAAAATCCTAGGATTTTTTCCAACGGATGTTGGCTCAAACTTGTCTTGCATACACACGGTCACACAAAGTTGTCGGAAAATCCGATCATTCTGAACGCGGTGACGTAAAACACGTACGTCGGGACTATAAACCGGGCAGTGGCCAATAGCTTTCATCTCTTTATTTATTCTGAGCATGCGTGGCACTTTGTCTGTCGGATTTGTGTACACACGATCGGAATTTCCGACAACGGATTTTGTTGTCGGAAAATTTTAGCTCCTGCTCTCCAACTTTGTGTGTCGGAAAATCCGATGGAAAATGTCCGATGGAGCCCACACACGGTCGGAATTTCCGACAACACGCTCCAATCGGACATTTTCCATCGGAAAATCCGACCGTGTGTACGGGGCATAACACCCCAAAAGCGGCTATAATAAGTGATAAGTAAGGGGGTAGGGAAAGAGAAAAAAAAAAGGAATGGGGAAAAAGGGGGGCGAGAGAAAATAAATAAATAAATAAATAAAAAGGAGGGATGGGAAAGGAGGGTGAGAAGGAGTAAGAAAACATTGAGTTGAAGCATATTACACATCTATGTAGGGTATAAACTTACATACCAGGTTTGTTAACCATATAATTAATAAGAGCAGGAGGGAAGGGGGGAAAAAAAAAAGGGGGGAAGGAAACTATAAATTTGGTACACAAAAAGTGAAATATCTAGGAAAATTGAGCTTAGGGGTAAGAATGAACTCTATGCACTCATAACGTTATCAATTAAGGATGAGTTGAGGGTAAAGATGTTAACATTTGCCAACACATCTAATGGCATAATGAAAAAAAAAAGGGGGAAAAAGCAGAATATGCTTGCAAAATAGAGTCCAAAAAAAAATAATTATCAATCAGTCCATAGTATCTGCAAGGTCTTTATCAGGAGAATCATGGCGACTGCGTTTAGATGAATTTTGGCGACTCCTGTCATCTTTGGCAGAATCTCGTGATGGATCAGGTGTAATACGATGGCGAGGACCACTTGAAGTAGAGGATCTATCTATGAGAGGTAGATTTTGCAAGGTATTTTGCAACTCATCATAAGATCTGCAGGTATATTTGGTACCTTGATAAGTAAAACGTACAGAAAACGGGAATCCCCCATTGATAAGCTGTTTGATTTTGCTGAAGGATTTGAAGAAGAGGTTTTAAGGCTTGCCGTTTAGCGACTGTAATTGGGGACAGATCGGCGAATAGCTGGTAAGGGTGACCCTGAAAAGTGAGGGAGTCTTTTCCTCTTGCTGCAGCCAAAATTTGCTCTTTGGTGCGAAAAAAATGTAACTTTGCAATTATATCACGAGGTGGACCTTCTGGTGTAAATGGAACCTGCATCCCTGAACCTAATACCTGAAACATGTAGTCCCTGCACTGTTCAAGCTCCGGTTTTTCTTTTTCTGTTATGTCCTTTTCTTCCTCCTCGGCCTGAATCACATGACCCATTGGAGCCCACTGGAGCCCCCTTGTGTTCGGTGTGATTGACGTGGCTGGGCAGGTGCTCACAAGTTAGGAGACCTGGAAGTGGAGCTGCGGGCAGCTCTCACCGCTTCTCTGGTTGACACCACCAGCACCAACATCGCTTCTCCCCTTGGATCGCAGGGAATGTAGCCGGCCCCTCTCCATCCTCTCCTTGGACATCCCACGCTCTGGAGCTTCGGGCTGGCAGACTGTCAGAAACCATGAACCAGACCGAGACAGAAGTACAGTAAAATCACACTTGTTTATTAATAAAAATAAAAAGGTAAATAGAGTAAGCATAGTCAAAGCATAGCTAGAGTCCAGTAACCGGATCAGGTAGTCAGCCAAGCCAGAGTTCAGTAACCAGATCGGAAATTCAGCCAAGCCAGAGTGCAGTAACCAAATCGGGTAATTAGCCAGGCCAGAAGTCAGGGATCCAAGTAGAGGAACAGCAAGCAGGATAAGGAGCCAGAAGGGATGTCAGCAAAGCCAGTCTTGAAACAGGAACACAGGAGATGGTTTCTGATGTGACTAAGGCGAAGGCAGGAATGAAGTGAGCTGGAGATCTTTAGGTAGGCGGGACTGACAAACAGATCCACAACAGCTGGTTAACTGTGGAGAGAGATGAGAGCTGGCAATTAGCCGACAGCTGAGCGGCCAGCTCAGAGAAGGAACGGAAATTGTATTTTTACCAAATCTATACTAAACTTAAATAGTAAAACCCCACATCTCATCCCTCAATGCAGAAAAATGAGAAGATAAAAAAAGGGGGGGGGGGAGATGCCCCAAAGGGATTGTATGGGTGCGAGGTATTGACCGTAGAATAGTACGATAAGTATTAGAAAAATAGTACATTTTAAAAAGGACATTAATTAGAGCAATGCATACAAACAATACAGTACAATCATCTAAGGCATAATAAAGAGGACTCTAAATTGAAAACATGAAGACAGAGAGCATGCCATGCTCTCTGTCTTCGTTTTTTGTTGTTTATGTATCCTGTATATATTTTTTGTACATATTTTGGATTAATTTTTGGTTATGCACTTTTTATGATAGACCAATACAGTATATCTCCAAAACCCCTGAAGAAGGAACTGTACAAACCAAATTCCGAAACATGTTAGGTATGCTGTATGTAATGGTTCATTGTACTCGTTCAATTTAGAGTCCTCTTTATCATGCCTTGGATGATTGTACTGTATTGTTTGTATGCATTGCTCTAATTAATGTCCTTTTTAAACATGTTAATATATTATATAATTTTGAATTATTAATAAAATGTACTATTTTTCTAATACTTATCGTACTATTCTATGGTCAATACCTCGCACCCATACAATCCCTTTGGGGCATCCCCCCCTTTTTTATCTTCTAATTTTTCAGCTCAGAGAAGGAAGGGCTGAGTCAGCCATGACAGTACCCCTCTCCTCAATGACCCCTCCTCGGAGGAGGACCACTGGGCTTGAGGGGAAAACATCTATGGAAATCACGGAGGAGGGCAGGAGCATGTACGTCCGAGGATGAGACCCAGGAGTGTTCCTCCGGACCGTACCCCTTCCAATGCACCAGGTACTGTATGTGCCCACTGAACCTATGGGAGTCAACAAAGGATTGTACCTCATACTCCTCATGGTTCTCAACCTGTAAAGGGTGAGGACGTGGCACTGAGATGGTAAAGCGGTTGCAGACCAACGGTTTCAATAAGGAGACATGAAACACATTTGAGATGCACATACTAGGAGGAAGGTCCAACGCGTAAGCCACTGGGTTAATCCTGCGAAGGATACGGAAAGGCCCAATAAACCGAGGTGTGAACTTCAGTGAGGGAACACGAAGTCGGAAGTTGTGAGATGACAGCCAGACCCTGTCCCCAACCTGGTAGGAAGGTGCAGGCAGGCGTCTGCGGTCAGCATGGAGTCTGAACCTATCATTAGCATGACGCAAAGCCTCCTGGACTTGTGCCCAAGTGGAACGAAGACAACGGAGATGCTCCTCTAGCGCAGGAATACTCTGCGGAACAAATGAGTCAAGCAACATGAAAGGTTGGAAACCATAATTCGCCATAAACAGGGCCAATCGGGAAGCAGAATTCAAGGCACTGTTGTGAGCAAACTCTGCCCATGGTAATAGGTCTGACCAGTTGTTGTGATGGTCAGAAATATAGCAACTTAGGAATTGCTCCAAGGACTGATTGGTTCATTCTGCGGCCCCATTAGACTGCGGGTGATACGCAGAGGAGAAAGCAAGCTGAATTCTCAGCTGTGCACAAAAGGCTCGCCAGAACCGGGACACAAACTGACTACTCCTGTCCGAGGCAATCACCTTGGGTAGCCCATGTAAGCAAAAATGGAAGCCAGTTCCTTAGAAGTGGGCAACTTCTTAAGTGGAATACAATAACACATCTTTGAGAACCGGTCAACCACCATAAGGATAACTGTGTTGCCTTGGGAGTTGGGCAACACCACTATAAAATCCATAGACAGGTGGGTCCAGGGCCTCTTTCCATTGGGTATGGGTTGTAGGAGGCCCACTGGAAGGTGTCGTGGAGTCTTACTCTGAGCACACATGGAACAGGCAGCTACAAAGGCAGTTACATCAGCACATAGACTAGGCCACCAGAAATGGCCCAAACGAGTTGATTCTTCCCAGGGTGGCCAGCTGCCTTGGGAGAATGGTAAGTCTGGAGCATGGCAATACAGAGACAATCTGGGACAAAGCAGCGGTCACAAGGTTTCTCAGGAGGAGCATCGACCTGAGCAGCAAGAATTTTGTCCCCCAAGGGAGAAGTAAGACTGGTGCGAACCGCAGCCAGAATACGATCAGGAGGAATCATAGGAACCGTAACCGACTCCAACTTGGAAGTGGAGGAAAATTGTCGTAACAAGGCGTCAGCCCTTACATTCTTGGTACCAGGAAAGAATGAGACAATGTAATTGAAACTTGACAAGAAAAGAGCCCATTGCGCCCTTCTGGGAGAGAGGCGTTTAGCCTCAGACAATAATGAGATTCTTATGGTCAGTTAGAATGAGAACCGGGAAAGTGGTACCTTCGAGGAGATGTCTCCATTCTTTCAGGGCTAAAATGATTGCCAACAGCTCTCTGTCACCAATCTCATAATTGCAATCGGCAGGTGACAATTTCTTGGAAAAGTAGCCACAAGGATGCATAGCACTCTTAGAGGTAGGACGTTGAGACAGAAGGGCGCCAACACCAGTCTCAGAAGCATAAACCTCAAGGATAAAAGGTAACGTTGGATCAGAATGTGCCAACATAGGAGCAGAAACAAAGGCAGCCTTGAGACCTTCAAAGGCCTTAATGGACTCCGGAGACCAACTCTGTGGGTTACCGTTCTTTCTGGTCATATCAGGGGCTTGACCAGAGACGAGAAGTTACGAATAAACTTCCGATAATAGTTGGCAAAACCCAGGAAACGCTGCAGAGGACGTAACCCCACAGGTCGAGGCCACTGTAGGACTGCCGAAAGTTTCTCTGGGTCCATCGAAAAACCAGCAGTGGAAAGGGACTTGGAAAATATGAAGATATCATCGAGATAAACCACCACACATAACTGCAACATATCTCGGAGGACATCGTTAATAAATTTCTGGAAAACTTCCGGGGAGTTACAAAGGCCAAAATGCATTACGAGATACTCATAATGGCCTGTTCTGGTATTAAACGCAGTTTTCCACTCATCGCCTTCCTTAATCCTCACGAGATTGTAAGCCCCTCTCAGATCAAGCTTATTGAAAACCGTTGCTCCCTTGAAGCGGTCAAATAACTCTGTAATTAACGCGATCGGGTAGGCATTCTTAATTGTGAAATGATTGAGACCCCTATAATCAATACAACGTCTCAGTTCACCGCTCCTCTTCTTCACAAAGAAGAAACCAGCACCAGCAGGAGACAAGGTTTTATGGATGAAACCCCGAGAAAGTGCGTCTGCAACATACTCCTCCATGGCTTTATCCTCCAAGACCAACAAAGGGTAAACCCGGCCACGAGGGGGAGTGGCACCAGGCTGAAGGACAATTGCGCAATCATACGGTCGGTGTGGGGGCAAACTACCGGCTTGACCTCTGTCAAAGACAACGCTAAAATCACAGTACTCCTCTGGCAGGGAGGAGAATGAAGAGGTACACAGGACCTTGGCTACCTTCCGGAAGCATGTTTCACTGCATTGTGGTGACCAGGAGAGAACCTCAGCATGGAGCCAATCAAAAGAAGGGTTGTGCCTCTGTAACCAAGGATAACCAATAACCAGCAGAAACTTAGGAGAGGAAATCACTTGGAATTGGATTATCTCATGGTGAAGAGCCCCTACGGCCATGGACAACGGAACCATCTCATGAGTCACATGGGCAGGCTGTAGAGGTCTCCCGTCAAGAGCCTCAATGGCAAGTGGAGTGTCACGCAGCTGCAGTAGAATCGAGTGCTTTGATACAAAGGCAGCATCAATGAACAGGCCTGCAGCCCCAGAGTCGATTAGAGCCTGTATCTCGATAGACGACTTAGCCCAAAAAAGGGTGACTGAAACCACGGGCTTATCCTTCTGGATAACTGGGGACGACACAACACCACCTAAGGTCTGTCCATGACAGGACCTCAAGGTTCAGGTGTTCCCAGGATGGGTAGGACAAGACTTCAAAAAGTGACCTGCCTGGCCACAATAAAGGGGCAATCTCTCCCTCCTCCTAAAGGCTCTCTCATCCGCAGAGAGACGCGTGAAGCCCAAGTGCATGGGTTCATCTTCACTGACTGACTCGGTACCAGGAGGCATGGGAGGTGAGGGAGGCACGGTTGGGACTGCAAAGCTCGGAGGCAAACGTACAGGGGGCTTCCGCAAGCGCTCCTTAAAAGAAAGTCTTTCTCTGAGTCTGGAGTCAATGGGGATGGCAAAAAAGATCAAGCTCTCCAGCTCAGTGGGTATATCTCGGGCTGCTATCTCATCCTTGATGGAATCCGAGAGACCATGAGAAAAAGTAGCCACGAGGGCTTCATTGTTCCAAGCAACCGCTGCTGCCAAAGTACGTAACTCAATGGCGTAGTCGGCAACAGTTCTCCTACTCTGATTGACATGAGACACTTGGCAGCAGAAGTAGAGCGTGCGGGAACGTCAAATACCCTTTTAAAGAAGGACACAAACTCTGGGTAACTCAAGACAACAGGTTTTTGCGTCTCTCATAGAGGGTTAGCCCAGGCCAAGGCTCTCTCAGAAAGCAAAGATATCATGAACCCTACTTTGCTTCTGTCCGTGGGAAACGCCCGGGGCAGCATCTCAAAATGTACAAATGTACACACTTCAGTAATAATCAAAATGACTTCTTTCTTTGGGTAAATTATATATTTTATATAGAAAGTTATTACAGTGACTACACTATCACACCAATGTAGTGTAACAGTATAGTAAATAATTATAACAATATTGATAACATATACAGAATATAACTAAATATTTATACCAGGGAGCTCCCCCTGCTCTAAACCATAAAGTCACTACTCTTTGTAACTAGATGCAGGGCCCTGCAGTAAAAGAGATAGTCTTGACGTCTTCAATCTTCGCTAGCTAAGAAATGATAATTGTAATCCACAGAGAGTTCTTCTGAGGTGTTGCGCAGTGTAAAGTAATACACAAAGGCAATTGTAATCCAGCAAACTGATTAAGTGTTCTTATACGAAGAAGACAGACATCTAATGTCAGCTCTTGAATATTGTAGTCTATGCAAAGGTAATATTCTCCAACTCAACTTGTTCCATGGGACTATCTGTCCCAGCAACAATCTGTAAAAGTTCTAAGTGTGTGCGTAGTATTAAACAAACTTCCGGGTGTTAACCCTCTCACCACACAGGATCCGGGCAGATGAATGTCTCCGTTTCAGCAGTTCTCAGTCTGTATGGGGCCACCACCACGCCGTCACACTGTTCCATTCACTAACGACCAGGAGTCCTCGGTTACCTCCCCCACAGGCCTCCGGAACACTTACTTCTGCTGCTTCAGCACACTGTGATACGATGGCAGGATCCTTGCCGCTGCTCCGCTCCTTCACAAGGTAGGCCGCAACCCTGTGGGACACACACACCAACAGAGTCCTGCTGGCAGGCTATGCATCTCCGGAACAAGAGACTTAAGATGGCCGCTCCCAGCCCTTTTATATCCTCCCACAATGTAGTTCAGTTCTCCTCTTGTCCAGGAGCATTGTGGGTAGGTCATAGTTAATGTTCAGAAGTAAACAATCAATCACTTCCATGTCACTTCTCTTAATCATGAAACATAAAAGTGTTGTACCTTTTCAATTGTCCACTAGATGGCACTAGATCAACTTATACCTTTATAACACACTTATGACTAAAAACAAAAGTTGTCAGCGCTACATACTCCCCCTGCTTTAAGTCTTTGGTCCCCAAAGATATGTAAGACCTTGTTTCTGCTACACATCTTAGCCTCTAAACGAGTGCACAGGACCGACAGAGGAGCCTCCCACCAATTCTCAGGTGTTGGAAAGCTATTCTATATACCCACAACTGTCACTTTAGTATCAGATACAGATGTGTCAAGGGGTGAACCATGGCTCTCATTGTCCAGATTGGCTGAGGAGGAACTAGGCTCATCGACATTCCTTTTGCTGGTAACCTTTGTTATCTCAGAACACTCGCCCAAAGTATCATAGGTTAGTCTCTTAGGTGGGCGAATGTTCCTCTTTCCCCTTTGCTCTTTTGGTGTGTCCTCTACTTCTGAATGAACACTGTTTCCTTCTACTTTAGAGGGAGATAAACACTTTTCAGCTTCAGGTATGTCAGATGATCACAATCAGCTAATGTCTATGTCTCTCTCCTCACTATCTTCAGCTGTTAAAGTCCCAGACTGAGACCTAGTTACAGGCCTCTGTGTAGCCTCTGATGTAGAAGATAACTCCTCCTCGGGGACTATCCTGACTGCATCAGTAAGGGGCAAAAGGTGATTCCGATGCCAAGTCTTAATTGGTCCAGCACTTCCTTCTGGTCTGATTTTGAAGACTGGAAGTCCTGGGAGCTGTTTACATACAATGTATGGCTGCAACCTCCAGCGATTTGCCAGCTTATGTTTCACAGGAATGCCCAAATTCCTCAATAGGACTCGGTCACCAGGTTTCAGATCTTGAATCCTTACTTTGAAGTCAAAGTTCCTCTTATTTCTGCTCCCTCTGCTGTCTGACATAGTCCAAGCCTTCTCATAAGCAATCTTCAGACTCTTCCTCAGCCTATTTGTATATCCTCGGTGAGAAGCCTCTGAGGTGTGGTCCAGAGAAGTTCCAAAAGCCAAGTCCACTGGTAATCTAGCTTCTCGCCTAAACATTAGCCGATAAGGTGAATATCCTGTAACGTCACTCTTGGTGCTATTATATGCATGTACTAAAGCGGCAATATGCTTACTCCAATTGGGCATTTGCTCAGTAGTTAGTGTCCCCAACATATTAAGAAGAGTTCTATTAAACCTCTCCGGCTGAGGGTCTCCTTGTGGATGATAAGGTGTAGTTCTAGACTTCTGAATTCCCAACAGATCCAATAATCTCCTGATCAGCGTACTCTCAAAGTTTTTTCCCTGATCTGAGTGAATCCTCTGTGGTAATCCATAATGGACAAAGAACTCCTCCACTAATGTCTTTGCCATTGTGACTGCCTTGTGATCTTTCATGGAGAAAGCTTGAGCATATCTGGTAAAGTGGTCTGTGACTACCAGAATATTTCCTTGCCCACTGAAGTCAGATTCTAGACACAGGAAGTCTATGCAAATTAAATCCATGGGACCTTGGCTTGATAAATTACCCATTGGGGCTGCCTCTGTCTTTCTCTGGATACACCTATGACAGGAATGACAGTAATTCTCCACCTCTTTCCTCATGTAAGGCCAATAAAATCTATCCCTTATCAACTGAAGAGTTCTTTCTGCCCCCATATGTCCATGACAATCATGCAGAGCGATTAACACTGTCTCTGTGTTTCTCTGGCAGAAACAGTTGCCACTTCTCCTCCATATCTTCAGAGCTGCCCCTTCGGTAGACCACCACTTGTTGCAACTGCAACTGACTCCACTCTTTATGTAACAACAGAGCTTCTTTCTGAGCACTTATCAAAAGTGCGCTGACTCTCCAGAGCTTCCAATACTAAACTGCAGAGTGGATCTTCCTGTTGGTCCCTCCTAAGTTCTTTTCTTGATAACTTAGGTAGACCTTCTGCTGCAATCTGAGAGACATTACAGTAATACCTAGGTACCCCTGCTGTAGTCACTCCAATCTCTTCACAAAGGGCTCTCACCCCTTCAAGGGCAAGCTGAGTCCAATCTTCTTGGGAGCTCAGGGGACTGTGGGGTCTTCTTGACATTTCATCTGCATATCTGTTACCCACTCCTGGTCTGTATTTCAAGCTGAAGGAGAAGGTTGAAAGAGCAGCCAACCACCTATGGCCTGTGGCATCCAACTTTGCGGTGGTAAGCAAGTATGTGAGGGGGTTGTTATCCGTTTTGACTACAAACTCTGCACCATACAGGTAATCTCTCAACTAGTCTACCACAACCCACTTCAAGGCCAGAAACTCAAGTTTATGAGTGGGGTAGTTCTTCTCAGCAGGAGATAGGCTCCGGCTCACATAAGCAATGGGCCTTAAATGTTCATCATGATCTTGGTAGAGTGCTCCACCTAGGCCGTCTCAGCTAGCATCCATGTGCAGTTCATAGGGCTTGGTAGGATCTGCATAAGCTAACACTGAAGCAGTGGTAAGGCTCCACTTCAATTGTCTGAATGTCTCCTCACATTGTGGAGTCCACTGATCCAGGATAGACTCCTTTTTCTTCCGAGGCCCTTCCTTTCGCCTCCCAGGTTCCTCCAAATCCACATCAGCTGCTTCGTTATTCTTAAGTAGCTCTGTGAGTGGATGGGCTATCTTCGCAAACCCCTCCACAAACCTAGTAGGAGCAGAATCCTAGGAATGACCTGAGCTCAGTCACATTCGTGGGCTTGGGCCAAGAAGTAACAGCTTCCAACTTCTTAGGGTCAGTTGCTATCCCTTCTTCAGACACAATGTGCCCCAAATAATTCACCGAAGATTGATAAAACTGACATTTCTCCATGGAAAGTTTCAAGCCCTCATCATGTAGTCTCTTCAGAACCTTTTCCAGTCGCTCTTCATGCTGTTCAAGAGTTCGGCCAAATACTATGATATCGTCTAAGTATAGTAGGACCTCGATCAAGTTCATGTCGCCTACCTTCTTTTCCATGAGCCGCTGGAAAGTTGCTGGGGCCCCAGACAGACCTTGTGGCATCCGGTTAAATTCATAGAATCCCACGGGGGTAATAAAAGCAGTCTTCTCCTTATCCTCAGGCTCATGGGGATCTGATAATAACCACTCTTCAAGTGTAATACACTGAACCACTTCGCCCCTCACAGACTCTGTAAGGCATCTTCTATACGAGGGGTAGTGTATTGATCGGGAATGGTCCTTCGGTTCAGGGTCCTATAGTCGATACACAGCCGTAGTGACCCATTTTTACTCCTCACTACTATTATTGGGGAGGCGTATAGACTCCTGGACTCCCTGATAATCCCAGTCCTTTTCAGCTCAGCCAGCTGTTCTCGAAGGTCCTCAAGATCCCCCAGTGGGAATCTCCTAACCCTTTCTCGAAAAGGTTTGTCTTCCTCCAGCTGGACCTTGTTCTCTTCACTCTGGGCATACCCCACATCAAACTCACTCTTCGAGAAAACCTCTTTCCATTTTATGAGCTGGGCTTTGGCCCTCTCCATCCAAACAGGTGTAAGGGAGGTGTTCTTTGGGTAGAAGTTCTCTATTTGAATCTCTTCTTCGGGTCCTCTTTTGACATCACTTGGCGAGACCGGGGTTGCTTGATTCACCTGCCCCAGCAGCATTCTTGCTGGTATTTTCATAGGCAAGGCTGTCGTGTTCCGAACACTGACTGAAACCCTCCCTCTGCTTCTCTTAAGCGCCTTAGTTGATAACACTTTTGGGAGTATTTCCAGACCCACATTCTCTTCTCGAGTGTCCATTTCCAAGACAACAAAAGGACCAGGTTGTCTCCAACTTAACTTGACAGAGGCCCTCATGCATATCACTTCACCCGGTTGTAGCAGTTCTTCACCTCGGTCTAGACGCCAAACTTTCCCCACCCCTTCTGGTGGGGCCTTATGTTCATGTACTATATCCTTGTACACCTGGGTTAGCATGGGATGTACCTTCATGGCCTTCATGACTTTCCTTCTGTACAAGCGGTGTCAGGAGTCTTCTGACCAGATCAGTATTTGTTCCGATGATAAGGGAACTTCTATGAGCCGCAGGGGGCTGAGGGCATACAACCGCCAGGGTGTCAAAAGTCTCCGCCTTTCCAGCCACACTCGGGTCAAAGATGAGTTTGATAGGGATATATCCCTCATAAGGAAAATTCTGGGTACCTAGACCCCATATCTCCAATTCTTCCAACTTTTGTAGGGGCAGATGCTTGAGATGCTTCAGGTAGAAATCTTTATATAATAAGGTCACTTGGGCTCCGGTATCCAGCAGTGCCTTGGCCTAGATTCCTTCTACCTGGATGGGGATGATCGGAGAGGGTCCCACTAGGTTGAGAGGAAATTCACCATGAGCGTTTGGTTTATTTTGCTTGTTAGTGCGCATCTTGACTCCTCGTTTCCTTGGAAGGTCAATCATCTTCATTCCTCCCCTTACTCTCAAAACTTTTTGAACCTGGGTTTTGTTGGAGTTGACGACTGTTACAGGGCACCCAGTTGACTCCTTCACTGGTGCCCTTTGAAGTTTTCTGCCAAGTTTTGACGTCGTACTGCCGCTTGGGCACACTTTCTCAAAATGTCCAGCCCCTCCACAGTTGAAACAAAGTCCAGATTCCATTCTGAATGTGAATTATGATACTTTCTTTATTTTTTTTGTTCCTCCATTGGGCGGAGTAGGGGATCTTGCAGTCAGCAAAGCCATCATCTCCATTAGCTGGGCCACTTGAGTCTTAGCAAGCTCAATCTGGGGATCCTCTTCCATCACACTAACTGTCCTCACCCCAACAGTGTGTTTTGGTTCTTGAATTCTTTCCTTCTTCCTTTCGAGGATAGCTTCTACCTCCCGTACAATCCGAATTAGATCTGGGTACTTCAATATGCCTCCATCTTGACGAGTCCTTAATTAGAGGGTGATGGGATCCAAAGGCTGGGCACCTCTTAAAACTTGTTTGGCTCGAATTTAATCCACCTTACTAGGATCTAATCCCTTCTTTAACAATATCTGGTGAATGACCTTGTCTAACCGTCTCATATATTCTGACAACTTCTCTCCTGTTTCTTGGTAGGTGTGTTCTAATTGATAAATTAGGTCAGAGACCTTTTCGGTACGTCTGAACACATCTTGCAGGATATCTAAGTAATCTTGGGCTACACAGTTCTGTTTGCTAAGCTTCAGATTTCGAATAGCCTCGGAAGCAGGCCCTTTCAGACTCTCAGTAATCCGCTGTTTTTTTTGCGTTTCAGGGATGTCCCACTCATCCAACACTTGCGTGGCCTGTTCCAACCACTCTTCAAAGGAACCTCCTCTGTTGGGTACAGGCCGTTGGCCCGAGAAAATGTCCAGTTTTCGGTACCCAGTCCCTGAATATGTTGGGTTCCCTTTTTGACATTGGGACACCAAATTTCCCAAGGCTGTAAAAATCTCTGGCTCAATTGCAGCCAATGCTGACTGTGATGGAACCTTGATTTCTGCTGAACTCATCTGGGGGAAGGTGGCAAGATTCTCCCCTTCTTCCCTTGGGTCGGTCAGATAAAATTTGGTCTTGTCAGCGAGTTCAACACTTGCACCCTTGAAATTTTCCAGAACTCTCTTCCTCCACTCCAATAATGCATAAGTGCGGAATGTGTCATGATTGGGTCTTACTGCGGTCACCTTGGCTCTCTGTTCTGGGGATAGTGTTTTTACCACTCGGTTAATATGTTCTTTCTCCCAGATATCTCCCCAGAGTTCCATGGCCACGCTCACTTCTGAGCGGGTGCCTTGCGCCTCACACCACTGTGCCACAGTGGGGGGATCCATTCTATGGTTCTTAAGGGGGTGCTTGATTTCAGAGTGACAGTTATCCCGGACGAGCCCCCACATGTAGCAATAACTCGGTGGAGCTGCTGGTTTATTATTGGGCCTGTCCTCTATTCTCTTCACCCCTCTTAAGTTGTTCAATCCCCTTGACATAGCTGTAGTGCAGTGTTCTAATGATATCAGTACCAACTTTAACCCACAATATACACTTATATTTATATTTACCTGTACCTGGGTGCTTGTAGCTCCACCTGCAGAAGAAATAACAATACTGCACACAAACTTCTGTAATAATCAGAATGACTTCTTTCTTTGGGTAAATTACATATTTTATATAGAAAGTTATTACAGTGACTACACTATCACACCAACGTAGTGTAACAGTATAGTAAATAATTATGACAATATTGATAACATACACAGAATATAACTAAATATATATATATATATATATATATATATACACGATCTGTAACCAACAATAATTTCACTCTTCTTCTGTCTCCCCCCGCAGGTCTTTCCCTGGTGCGGACAGCCAGGACGATTACCCGGTATGGAAAGCCGCACAGATATGTTATTTGGGCGGCGCCAGAGGAGATCAGCTGGGCGGGGAAGCCCTCCGCCCATGATCTCCATATTGCTACTCCGGCGGACATGCGCAGTCCGCCGGAGCGGCATTCCGTGTTGGTGGGTTGGGTGTGCGTGACGCCGATCCAACGCAATCGCGTTCGCACATGCGCGGTAGGGGCGGCGCCGTGCATCCCCGGTTTAGAAGGCAATTACAAGGCTCCCCATGATCTAGGATAACCCGAATCAGCTGGATGCAGTTCATAGTGCCAGCTGATTGGGTTCCTACATATATATAAAGCCAGATCATCTCATTTCCAGCCAAGGCGTTGTGTACGCTGGACGCTGGGATGCGGTGCTGGAAAACTTTGAATCTGAGTTAAACAAGTAAGTAAAACCTTTTTTGTATACAATATGCAATATAGTCCTCCTGGATGGTTCTGTGGCAACTCTCCTCCAAAGCATTTATTGATATATATGAACTGGCCACACATTCATACGCTATGCTAAATAAATGTTTTTGTATAAAACATTTAATCAATTAAACTATCCTGTATCCAATCCCCATATTGTTCCCATAACACCTCATCTTTATATCCTTTATATATTTCCTTTTTAAACTGCCCTGTCAGTGACAGACCAATAACTGTACAAAATGATTGTCTTTATGGAACAAGCCATACAAACCACTAAACAAAAACATTAAGATCAAACATCTTTAGATGCATTGCCCTATACGCATTCATGTGTGGCATTCCTTAATGATATTTTAATAATATATACATACTCTATATTTTAGTCAGATACTTTGCCATGACAATGCCATGATATTCTGACTCATTACCTCCTTGTTTAGATATAATTTATGTATTGCGCATAAGTATAGCCTTACAGGTTTTTGCATATTCTATTCTTGAGACAAATCTGATACTTATAGGATTTTAAATACAATCCCTTTCTGTGACAGACTATATACATCTCTCTTTTATAGCCATTTATTCTCTTTGCCACCAAAATTTACTCTGATATATTATGCCACTCCTAGGGGATCCTTCCTGTTTTGCCTCAGTAGTTGCCTTGGTCTGCACGCATCCGGGAGGGACGGGGACAGGTGAGACACTACACCCCACTAACAGTGGGACCCCCACCATCTGACATCATTCAGCATCAACCCTGATGCCTCCTACGATAAATGCACCAGCAATAATGCCCAATATGATTCCAATATTGGACTTTTAAAGGAACTTAACATAGCATATTACAGAGTAAGTAACCCATCTTTACCCACTCATGACTAGACAATATGCATATTTACACACACAGAAGATATGATAATTTGACTTATTATCCTATATTCTAATCTGTTTTAGATGAACTGCTCTTTTTTTTGTTACATCCCTGAAGAAGGACAATACTGTTTTATTCCGAAACGCGTTGGGTGTTAATTAAGAGCTTTCGCACAACTCATTATTCTGTGAAGAAGATCACACTAATGATTTATGTAACTACGTAATATGCTTTGTGAAATCTATGAAACATTATGCTTTTACATTATGTCATGTTTAAATAAAAAAACTTTGTTACTTCCTATACTTTGTTATACACAATTATTACGCAATTATATATATTAGTATCCTTAGCATAGTGCCGATAAAGTCCACTCAGGGGAATTCCTTCTTTTCTAAATAATATTTGGATGTGGCACAGCTTTGGCATACCTAGGGAAACTAACTAGTCCATATTGATATATATTTATACCAGGGAGCTCCCCCTGCTCTAAACCGTAAAGTCACTACTCTTTGTAACTAGATGCAGGGCCCTGCAGTAAAAGAGATAGTCTTGACGTATTCAATCTTCGCTAGCTAAGAAATGATAATTGTAATCCACAGAGAGTTCTTCTGAGGTGTTGCGCAGTGTAAAGTAATACACAAAGCAATTGTAATCCAGCAAACTGATTAAGTGTTCTTATACGAAGAAGACAAACATCTAATGTCAGCTCTTGAATATTGTAGTCTATGCAAAGGTAATATTCTCCAACTCAACTTGTTCCGTGGGACTATCTGTCCCAGCAACAATCTGTAAAAGTTCTAAGTGTGTGCGTAGTATTAAACAAACTTCCGGGTGTTAACCCTCTCACCACACGGGATCCGGGCAGATGGATGTCTCCATTTCAGCAGTTCTCAGTCCGAATGGGGCCACAACCACGCCGTCACACTGTTCAGTTCACTAACGACCAGGAGTCCTCGGTTACCTTCCCCACGGGCCTCCGGAACAATCACTTCTGCTGCTTCAGCACACTGTGATACGATGGCAGGATCCTTGTCGCTGCTCCGCTCCTTCACAAGGTAGGCCGCAACCCTGTGGGACACACACCCACAGAGTCCTGCTGGCAGGCCACGCGTTCCCAGAACAAGAGACTTAAGATGGCCGCTCCCAGCCCTTTTATATCCTCCCACAATGCAGTTCAGTTCTCCTCTTGTCCAGGAGCATTGTGGGTAGGTCATAGTTAATGTTCAGAAGTAAACAATCAATCACTTCCATGTCACTTCTCTTAATCATGAAACGTAAAGTGTTGTACCTTTTCAATTGTCCACTAGATGGCACTAGATCAACTTATACCTTTATAACACACTTATGACTAAAAACAAAAGTTGTTAGCGCTACATACACTATTTGTTTCTTTGCCAATAAAGTTCACATGATTGATATGGATTTAATTATCATTGACTATATACCATCTTCTGGAACAGCGCTCCCCTAGTTGTTTTTACTTGTTCCCTCTCACTTGGTCTTCTGAGTTTGGGAGCAGCAGCCTCAGTTGGGTATTACCCTTCCATCAAGGCTTTCTTGGTCATCTATTTTTGCGCCTGGCCTTTGTTGATTTTTGTAGTTTCTGGTGTGAATGGGCCCTAATTCAATAGTCATATTCAATATTTTGAAATTGTTGGCTTTTGTTAAAGTACTCCCTGATATTTCTACCATGAAGGTCCTTGTTGTAGGGTGACAACACTGTGTCCCTTTTTCCCAATTGTTTTTCTGCTGTCACTCTGTTTCAGACTACAGGTATGTTTCCACATTGTTACCAATAGGAAGTCTACCCTAAGAAAGGCCAAGCTGATGGAGCAAATGTGTGAAGACGGGAAGTTGTTGAAAAGGACAAAAAAATGTAAAACAGTAGGTGAAAAAGAAGAAAATATGGCATCTGTTAATGATACACATTGCTTTGCAAGCTAAATCTCATCCAGTTAGGATTTACATCTAGATTTGTTTGCTGTCTGTGTTCCATTGGTGAGATTTACTTTTACTTTTTGCCCTTGGAAAACAGAGATAATGTGGGAACATTTCTCCAAAATGAAGAGAAAACACTTTCAGTTGTCATTGGATCAGGTGTCATTTTTCTTCTATTCCTGTTGCTTTGTAAAATATGGATTTCTCATCACTTTCTGTTCCAATGACAATAGTCCCCTGGACAGAGAGAGAGGGTGGATCTCCCCAGCAAGGACAGGAAGCAATTAAAACCTTACAATACTATCCACATTTCCACATGCTATCCAAAACTAAAAGAAAAGTTTGGACTTTAGATGTACTTTAGTGGATTGTCACCCTTCCCTAGTTTTTTTTTTTTTTTACCCCTGTTTACCTGGTGGTGTGTTCTGCATAGTTCAGATACTCATCCACCCAGAAAATCCAGCATTGTCCCACGAAGATCCTCTTGTCTTTTGCCACAGCTCAGTCCTGCAATGCCATATTGTTTATGACGTCATTGAGAGGCCCACCAGCTCTTCTGGTTTCAGCCGACGGGCCTAGCAGCACATCATTGGGAAGCCCGCCTTCTTATTGGGACAACGCTGAATCTGCTGGGTGGAGGACTATGCCTCTTGGGATATGTGATGTGCATATCTCAGGAGGCACAGCAAGCACTGTGCACGTCTTTCGCCTAGGCTAATAATGTTTATGAAGGGGGGGGGGGCAGGGCTGAACACCTTACATGAAAAGGGGAATAAACAAAAAAAAGTAATAAACAAAAAAGACTATTCGTGTGGAGGAGGGGAGGATAGGTGGGGTATGTGATCCGACACTTCCAGGTCTGACGCGCGCATGCTTGCTGCCGGCAACCCGCTCCTGCTGTGATTAGACACAGCTGATCTTCAGGTACCGCTGGCACCCACTGATCATTAGGCAAAGAGACAGAATATTGATCTGTAAACAAAGCAGATCACCGATCTACCAGTACGGAATGTATTGATCCTGTGTTCCTGCAAAGCAGAAACATGGATCAATGCCTTCCGCTAGTAAAATCACCTCCCACTCAGTGCATAAACACTGGCTAGGAACACAGTTAACCCTTTGATCACCCCTGATGTTTAACTCCTTCCCAGCCAGTGTCATTAGTACAGTGACAGTGTTTATTTTTAGCACTGATCACTGTATTAGTGTCATTGGTCCCCAAAAAGTGTCAAAAATGTCAGTGTCCCAAATGTCCGCCGCAATATCGCAGTAGCACTATAAGTCGCTGATCACCGCCATTACTAAATAAATAACTTTTGCGCAAACCAATCAATATATACTTATTGGGATTTTTTTTTTACCAAAAATATGTAGCAGAATACACAATGGCCTAAAATGATAAAGAAATTAAATTTTTTCATTTTTTAAATTGGATATGTTTTATAGCAGAAAATATTGTTTTTTTTCAAAATAGTCTTTTTTTGTTTATAGCACAAAAAAACAACACGCAGAGGTGATTAAATACCACCAAAAGAAAGAGTCGCACAACTGCGCAATTGCCAGTTAAAGTATTGCAGTGCTGCATCACAAAAATGGCCTGGTCATGAAGGGGGTAAATCTTTCAGAGGGCAAGTGGTTAAATTTACATGATGGTAGATGAAAACTCCAGTAGTAGGAGCTCATGGATTTATAGCCAACTAATCTTGAATACAGCTGTTATTTGACTTATTACTGCTATGAAACCAGAAGGCACGTTTAGTAAATGTTAGTTGCTCAGGTTAATGAAATATCTTGTCAATGAAATGACAAAATCAAAGTATGTTGTACTAACGAATTATGTTCCTTCAATTGTTCGTCTGATGTTGTCAACACCATCTTTCTGCTAAACTGAGTCATTGTTGAAATGTTTAAATCACATAAGATTTTAAATGGACTTCCACTCAGAATTGTTTTTTTGCTTTCAATTATGTGAAGAATGCGAGTATTCCCCTTCATTATCTTCTGTATCACCAAGATTACGCACAGGAATATAAACTGGATAATTCTAAAACAAACAGAAAATGATTGGTGGGAGATTCACTTTAATCTTACAAATACAAGTAACTTATGTAAAGCTTAGAAATTGCTTCTGTGACCAATCCATATATTCATGAATGAGGAAAAAGTGAGGTAAATGGTCTGACCCTTTCAGAGGAATAACCACACATAGCTGAACCATATATTGGCTATAGCGATCCTATCACCAAGATCTTTACCATTCTAGGTTTGTAAAAGAGGTTGTATTATGCCAAATGTTTTATACTGTTCTTTAAAGTGGCTAACCACTATAGATTTTAGCCTATTTATATAAAATCTTGAAGATCTGTTTAGGCCCCAAAGCTTTATTATTATTATTATTATACAGGATTTATATGGCGCCGACAGTTTACCCAGCACTTTACAACATTAGGGCAGACAGTACAATTACAATATAATTCAATACAAGGGGGAATCAGAGAGCCCTGCTTGTTAGAGCTTACAATTTAGGAGGGAGGGTCAAGTTATACAAAAGGGTAATAGCTGTGGAGGATGAGCTAATGGAGAAAATAGTGCAATTGTTAGATGGAGCAGGATAGGCTTCTCTGAAGAGGAAAGCTTTCAGGGATCGCCTAAAAGTGGATACATTTGGAGACCTTCTGACAGATTGAGCTATCAAATTCCAGAGGATGGGCGAGGCTCAGGAGAAGTGATGGAGGAGGTGATGAGAGAGCTAGAGAACAGGAGGTTTTGGGAGGAACGAAGAGGGCGATTAGGTTGGTATTTTGAGATTGGCTAGTGATGTAGCTGGGGGCAAAGTTGTGTTTGGCTTTGTAAATTATTGTTAGTATTTTAAATTGAATTCGTTGGGCGAGTGGCAGCCAATGGAGGGATTGGCAGAGAGGGGTAGCAGACACTGAGCGGTTTGTAAGGTGGATGAGTCTGGCAGCAGCATTCATGATGGACTGAAGGGGGATAGTCTATTTAAAGGTAAGCCAATGAGGAGAGAGTTACAGTAGTCAAGGCGAGAGATAACCACGGAGTGAATCAGGAGCTTTGTGGTTTAATTGGTTAGAAAGGGACGTAGTTTAGAGATGTTGCGGAGGTTGAGGCGTCAAGCTTTGGAAAGTGATTGGATGTGGGGCCGAAAGGAGAGTTCAGAGTACAGGATAACACCTAGCACGCTGACATGTGGGGATGGGTGGATGGTTGTGCCATTGCTCTTGACAGATAAGTCAGGGGAAGAGGCACGTGGGGGAGAAAAATATTATAAGCTGGGTTTTGGACAAGTTGAGTTTGAGGAAGTAGTGTGACATCCATACAGATATGTCTGTTAGTAAGTTAGTGATGCGTGAGGAGACTGATGGAGTGAGTTGAAGGGTGGAGAAATAGATTTGTGTGTTGTCAGCGTAGAAATGATATTGAAAGCTGCAAGAGGCTATCAGCTGACCCAGGGAAGAGGTGTAGATTGAAAATAAAACAGGTCCAAGAACAGAACCTTGGGGGACCCCGACAGAGAAGGGAAGAGGAGTGGAGGAAGTAGAATTGTAAGTGACACTGAAGGTGCGTTGGGATAGGTAGGATGAGAGCCACTGAAGAGCACAGTCACGGAGACCGAGGGAATAAAGTTTTTTGAGGAGGAGGGGGTGGTCAACTGTGTCAAAGACAGCTGAAAGGTCCAGAAGTAGGAGTACAGATTAGTATCCGTTGGTTTTTGCAGTTAGTAGGTCATTTGTGAGTTTTAAAAGAGCAGTTTCTGTGGAGTGTTGAGGGTGAAATCCAGATTGAAGGGGATCAAGAAGGTTATTCTTAATGAGGTGGTCACTCAGTTGGTTGTAAACCAGGCGTTCAAGGAGTTTAGAGCAAAAGGGGAGCAAGGAGATAGGGTGTAGGCTGTTAAGATTGGTAGGATCCAAGGACGGCTTTTTAAGTATGAGGGTGACCAGTGCATGTTTTAGAGCATTGGGGAAGATGCCAGAGGTGAGGGAGAGATTGAAGATGTGGGTTAGAGAGTGTAGGATAGAGTCAGAGGGCCACCATAGTATTTGAGAGGGAATAGGGTCCAGGGGACAGGTGGTTAGGTGGGCGTTAGAAAGGAGTTTAGCAACTTCGTCTGTAGTAGCAGATTTGAATAAGGGGAGTGTCAATCGTACATGGGGTCTTAACTGGGGAGATACCTGTAGAGTGGAGATTTAATCACGGATTGTATCAATCTTGTTTTTGAAGTGATTAGCAATCTCCCGGGCAGTGAGTGAGTCAGTGGGTGGAGGACGAAGTAGAGACTTGAAGGTAGAGAAGAGTTTACAGGGACTGGATGAGAAGGTGTTAATAAGAGTTATAAAATAGGTCTGCTTGGCAGTGTGGAGGAAAGAATAGTATTTTTGGAGGGCAGATTTGTATTGGCTGAAGGTTGAGACTAATGCCCCGTACACACGGTCGGATTTTTCAACGGAAAATGTTCGGGAGCTTGTTGTCGGAAATTCCGACCGTGTGTAGGCTCCATTGGACATTTTCCATCGGAATTTCTGTCACACAAAATTTGAGATCTGGATCTCAAATTTTCCGACAACAAAATCCCTTCTTGTAAATTCCGACGCACAAAGTTCCACGCATGCTCGGAATCAAGCAGAAGAGCCACACTGGCTATTGAACTTCATTTTTCTCAGCTTGTCGTATGTGTTGTACGTCACCGCGTTCTGGACGTTCGGAATTTCTGACAAGATTTGTGTGACCATGTGTATGCAAGACAAGTTTGAACCAACATCCGTCGGAAAAAATCCATGGATTTTGTTGTCGAAATGTCCGATCGTGTGTACGCCGCATTAGTGTCATCTTTTTGCCAGGGTTGTAGGGGTTGAGGTCTGATTCTGCGTGTAGTGAGGGGAGCGAGCTTGTCCAGGGTAGAGGACAGGTATTTATTGTAGATGGAAATGGCTTGGTTGGGGCAGGACAGGGGAGAGATTTTGTCATAGAGGTGGGCAGTAGCAGAATAGAGGAGAGAAGAGTTGAAGTTGCGAAAATGGTTGATGGTTAGGCGATTGGAGGGAAAGGTGGTGGAAGACAGGGGGAGAGATAAACTAATATGGTGGTAGTCGGAGAGAGGAAAAGGATTATTTGAGAAGTTGCATGGTAGGAGAATACAAGGTCAAGGGTATTGCCATCAGAGTGAGTAGAAGCATGTACCCATTGCTTCAGGTCAAATGAAGAGGTTAGACTAAGAAGTTTAGGGCTTTACCTATTAAATTACCCTTAATGGGGTTGTAAACCCTCGCCGTTTTCACCTTAATGCATTCTATGCATTATGGTGAAAAACCTCCTGTCACTCAGCAGCCCCCCCGAGCCCCCCTTATACTTACCTGAGTAATTCCCACAACGGGAACGAGCATACCAGCTCCGGCCGGTGTCTCGTGTCCTGATTGAATACATTGATAGCAGTGCAGCCATTGGCTCCTGCTACTGTCAATCAAGTCCAATGACGCGGGCGCCAGGGGGAGGAGCCGAGTCTTGGAGCCCACACGCACGGGTGTTCCATTGGAGAGCACTTCTCCCACACTCGAGAAGAGGAGGAGCCAGGAGCGCTGCAGAGGGACCCCAGAAGAGGAGGATTGGGGCCACTCTGTGCCTGACCAACTGCACAGAGGAGGTAAGTATGGCATGTTTGTTTTTTGTTGTTGTTTTGTTTAAAACTAAACCTTTACAACCCCTTTAAGAATATAGTCTCAAAGACTGGCAACATAGAACCCCTTGTCAGGGACCATGAACCAGGCAGAGACAGACAATACCGTTAAAATCACACCTTTAATGTAATAATAAAATATAACAAATCAGGAACATAGTCAAAAACAGAAGCCAGGGTTAGTAAGCCAAAATGGGTAATCAGACAAACTGGAATTAGGGAGCCAGGAATCAGCGAAGTCAGAAGCCAAAGATTAGGAGCAGGAACCAGAAAAAACTTCAGCCGGACAAAGTCAGACAGGAACACAGCAGTGACACACACTGGGTATGTTGAACAGGGCGAAGGCACCGAAGGAATAAACAAGGTGGTTTAAACAGCCAAAAGGGGCTGGCTGTAGGCTGGACTAATTAGGCAGGTAATGGTAACCATGTGAGTCATTGTGAAAACAAAGAGTGGCTGGTAATTATCTGACAGCTGAGCAGCCTGAGCACTAAGAAGAGAGCTGCTAAAAGCCCATCCCTGACATCCCCTGAGTATTTTGCTGGACCAGTTTTCACTCTGATTACAGCTGCTATATGTCATAGCTCTGGTTTTACACTGAGTACTGAAGCTACCTCTTAGGACCCAGGCACACTGCTACTTTAAAACACCCATTTTACAGGTGCTTGACTTTTTCTCTGCCCCCAAATGGCCCTTTATGAAGTCCTTTTTTGTGTTGATATATTGAGCTACAAACGGGACTACTGTTGGGAACAGAGGCACCAGTGCAAATCTATCCAGGACCCTGCATATAACATCGAACCCAGAGAGGTTCTAAGGCGCATTCTGACCAAGCTTAATTGCAAGGTCGCACACCTAAGGTGAGGGGCTATCACCTGGGGGGGGGGGCACTTGCATGAGCGCACAGCACTTTGTGTTCACCATAACACATGAATGGATTGTGGAGGATCTGTGGACTGTTAATTTGATCATTGCACAGCAACACAGCACTGAATTGCATAGAATCACATGGATGCAAAACCAAATCGAATGGATGCGTTTTTTGTATTTTTTAACTTTTTATTGTTTGAACATTGCACTAACACCATATTGCATAGATGCAGCACTGAAATGCATGGATGCAACACTAAATCGGACTGTTAATTTGATCATTGCACAGCAACACAGCACTGAATTGCATAGAATCACATGGATGTAGCACCAAATCGCATGGATGCATTTTTTTTGTATTTTTTAACTTTTTATTGTTTGAACATTGCACTACCACCATATTGCATAGATGCAGTACTGATATTCTTGGATGCAACACTAAATAGCATGGATGTTTGTGTTGAATTATCTATTAATGTTTGAAAATTGCACAAGCTTTGTGGAATATTTGCAATACACAGGCTTATTGGAGCACTTTTACCTATTTATTCATTTATTGAAATTTATTGCACATTAACGTATAGTATAGTATAGTATAGTATTAATTGATTTTGTATATGTTAAGCACGTATTTATTCATTTATTGAAATTTATTGCACATTAACGTATAGTATAGTATTAATAGATTTTGTATATGTTAAGCACAATATCACTTTATTAATATTTTAGTGGAAATTTCTTATTTTTTATTTTGATAAGTGCAGCGTGTGTACAATTTGGTTTAACTATTTTGCATGGTTATGAGACATGCGTAACGTTAGCAGCTGATCATTTGCAAAGATATACTATTTTGGAGACCAGATTTGGTCAATTACCTGGAGGCTCACAGGACTACAAATTAGCATTGAAATCTATGCGTTCGGTGCACTGCATGTAGATTAGGGACGGGGCGCATGGATTAGGGGGACCGTGCCCCTAATGGAGTGGCCGCCACTGGGTAAGAGCATGGTGGCTAAGTGGTTAGCACTTCTGTGTAGCAGCATTAGGGTCGACAGTTCAAATCCCAACCACGCACTAACTGCACAGAGTATGCATGTTCTCTCTGTGCCTGAGTGGGTTTCCTCCCCTACTTCAAAGACATGCTGATAAGTTAATTGGGAGACTGATGTTCGGGTCGAATGTAAATTCGACTTGAACATCAGGTGTTCGCTTGTTCGCCGAACAGCAAACAATATGTGGTGCTCGTGGCAAATTCGAAAGCCGCCAGATGACCGTTAAAGTCTATAGGACACTAACATGAAAAATCAAACGTGCTCATTTTAAAGGCTTATATGCAAGTTATTGTCATAAAAAGTGTTTGGGGACCTGGGTCCTGCCCCAGGGGACATGTATCAATGCAAATATTTTTTTTTAAAACGGCAGTTTTTTCGGGAGCAGTGATTATTTTAATGCTTAAAGTGAAACAATAAAAATGAAATATTCCTTTAACCACTTGCCGACCGCTGCACGCTGCCAGGCCCGGATTTACTCCCTTTGCCGCCCCAAGGCCGGGTCCTTCAATGCCGCCCCCCCCCACACACACATACACACACACCACGTCCTTTATCGATGACTTCTACAATAGATCAATTAAAAATATATCTTCATACACGAAAACACTGTAAATAACTGGCTTTAATTGTACAGACTAAAAATACTTCAGGGTAAGCGCGCGAGGGGTAAGGATTTTTCGCAGGCAAATGGCTGGTGTTAGCGATTCAATCATCCCCGGCACCATGGTTGTTATGGTGTCAGGATGATTGAAACACATTATTTCTATCATTACATTGTAATATAAACTGAAATAGTTCAACTCACCAAAATGCAGAATCATTGGGAGCCCTGAGCGTGTCACTTGCCACCATCTCTTGTCATTTGCCACTATGCCTGCCACCAGATGGAGATATCACTTGCCACTATGCCTGCCACCAGATGGGGATGTCACTTGCCACCATGCCTGCCACCAGATGGGGATGTCATTTGCCACCATGCCTGCCACCAGATGGGGATGTCACTTGCCACGCTGCCTGCCACCAGATGGGGATGTCACTTGCCACGCTGCCTGCCACCAGATGGAGATGTCACTTGCCACGCTGCCTGCCACCAGATGGAGATGTCACTTGCTACGCTGCCTGCCACCAGATGGGGATGTCACTTGCCACGCTGCCTGCCACCAGATGGGGATGTCACTTGCTATGCTGCCTGCCACCAGATGGAGATGTCACTTGCTACGCTGCCTGCCACCAGATGAGGATGTCCCTTGCCACACTGCCTGCCACCAGATGGGGATGTCACTTGCCACGCTACCTGCCACCAGATGGGTATGTCACTTGCCACTATGCCTGCCACCAGATGGGGATGTCACTTGCCACGCTGCCAGCCACCAGATGGAGATGTCACTTGCTACACTGCCTGCCACCAGATGGGGATGTCACTTGCCACGCTGCCTGCCACCAGATGGGGATGTCACTTGCCACGCTGCCTGCCACCAGATGGGGATGTCACTTGCCACCATGCCTGCCATCAGATGGGGATGTCAATTGCCACCAGATTGGGATGTTCCTTGCCATGCTGCCTGCCATCAGAAGGAGGAGGGCGGAACAGCGGTGCGGGCAATGAGAGATGTCATCTCTCCCCCCCCGCCGCCGCACCGCTGACATTACCAGCTACTCTCGATTTTTTAAAAGATGGCGCCGGGCGGCGCAACCACACTACTGCGCATGCACCGCCCGCCGAGCGCTTACGAGCTTTCCGGAGCCCGGCCGGCTTCGGAACGGCGCATGCGCAGTTGCGTGGTCGGCTCGCGGCCATCTTTTCTATGGGCACTGCTGCCCATAATAGACTTTAATGGGCAGCACGAAAGGGGGGGCGGCCGCGAAGTCGCTGCAGGAGCGGCGCCGCCCCTACACCACTGCCGCCCCGAGGCCTGGCCTCGGTGGCCTTGTGGCAAATCCGGCCCTGCACACTGATATACGTTGGCACAATGGCAGCAGTGGGCAAATGGGTGTACTTGTACGTCCCCTTTAAGAGCCGGGGATAGCAGGTGCGCACGACCGTGTCCACAGGACCAGCGGACTTGATGTCTGCCAGTCTCCCGGCAATCGTGTCACGGAGCCTCAGAATGGGGAAGTGCCTATGTAAACAAGGCATTTCCCCGTTCTGGCTTATGTCATAACAGAGATCATCACTCCCTGTCATCGGGAGCGGTGATCGCTGTCATGTGACTTGAAGCCCATCCCCCTCACAGTTAGAATCGCTCCCTAGGACACACTTAACCCCTTCATCTCCCACTGGTGGTTAACCCCTTCACTGCCAGTGTCATTTACACAAGTAATCAGTGCATTTTTATAGCACTGATCGCTGTATAAATGACAATGGTCCCAAAATAGTGTCAAAAGTGTCCGATGTGTCCGCCATAATGTCGCAGTCCCGATTAAAAATCGCAAATCACCGCCATTACTAATAAAAATTAAAACTAATTAAAGTATCATAAAACTATCCCTTATTTTGTAGACGCTATAACTTTTGCGCAAACCAATCAATATATGCTTATTGCAATTTTTTTTACCAGAAATATGTAGAAGAATACATATTGGCCTAAACTGAGGAAAAAAATAGTTTTTTTATATATATTTGTGGTGTATTTATTATAGCAAAAAGTAAAAATAATGCCTTTTTTCAAAATTGACGCTCTTTTTTTGTTTATAGCGCAAAAAAAAAAAAAAAAAAAACACAGAGGTGATCAAATGCCACCAAAAGAAAGCTCTATTTGTGGGAAAAAAAGGACGTCAATTTTGTTTGGGTGCAATGTTGCACGACCGCGCAATTGTCAGTTAAAGCGACGCAGTGCCGAAAAAGTGCTCTGGTCAGAAAGGGGGTAAAATCTTCCGGGGCTGAAGCGGTTAAATATCGTGCCTGGGGGGTGTCTATAGTATGTCTGTAAAGTGGCGCATTTTTCTCATGTTTATAACAGTACCACAGCAAAATGACATTTCTAAAGGAAAAATTGTCATTTAAAACTGATCGCGGCTGTAATGAATTGTCGGGTCTCGGCAATATGGATAAAACTCATTGAAAAAAAGAGCATGGGTTCCCCTCCTAGTCCATTACCAGGCCCTTTGCGTGGAATGTTAAGGGGAACCTCAAACCAAAATTTTGAAAAAAAAATGCGTGGGGGTCCCCCTAAAATTCATACCAGGCCCTTTAGGTCTGATATGGAAATTAAGGGTAACCCTGCGCCAAATTTAAAAAAAATGGTGTAGGGGTCCCCCCAAAATGGATTTTAAGGGGAACCCTGCACCAAATTTAAAAAAAATGGCGTAGGGGTCCCCCCAAAATGTATTTTAAGGGGAACCCTGAGCCAAAATTTTTTAAAAAATGGCATAGGGTCCCTCCCAAAATCCATACCAGACTCTTATCTGAGCACGCAACCTGGCAGACTGCAGGAAAAGAGGGGGGACAAGAGAGCGGCCACCCCTCCTGAACTGTACCAGGTCATATTCCCTCAACATGGGGAGGGTGCCTCCCCCCTATGTAAATTGGTAATGGGGTACCCCTATGGCATTTTTTTTAAATTTTGGCGCAGGGTTCCCCTTAAAATCCATACCAGACCCAATTTTGGGGGGGAGCCCTACAGAATTTTTTTTAAATTTGACGCAGGGTTCCCCTTGATTTCCATATCAGACCTGAAGGGCCTGGTATGGATTTTAGGGGGACTCCACGCAATTTTGTTTTTAAATTTTGGTTTGGGGTTCCCCTTAATATTCATACCAGACCCGAAGGGCCTGGTAGTGGACTGGGGGGGGGACCCATGCTCTTTTTTTCAAAAAGTTTTATCTTTATTGCCGAGACCTGACAATTCATTATAGCCGCGATTAGTTTTAAATGAAAATGTTTCCTTTAGAAATGTCATTTTGCTGTGGTGCTGTTCTAAACATGGGAAAAATGCACCACTTTGCAGGCATACTAAGGGCACCCCCCAGGCACGAAATTTTAAAGGAACATTTTATTTTTATTGTTTCACTTTAAGCATTAAAAAAATCACTGCTCCTGAAAAAAGTAAGTTTTTAACTTTTTGCATTGATACATGTCCCCTGGGGCAGGACCCGGGTCCCCGAACACTTTTTATGACAATAACTTGCATATAAGCCTTTAAAATGTGCACTTTTGATCTTTCATGTTCATGTCCTATAGACTTTAACGGTGTTCGTGTGTTCTTCCGAATTTTTTGCCTGTTCGGTATGTTCTGGTGCAAACTGAACCGGGGGGTGTTCGGCTCATCCCTAGTAAGTACCTGTACCAAAAAAAAAACCCTTTGCCTAGCTTATACTTACCCATACCTCTCGAATTTTTGAGATGGGAACGAGGAACACCTAGTAGCAAAGGTAAGTAGACATAGGACACGCCCCCTTAAAGGAGAATTATATATTAAAAAAAAAATTATGAGTTGAACCCAGAAGTGTTTTTTTTTTTTTTTACCACTACTATTCCTTTTACTGGCTTTTGAAATTTACAAATGCAGCAATTTAGTAATTGGATGAAAGGTTTAGCACTGGGAAACACTTTTTGAAAGATACAAAGTGCATTTTCTATACAATTATATAGATTAGACTAAAATGAGGGACACATGAGGCGGAAGGAGGGACGGAGGGATTTTGTTCAAAATCAGGCACAGTCCCTCGAAATCAGGGACAGTTGGGAGCTATGCTTGCCTTCACTTTGCGCCTCTGCTATTCTGTTCATAGCTGGAAGACAAAATAAATTCCCCTGATTGCAGAGATGAGACTAGGAAAGGGGAGAGCAGCACAAACAGCCAGTTAGTCGTGCTGCAGTGCTCATGTTCTAAAAAGGGACTTGCAGAAAGCGGTCTTCAGCTTCTCTTTTATTGTCCCATCCCATGTTTTGGAAGAAACAGGAACTGCATGTGCTAACTATCTGCATCAGAGAAAAATAAATCATCTCTTCTGGCCTGCCAGACATGACTGAGTTGTATGGCAGAGCTATGCAATTCTCAGACTTGTATAGGCAGTTATGCAAAACCTTTGGCAAGTAAAATAGCCCTGTTATATGTGTTTCATCTATGTATTTAGCTGTTTGCATTGTGTTCAGCTTTAAATGTGTTATTAATAACTTGTTCACATGCAAAGCATGTGTTGCTTTCATATACTCTATGTGACACATTGTAGTTTCACCTAGTTCCTATTGACAATTATGAAGCAAAGCAAATATAATCTTTCACACACTTGTCTGGCAATAACTAGTTCATATACATGCATGAGCTGAGCTTTTATACTTATGCTCACTGCAGCCTATAGGCAAGGCCAAGGATACCTCAGGACAATGTATAGATACTGTAGATACAATGTATAGATATGTATAGATACAATGTATACGGTACCATATGCCAACTTCAGGCCCAAATCACACTAATGTGAGTTCACACTCCCAGTGGAAGACATCATCAGTGACATCATTGGGAAGCTGCCGCCTCTTCATGGTTCTGCTGGCAGCTCTCCTATGACATGCCACTAGGCCCAGCCCACTCCTTCTATCTCAATGAAAGACTAAGCCTCCTGGGATATGTGATGTACATATCCCAGAGGGCAGAGCGGGCAAAGTGCTTGTCACTGGCCTAGACGAAGGGGGGGAGGGGTCTGTACTGAGGATCTAGGTTGGGAGTGGGAATTTTATTGAGGGGGTAGGCTGGGAGGGGGCATTCAGGGCTGTGGGAAAAAAATCGAACTGAAAAGTCGAATTGCGAATGATATGGGCCATTCGCGCCAAATTCATGTGGCGCGTCACGGCCCATAATTCACTGTGGCATCGCAGTGCATTGCTGGCTGATGATTGGCCAAGCATGCACTATGACCTGCATGCTTGGCCAATCACAGCACCGTCGGTAGAGAGAGCTGTAATTATGGCTCAGGGGGTTTAGAACACGCCCCACACTTTATAAGGCCGCCTGCACAGCGGCCCTGTGTAGTGTGTTCCGGCGTGCTTAGATAGACAGAGAGACAGTGTCATTTTATTTGAGTTAGCTAGATTAGGCAGGACAGTCGGTGAGTTAGCTGCACACAGTGTATTGTGTGTATATATATATATATATGCATCCCAGGTGTTTGTGTGTGTGTGTGTATGTGTGTATATATATATATATATATATATATATATATATATATATATATATATATATATATATATATATATATATATATATATATATATATATATATATATATATATATATATATATATATATATATATATATATGTATATATATATGTGTGTGTATGTATATATATATATATATATATATATATATATATATATATATATATATATATGTGTGTATATATGTGTGTGTATATATATATATATATATATATATATATATATATATATATATATACACTGTATTCAGTTTAGCTAGATCCGTTCCTATTATCTTCCTACTGACAGGCAGGCTTGTCTTGTTACAGTATTTACAGCTACCTGAAGAAAATTGCTGGTGTTCTTTTGATCCTATTAGTACCACAGTCAGGCAGCTAGACTATTTACAGTTAGTGTAGTGCGTCCTCCTCACAGTGTTCAGTTAAAGCTACAAGTTAGTTTAGTGTGACCTCTGCACAGTGTTCAGCTAAAACTACAAGTTAGTGTAGTGCACAGTGTTCAGCTAAAGCTACAAGTTAGGGTAGTGCGTCCTCCTCACAGTGTTCAGCTAAAGCTACAAGTTAGTTTAGTGTGACCTCTGCACAGTGTTCAGCTAAAGCTACAAGTTAGGGTAGTGCGTCCTCCTCACAGTGTTCAGCTAAAACTACAAGTTAGTGTAGTGCAACCTCTGCACAGTGTTCAGCTAAAGCTACAAGTTAGGGTAGTGCGTCCTCCTCACAGTGTTCAGCTAAAGCTACAAGTTGGTGTAGTGTGTCCTCCTCACAGTGTTCAGCGAAAACTACAAGTTAGTGTAGGGCGACCTCTGCACAGTGTTCAGCTAAAGCTACAAGTTAGTTTAGTGCATCCTCCTCAGTGTTCAGCTAAGACTACAAGTTAGTGTAGTACGACCTCTGCACAGTGTTCAGCTAAAGCTACAAGTTAGTGTAGTGCGTCCTCCTCACAGTGTTCAGCTAAACCTACAAGTTATTTTTTTGCGAGCTCTGCACAATATTCAGCTAAAGTTACCTGTAGAAGGTTGGTGGTGTTTTCCTGATCCTATCACTACCACAGGCAGCTAAATAAGCTACAGGTTAGTGCAGTGCGAGCTCTGCACAGTGTTCAGCTAAAGCTACCTGTAGAAGGTTGGTGGTGTTTTCCTGATCCTATCCCTACCGCAGGCAGCTAAATAAGCTACAAGTTATTTATTGTTCAGCTAAAGCTACCTGTAGAAGGTTGGTGGTGTTCTCATACTACAGGCAGGCAGTTGATTTTGCTAGCTGCAGTATCAGTATATATATATATATATATATCCCAGCTTAGTGCAGCTACAGGCCATTACTATGTCTGGAAGGCCAACAAGGAGAGGCAGACAGTCACAAGCCAATAAAAGAGGGCAAGCAGGCTCTGTGTCTAGAGGCAACAGTGCTGGTCGTGGAGACGGTGCATCCTCATCAGCACGTGGCCGTGGGACACACTTGGCCTATTTTTCGCCAGCTGGCCGTGTTGAACCGCAACATGCGGAAGACTTGGTCGAGTGGATGACCAAGCCGTCCTCATCCTCCTCATCCTCTCTCGCCCATGCTCAGGGTACTTTGTCTGGCAAAGCAGCAGCCTCTTCCCTTGGTTCAATGTCATCAGTGACTCCTTCCCTAGCCCCACCATGTCCTCCTGAGGAGTCCCTCGAACTGTTTGACCACAGTGTTGGGCACATGCTCCAGGAGGATGCCCAGCGTTTGGAAGGCTCTGATGATGATACTGAGCTAGATGAAGGCAGTAACGTGAGCACGGACAGAGCGGGTGCCCAAGAAGGACAGCAATCTGGCAGTCATGCTCCCCCTGCTGCAGCATTCTGCCAGATTTGCTCCAGTGATGAGGAGGGAGGGGATGATGAGGTCACTGACTCAACGTGGGTGCCTGATAGGAGAGAGGAGGAGGAGGAGGCACATCACCAACTAGGCAGGATGCCCTCCAGGGGCCAGCCTAAGGGCAGCACACTGATTGCATCACACCCCAAAGCTCCGCATGTGCAGGGCGCTGCAGTCTCTGCGCGTTATTCAAAATGTTCTTTGGCGTGGGCCTTTTTTGAGACGAGTGCATCAGATCGCACCGCTGCTATTTGCAACATATGTCTCAAGCGTATCTTGCATGGCCAAAACATCTCCCACTTGGGCACCACATGCTTGACCAGACATATGTTGACCCGCCATGCAGTTCGTTGGCAAGCATATCTAAAAGACCCACACCAAAGAACAAAGAGGACCTCTCCTTGCTCCTCATCAGCTGACATCTCCAACCCCACTATACCTTCAGTCCTCTCTGAGACCTGCACTGAGAGGAATGAAGGTGTAGAATTAGGTGTGTCACAGCCAAGTACTTGTGGGCAATCTGCTTTCGGTACACCGACGTCAGATTGTACCAGGCAAATTTCCCTGCCCCAGCTGCTGCACCGCCGAAAGAAGTTCGCTCCCAGCCATCCACATGCCCAGCAGTTGAATGCTAGCTTGGCAAAATTGCTAGCACTTCAACTGCTGCCTTTTCAGTTGGTAGACTCTGCCCCCTTCTGTGAGTTTGTGGAATGTGCAGTTCCTCAGTGGCAGGTACCCAAAGGCCACTTTTTCTCACGGAAGGCGATTCCGGCTCTCTACCGGCATGTGGAAGGCAATGTCCATGCCTCGCTGGACAGGGCGGTCAGCGGTAAGGTGCATATTACCGCTGACTCATGGTCCAGCAGGCATGGACAGGGACATTACCTAAGTTTTACCGCGCATTGGGTGACTGCTGACAGCTGGGAAGGATGCAGGACAAGGTGCAGTAGTGTTGGAGGTTGTTCCGCCACAACGCCTCCAAAATGCCACTACTAATGATTGTGACACACCTCTCTCCTCTACCCCTCCTCTTCTTCTTCCTCCATGGCTTCTTCCTGTGCTTTGTCCTCAGAACCAGCGGTGCTCCGTAGGCTTTCAAGGGGCTACGCAAATACGCAGGCCAAAAGATACCATGCAGTGCTTGAGCTGTTGTGCTTGGGGGACAGGAGCCACACTGGGGCAGAGGTTCTGTCAGCTCTGCAGGGGCAGGTTCAGAGGTGGTTGACGCCACGCCAACTTAAGGCAGGAATGGTGGTTTGCGACAATGACACCAACCTCCTCTCTGCCCTCCGACAGGGACAAATGACCCATGTGCCCTGTTTGGCTAACGTCCTTAACTTGGTGGTGCAGCGTTTCTTGGGCAGGTACCCGGGCTTACAGGATGTCCTGAGGCAGGCCAGGAAAGTCTGTGTGCATTTCCGCCGGTCATATAATGCCAGTGCTCGGCTGGTGGACCTCCAAAAGGAGTTTAACCTGCCCAAGAACCGGATAATCTGTGACATGCCCACCAGGTGGAACTCAACGTTGGCCATGCTGCAGCGGCTGCACACGCAGAAGAGGGACATCAATGAGTACCTGTGCGACTATGGCACCAGGACAGGGTCAGGGGAGCTTGTTTTTTTTCCCCACACCAGTGGGCCATGATCAGGGATGCATGCACTGTCCTGTCACCATTTGAGGAGGACACGAGGATGGTGAGCAGTGACAGTGCATGCATCAGTGACACTGTCCCCCTTGTCCACCTGTTAGAGCACACGCTGCGTGGAATAATGGACAGGGGACTTGAGGCAGAACAGAGGCAGGAAGAGGAGGACTTCCTTAGCTCTCAAGGCCCCCTTTATCCAGACAGTGTTCCTGCGTGCCCGCCGATCACACAGGAGGAGAGGAGGAGGAGGATTGTGTCAGTATAGAGGTGGAGCCTGGCACTCAGCATCAGCAGCAGTCTTTAAGGAATCAGTCCCAAGAAACACATGGACTTGTACGTGGCTGGGAGGATGTGGCTGCGGACTATGTCGTCCTTAGTGACCCAGAGGACTCCGGACCGAATGCCTCAGCAAACCTACGCTGCATGGCCTCTCTGATCCTGCAAAGCCTGCGTAAGGATCCTCGTATTCGTGGTATCAAGGAGAAGGACCAATACTGGCTGGCAACCGTCCTTGATCCACGTTACAAGGGTAAGGTTGCGGACCTTATCTTGCCGTTGCAGAGGGAGCAGAGGATGGAACAACTTCGAGAGGCCTTGCAGAAAGGTCTGTGCAACGCGTTCCCAGAGACTGGGAGGTTACAAACTCCTGTTTCTGGACAACGTGTTGTTGAGGCTTCGGTCAATCAAAGAAGGAGCGGTGGAGAAGGTGGCCATCTGACCGATGCGTTCAGACAATTTTTTAGTCCGCGGCCCCAAGGTATGATTGGTTCCAGCAACCATCGCCAGCGTCTGTTTTACATGCTGCAGGAATACCTAGGGGCAAGATCTGGCTTGGACACCTTTCCCCCAGAAAATCCTCTGGGTTACTGGGTCTTGAGGATGGATCACTGGCCAGAGCTTGCACGGTATGCAGATGAGCTACTGGCCTGTCCTGCATCCAGCTTTCTTTCGGAACGCACATTCAGTGCTACTGGAGGCTTTGTAACAGATCACAGGGTGCGTCTGTCCACCGACTCGGTCGATCGACTAACCTTCATAAAAATAAATCGGTCTTGGATCACCACCAGCTACCAAGCACCTGATGCTGATGTAACCGAATAATTTTTTTTGAAATCTCAGATCCCTTCAAAGACTGCCTATGCTGATGCTGAGTGACTATCCAGAGTAATCATCCTCTTCCTCCTCAATGATCACACTGATGGCTTGTAAGAACATTTTTGGTTCTGGGCACCGCCACCAGTGCCTAAGGCCCAATTTCTCAGCCCCTGTTTAACAGGGGCGTGTATTTACAATTTTTGATGCAATACTTTGCAGCAGGGCTCGTTCCTGCGTTCCAACTAGAGTTTCTGTGAGAAGTTGCAGTGTTGTGGCAACAGCACCAGTGCCTAAGGCCTAATTTTTTAGCCCCTGTTTAACAGGGGCATGTAATTACAATTTTTGATGCAATACTTTGCAGCAGGGCTCGTTCCTGCGTTCCAACTAGAGCAGTGGTTCTCAACTCCGGTCCTCAGGGCCCACTAACAGGCCAGGTTTGCAAGATAACTGAAATACATTACAGGTGACATCATTTGCTGCTCAGTGATTGCAGTATTCTAGTCTGCATCTCCCCAAGGTGATACTTAAAATCTGGTCTGATGGTGGGTCCTGAGGACTGGAGTTGAGAACCACTGAACTAGAGTATCTGTGAGGGGTTGCAGTGTTGTGGCACCAGCACCAGTGCCTAAGGCCCAATTTTTCAGTCCCTGTTCAACAGGGGCATGTAATTACAATTCTTGATCTAATATTTCACAGCAGGCCCCGTTTCTGCGTCCACCAAGAGCGAGTGAGGACTTACAGTGTTGTGGCACCAGCACCACCAAAGGCCCAATTTTTCTGCCCTTGTTCAACAGGGGCATGTAATTACAATTCTTGATCTAATATTTCACAGCAGGGCCCGTTTCTGCACCCACCAAGAGCAAGTGAGGACTTACAGTGTTGTGGCACCAGCACCACCACCAAAGGCCCAATTTTTCTGGCCCTGTTCAACAGGGGCATGTAATTACAATTCTTGATCTAATATTTCACAGCAGGGCCCTGTGAGGGCTTACAGTGTTGTGGCCACAACAACACCTAAGGCCCAAATTTCTGCTGAGTATATAGGGCAGGCCCCTACTTTCAAACATCCAACTTACAAACGACTCCTACTTGCAAACGGAAGGAGACAACAGGAAGTGAGATGAAATCTACCCCTAGGAAGGGAAATTCTCTCCTGTAAGAGTTAATGTGGGAAAAACATTTCTCCTTTCCACTGATGCTTTATCACCAATCCGCGTTTCACAAAAAAAAACAAATTTTCAAAAAACATTTGTCATTGGGACAAAAAGTGAGGTGAAATCTTCTGAAGAGGAGGACAGACAGCAAAACAAATGTCACAGGGGTGATAACCCTTCCCTATGTTTTCCAAAAAGCTTAAAGATTTTTTGGCTGGAGCTAAACACGTTAAAAATGTACCAGTTCAAAATTACAAACAGATTCTAATTAACAACAAACCTACAGTCCCTGTCTTGTTTGCACCGCCTGTATACTGCTGTTCAGAGTATATAGGGCCTGGTGGCCCCACACCTTTCCTTTTTTTTAATTTGGGTGCGGGGTTCCCCATAATATCCATACAAGACCCAAAGGGCCTGGTAATGGACTGGGGGGGACCCATGCCTTTTGTCTCACTGATTTTCATCCATATTGCCAGGACCCGACATTATATTAAAGCCGCAAGCAGTTTTAAATGACTTTTTTTCCTTTAAAAAAGACATTCTGTGCAGGGACTGTTCTATGCACAGGAAACACACGCCACTTTACAGGCATACTATAGACACCCCCCAGGTCCGATATTTAAAGGAATATTTCACTTTTTTTTTTTTTTTACTTTAAGCATCATTAAAATCACTACTCCCGAAAAAACGTCCATTTTTACAACTTTTTTTTGCATTGATACATGTCCCCTGGGGCAGGACCCGGGTCCCCAAACGCTTTTTAGGACAATACCATGAAAATTAGACTTTAAAATGAGCACTTTCGATTTCGAACGTTCGAGTCCCATAGACGTCAATGGGGTTCTAACATTCATGCAAATTTTCGGTCCGTTCGCAGGTTCTGGTACGAACAGAACCGGGGGTGTTCGGCTAATCCCTATTTGAGATCTATACTGGGGGGCATATGAACTTAACGGAGGGGTTTGTTCTGGTAGAAGGGGGTCATTTTTGGTTGTATTCTATGCAGTGGCTTGTGCATTATGCACTCCTGAACCCTGCACTGTGAGTGTAGGTACAAGTACTGTAGCATATATCTGTGGTGCATACAGTGAGTAGGCTTAGGTTTTATTTAACTATGGCCCTTTAACCACTTGCCAACCGAAGCACGCCAATTTAAGTCGGCAGAATGGCACAGATAGGCAAAAGGGTGTACCCGTACGTCCCTTTAAATTTGCGTCTACGCGGCATGCTAGTGCCCGCTGCACGCGGCGGGAGCATGCCCGCGGGTCCCGCGAACTCGATGTTCGCGGCCTGTGATTGTGGCGAGGAGAGGCAATACAGGGAGATGCCTATGTAAACAAGGCATTTCCCTGTTCTGCCTAGCAACATGACAAGGATCTACTGCTCCCTGTCATAGGGAGCAGTGATCTCTGTCATGTTGTAGTGAGCCCACCCCCCCTACAGTTAGAACACATCCAGGGAACACATTTAACCCCTTGATCGCCCCCTAGTGTTTAACTTCCCTGCGAGTGTCATTTATACAGTAATCAGTGACTATTTGTAGCTCTGATCGCTGTATAAATGTCAATGGTCCCAAAATAGTGTCAAAAGTGTCAGATCTGTCTGCCATAATGTTGCAGTCCAGATAAGAATTGCAGATCGCCGCCATTACTAGTAAAAAAAAAAAAAATTAAAATTAAATGCCATAAATCTATCCCCTATTTTGTAGACGCTATAACTTTTGCGCAAACCAATCAGTATACACTTATCCTGTTAAGTCCTGTCCTGTTAAGATCATCAAGGTATTCAATAGTACATAATAATTTACTGAGATATATTTACAGTGTATATATATGTATGTGTGTGTGTGTGTGTGTATATGTGTGTGTGTGTGTATATATATATATATATATATATATATATATATGACTCGTTATTTTGAGGGGACAGCAAATTTACACTGTTATACAAGCTGTGCACTCACTACTTTACATTTTAGCAAAGTGCCGTTTCTTCGGTGTTGTCACGTGAAAAGGTGTGAGGGGTGTACTCACTTTTGTGAGATACCGTATATATTTACAGTATATACATATACACATACAGTATATACTGTGTGTGTATATATGTATATATATATATATATATATATATATATATATATATATATATATATATATATATATGTGTGTGTATATATATATATATATATATATATATATATATATATATATATATATATATATATATATATATATATATATACACAGTATCTCACAAAAGTGAGTACACCCCTCCCATTTTTGTAAATATTGTATTCTATCTTTTCATGTGACAATAGTGAAGAAATTATACTTTGCTACAATGTAAAGTAGTGGGTGTACAGCTTGTATAACAGTGTAAATTTGCTGTCCCCTCAAAATAACTCAACACACTGCCATTGATGGCTAAACCGCTGGCAACAAAAGTGAGTACATCCCTAAGTAAAAATGCCCAAATTGGGCCCAATTAGCCATTCTCTCTCCCCGGTGTCATGTGACTCGTTAGTGTTACAAGGTCTCAGGTGTGAATGGGGAGCAGGTGTGTTAAATTTGGTGTTATCCCTCTCACTCTCTCATACTGGTCACTGGAAGTTCAACATGGCACCTCATGGAAAAGAACTCTCTGAGGATCTTAAAAAAAGAATTGTTGCTCTTCATAAGGATGGCCTAGGCTATAAGAAGATTGCCAAGACCCTAAAACTGAGCTGCAGCATGGTGGCCAAGACTATACAGCTGTTTAACAGGATAGGTTCCACTCAGAACAGGCCTCGCCATGGTCGACCAAAGAAGTTGAGTGCATGTGCTAAGCATCATATCCAGAGGTTGTCTTTGGGAAATAGACATATGAGTGCTGCCAGCATTGCAGATGTTGAAGGGGTGGGGGGTCAGCCTGTCAGTGCTCAGACAATACGCCGCCTACTGCATCAAATTGGTCTGCATGGCTGTCATCCCAGAAGGAAGCCTCCTTTAAAGATGATGCACAAGAAAGCACACAAACAGTTTGCTGAAGACAAGCAGACTAAGGACATGGATTACTGGAACCATGTCCTGAGGATTGATGAGACCAAGATAAACTTATTTGATTCATATGGTGTCGAGCATGTGTTGCGGCAACCAGGTGAGGAGTACAAAGACAAGTATGTCTTACCTACAGTCAAGCATGGTGGTGAGAGTGTCATGGTCTGGGGCTGCATGAGTGCTGCCAGCACTGGGGAGCTACAGTTCATTGAGGGAACCATGAATGCCAACATGTACTGTGACATACTGAAGCAGAGCATGGTCCCCTCCCTTCGGAGACTGGGCTGCAGGACAGTATTCCAACATGATAACAACCCCAAACACACCTCCAAGACGACCACTGCCTTGCTAAAGAAGCTGAGGGTAAAGGTGATGAACTAGCCAAGCATGTCTCCGGACCTAAATCGTATTGAGCATCTATGGGGCATCCTCAAATGGAAGGTGGAGGAGCGCAAGGTCTCTAACATCCACCAGCTCCGTGATGTCATCATGGAGGAGTGGAAGAGGATTCTAGTGGCAACCTGTGAAGCTCTGGTGAACTCCATGCCCAAGAGGGTTAAGGCAGTGCTGGAAAATAAAGGTGATCACTCAAATTTTTGACACTTTGGGCCCAATTTGGACATTTTCACTTAGGGGTGTACTCACTTTTGTTGCCAGCGGTTTAGACATTAATGGCTGTGTGTTGAGTTATTTTGAGGGGACAGCAAATTTACACTGTTATACAAGCTGTTCACTCACTACTTTACATTGTAGCAAAGTGTCATTTATTCAGTGTTGTCACAAGAAAAGATATAATAAAATATGTACAAAAATGAGAGGGGTGTACTCACTTTTGTGAGATACTGTATATATATTCTCTCTAGATAGAGGGTTGAACCATTTTCCTACTTAGAGAAGAATTGGGAAGTGTGGATTTTCTCCAGACTGTTAAAATCAATGAAATGTCGTATTTACATCAACCGAACAACTGACCATTACACTGAAAAAAGCTTCTCAGAGGTCCCATTCAAAAACCATGGCCATTTACATGAAGTTGGCTTCCACATTGCAGATATCACAATCTCTACTCTTCTGGGGTGGCTTTCCACAAGACAACTTTTGCTCATTCAGACAAAAGAATATTTTTAAACTCAGGTACTGATTTAGGATAAGACGGGCTCGCAATTAGCATTTCAATTCATACCTAAGGTGTTCAGTAGGTTTGGAGGCAGTGCCCTGTGCAGGCGACTCAATTTCCTCTACACCAAGGAACAGGAAAGGCTTTCCCCAAGCTGCTGTCAAAAAGTTAAAAGCATATGATTGTCTAAAATGTTGCTGTAGACTGTAGCTTTAACAGTACCCCTCATGTTGCTTGACTTCTCTATAAAAAGTATTTTGAGGCAGTTCCAGAAACTCAATCATTTAAGAGTTTCTGGAACTGAAGTAAACCTGAACTCAAGCTACCCATCGTTTGGGGATTTTCTGTGAGTCTATTATTGTGTTATAGCTCTAAAACACCTGCAAAATTCTCATAAAAGCACTACTGCGGGGATTTGCAATTAGCAGACCTCCAGCTGTTGCAGAACTACAAGTCCCATGAGGCAAAGCAAGACTCTGACAGCCACAAGCATGACACCCAGAGGCAGAGGCATGATGGGACTTGTAGTTTTGCAACAGCTGGAGGTAAGGTACGCTAATTGCATATTCCTGCACTACTGCATTCAATTCCTGGAACTGATTGAAATACATGCTATTTTAAGTTATACATATAGCTAAATTTTTTAAAAATTGGTTAGAGGGGAAATGGTTAAAACCATTCAGCTTTTCTGGCTGTCTTTGTCCTATTCTACCTTCTTTGCCGGTGCTGGAGAACCAATAGAAATTGAGAAGGAATCCTTCCATTAGTAAGTAAAAATCCCCACTTAGGCAATTGTCACTGGTGCAGGGATCCCCATTGGAAGATTTCACTCCATTCTTGTGTTGGTGATACCTGTAAAACTGTGGCTATCCCATCACTTTCTGTCCCAGGTACAATAGTCACCGGGATGGATATAGAGAGTGAATCACCGCAGCATGGGAACTGACAGCAATAGAAAAGGTTTACAGAAGTTTTTATTCTTCCACAGCTATCTAAAAATTAAAAAATGGTTTCGATTTTAGGTATGCTTTAATTAGTTGGATCCATATTTGCATTACAGGAGGTGGTTAGACAGGGAGGGTTTTAAGGACATGGGTGTTCTCAAAATAAGTTTACAGCAATGTGCTCAGATTAGAATGATGTCCAAGCACACTTGAATATTGATTCCCCCCTTTCTACAAGCAGAGCCCCTTTGCATTGAGATTGTTTTAGTAAAAACCACTACTAGTTTATGATACTGGATGGCAGTTTGGCTTTATACACAAGGCTATTTTTCAACTGTACAGGCCAACAAACTTACTTTTAATTGCTTTACTCTTTCCGTTCTTTTATATTTATATAGCTGCAAATGTCTAGAGGTGGACGGAAGAGCAAAACAAAATAACAAATAAAATTCACAATTTATATATTTTGTTGATTGGTGCTACATCATTCTGTTGCTCTAGGAACCAGCTCATTAGTAAAGCTGTGCAGTCTAGCAATATAGAGGAAAACATCTTATGTATAGATACAGATATAGTAATAAATTAAAGCATAGAAAATACAAAGTACCTACAGTGTTTTACACCAAGGCTGGATTATTGTAAACAACCCTTGTTTTATATTATGAAATAATTTTAGCAAAAATCACAAAATTGAAATACGAAAAACTAAACATGGCAGTAAAAAAATGCAGACAGACTTCCTTACATTTAATAAACAATAAGTCTGAAAATCATAAAAAGTGCATGTCCAATCCTTGACTTGTTAAACTTATTGAGGCAGCGCTAAGTGTCCGGTGTTATAAAACACTGTATATAGAACCAATGTTTAAAAAGACAAATGTACTTCCACCTGTACCGCAGTTCATTTACAGAAAATCAGTGAACTTCGGAGATAGAATTGTTAAAAAAGTTTTAGATCCCCCCTCAAAACCACAGACGTTCTGGGACCGCAATGGATTCTTTGCGTGCAGAAAGTGTAAAGCATGCAGGGAAGTCACCAGACCTCTGAGGGACATTAATAGCTTTATTTCTCCAGCAAATGAACGCTCTTTTGATATAAAGCAATTTATCACGTGTAACAGTTCCTATGTAGTGTATGCACTAAGGTGTCCCTGTGGCCTGTTATATATAGGCCGGACCAAAAGGCTGTTACGCGTTAGGATTGCAGAGCACATCAACAATATAAAAAACGGTTATAAAGACCATAATGTGTCTCTGCACTTCAGGTTGAAACATAACAGGGACCCCAAGGGGTTGGAATTTTGGGGGATAGAACAACTCCAAACCCACTGGAGAGGTCTTAACCGTATCCGTGAACTGTCGAAACACGAAACCCAGTGGATCTATTCCGTAGATGTGCTCTCCCCCCGAGGCTTAAACATAGAGCTAGATATTAATTGTTTTATTAGTGATACATAATACAAAACATTTTTTTACCATTCAGTATAAGTACATATATTCCCTATTTAATAATTCATCATTTTTAATTTTATTTTAAATTTAATCATATAAATTTTAAACATCACATCAAGATGGTATTTTAAATATATTTCATATGCCGTAGAATTAACATAATTTTATATTTGGACATCTATTTTTATTTAATGTATTATATTTATCTATCTACTAGAGTGTAGTTAAACTTGAACAGTTGTTGCAATGACCAGAATCCTAATCCCATAAAGAAATACAAAGCCATTTTGAACACATCCTCCCGGTTTAATAAATAATATAATATATATGGTTTTAATTAACATATATACTTTTATTGAAAGTCTTTAAAGATTAGATCAATACAATAGGATCTGTTTAATAATTCATTTATACTTATCCATTTCAATAAATTACATTTATCCATTCATATCCGCTATGAGGGCTTACACCCTGGGTAGGGGTTAGAGAACGGTAATGTTAGAGGGGAAATAATAAAAAAGGAGGATGTGGGTCATTCGGCAGTTTGTATTTTACTTTCCCTGGTTTTGTGTCATTTTCACTCTTATTCCTAGTTTTGTTTTATTTTTCTTGATTTTTCCCACCATTAAGAGTGTATATATACCTGGTACATATGTTATACATTCGTGGATTTGACTCATATGTAGAAAATGTATTGGAATGCCACTTAGGATATAAGTATCCTACGTGGATGTGAAATAAGATGTAAAAGTCACTATTTTTCTAATGCTGTCGGCAGGTTCAGTTTAAAACAGCGTCAGTGTATTACGAGCCAGAGCCCTCCTCTGCTGACAGCTCTGTGAGCTTCGTTAGAGCAGTGGGAGTGGCTAGTTCCTCTGCCTCCCTCATTAGCTGTTAAAACCCATCATCGTTATATAAAGCCGGCCTCATGAGTGGTTGATTACGCCCTCAGATGACGTCCGGAAGTGACGAAACGTGTCAGGGTCGTAATCAACCGGAAGTGACGTTTGCGCTCCACGGAAGGTAACCAGGAAGTGAACGGTTTAGCCGTGTACAGCTCGCATCCAGGAATTCCTCCCGGGGGACGCTAATACAGGCACAGTGCACCTTTCAATGCTCGTTTTTTATATTTATCTGGTACGCATATTTTAAATGGGGAATGTGATTTTGTGTGTTGTTTAATAAACGGTCTTAAGCAATATCACGCTATATGGCATTCCATTCTCTCCCCATGTTATACATACCGAGAGGTTCTTGCACCACCTGGTGGTTGAATTAAGGAGACGGCAAAGATTTAAAGATCATTATTCAAAGGCCTGTGGTTATTGATATTGTGGTGAGTGCAATCTCACGGGGGGTGACCCCCTCACGCGGTGATCGCTATTGGTGAAAGGATTTCTACGTTTACCTTCACATCCACAGTCTGCATCTTTAATTATGAACTTTCCTGTCTTTTTGAACATTGGTTCTATATACAGTGTTTTATAACACCGGACACTTAGCGCTGCCTCAATAAGTTTAACAAGTCAAGGATTGGACACGCACTTTTTATGATTTTCAGACTTATTGTTTATTACATGTTTTAATTTTAAGGCAGCTGCTTGAGTCTACTGCATCTGATTGCGGAGTGATTCTGAGGCGCGGATTGATGTGAGGCAGAGGCGGATTTTTTTCATTGTCCACACATTTCACAGACTTCCTTACATTGTAGGTCACTAAGGAAATTCCTCCTTGCAAAGTTAGCCAGTGAAGGGTGCCTTTACATTTGGGTCAGTGTAAGAGATGTCCCCTTATATTGGTTGTCAGTAGAGAAGTGGCTCCTCCTTACATATTAATCACCTCTTTACTTCTTTATGTTTATTGAAAGGAATAATAATACCCCTTACATTGGTGATTAGTGGAAAGGAGGAATTATGTCCCTTAAATGGTTGTCATTGGGAAGAACAATCATTGGTGGAGTGCCATTGACTCTTTCAAATGACATTGGCACTTTGAATTTTGCACACATAATCCTGTCCTTTAAAGAGGAGCTCCAGTCTCCTAAGTGAAAATTAAAAGTCAGCAGCTTTTTCTCCCTGTGTCCTCTCTGGCCTTTACTATGGGCACCCAGCTGTGACAGCTTGCGGCTTCACAGCCGGGTGCCCACTGTGCATGCGTGAGCAGCAGTGTGCACTGTGTATAGTTCTGTAGTCTTCTGGGACCTCTTGTATCCCAGAAGACTTCGGGAGGGAGGGGGAGGAGGAACATCCGCTTACGATCGCCTAGGCAGTTGGAGCAGAAGTGGGAGCAGGTATCTGTCTAAATCGGGTACCTGCTCCCCCCTTCTCCCCAAAAGCTCCATTTCACAAACGGGAGCGGTGGAGGAGGCCTTAAAGCAGAACTTCCTCTTTTGGGTGGAGCTCCACTTTAAAGCTACTTTGTGCAGTGCAATGAATAGTGCTTTTGGTTTGCAGTGGTAAATGGAGCATATTACACATTTTTAAAGCATGGTGCAGTGCTTTATAAATGTGCTGGTATTTATTTTTGAAGTTAGGTTTGCTTTAACGATGCTTTCAAGGAAAGTGTCATTTTATTTCTTCTTATCCTCTGTGTAGCAGCAAGACGTAGAGAATTAACATGCCGCAGGAATGCTATCTGGATAAAGGGGGCCTTGAGAGGTAAGGAAGTCCTCCTCTTCCTCCCACTGTTCTGCCTCAAGTGCCCTGTCCATTATTCCATGAAGCATGTGCTCCAACAGGAAGACTAGAGGGACAGTGTCACTGATGCATGCATTGTCACTGCTCACCATCCTTGTGGCCTTCTCAAATGGTGACAGGACAGTGCATGCATCCTTGATCAGTAGCCACAGGTGTTGTGAAAAGCCAAGCTCCCCTGACCCTGTCCTGGTGCCATACTCACACAGGTACTCATTGATGGCCCTCTGCTGCGTGTGCAGCCGTTGCAGCATTGCCAAAGTTGAGTTCCACCTGGTGGGCATGTCACAAATGAGGCGGTTGGTGAGCAGGTTGCATTACCTTTAAATGTCAGCCAGCCGAGCACTGGCATTATATGGCCAGTGGAAATGACCACAGACTTTTCTGGCCTGCCTCAGGAGATCCTGTAAGCCTGGGTACCTGCTCAAGAACCGCTGCACTACCAAATTCAAGACGTGTGGTTCACCATACTACATATACACTAATTAGGGTAGCAAATACCCATCCCCCATCCCCCCTTTTTTTGAACCACATATATATGAATTTTTTCCTTCCCTTCTCTTATTTTTATTTTTTATAAAAAATAAGTGTGTTCTGAATGCAAATTGTGAAAAGTTTCTTGAACAGCATATTGTACAAAGACCTTTGCTTTCTTTATATTTATACAAGTCTCTGCAAGGTCCCTTTCAGGATGTTTCAGGGCAAAGAATGGGACAATTTAATGGCAGGTTTCTCCAAAGACTATAATCAAAAATCATCTTCACAATCGGAAATTTCCTCTCTATTCTTTCAACTGGGAAAAATTGTTGATAAAAAAGTGGCATGTTTCTGGCACGCTGATACATTCGATAGATATATACAGGAAGACATCAATCCTCTAGGGTTACGAATTCAAATTTTTTCTATGTTAGAAGATGTTGACCCCACTTTTAAAACCAGTTGGGAGAACAACTTACAATTATGTACCAAGACTATGATGTCATTATTGAATGAAGAGTACAAAAAACGAATTACCAGCTTTGATAGAGACATTGATGTAATTTATGCCAAATTGCTTCCCTTTAAAGATTTGCCCATTTTTAAAGAATACGAGGAAAAAATTAAAATCCGATTGAAACAAAAATCCCAAGAAAGGTTATTAATAAGGGATAAAAAATTTTGGAGAGATAGAAGGGCCTTTCAGGAAGGCACTGCTTATAAATGGCATCAAACCCCCTCAACTCAACGTCCATATAGGGGCAATTTAAACAGGACCTCAAGAAATTCTGAAATATCGCTGTCACTCCTTCCACTCTTAATCCTCCTTCTACCGGTAAAGGTAATACATGTGGTGTCAATCAGCCTCTTTCAGCAGGTTCCATTGGTGCAGGGTCCACTACATCCACACTCACGGGTGATATTTCCCTATCTTCTATCACTACTACTTTACTCCAATCAGACCAAGATTTTTTAGTCCATTAAATGGAGGTAAAGCCTCCGGACCTTCAAAACCTCCTCACACCTCCCTCCCTTCTTCATTCAACACTCAAAACATTGTCAATCTCTCGAATCACTCACTCACACAAGTTGAAAAAGACTTGCTACATAAAGGTCTCAGCTTTTGTCCAGATGTAGATTTAGATACTTTTGTAGTAATAAAAGATTTACATCTTTTCGCTCGTAAACTCTATTACAAGAGCCTTTTCTCAAAAGGAAAAAACATCTCTCAGACAGAGACTAAGAGATCGGATGAGGCACTAAATGATCTTTTAACCCTCCTTGAGGAACAAGATCCTAGTGAATTTATCGACACCATAGACAATGAAAGCCTTTTAGAAGAACACATCACAAAGGAGGTTCCATTGCGGTCAGACAAACAGGCGAAATTTAAGAAAAAATCAGATAAATTTCCGTCTTTTACAAGTAACCCTAATTTAGCAGCATTTATAGCGTCCACTACATCAGAGATTAAAAAATTAGAAAAAACAAAATCACCAAAAAGTAATCTCACCAAAGATGAACAACTAGCCTTAGAATCCTTAAAAAGAGAACATTCCCTTACAATTAAGCCATCGGACAAAGGCGGGAACATCGTCATCATGACTAACGAACAGTACAAAGATATGTGTGCCAAGGTGGTCACCAATTTATCATGGTACAAACCCATCTCAAAAGGTACCATAGATAAATTTAACGGTGCCTTTTATGACCTAGTTGATGAAGCCTTCTGTAATGGGGCCATTGACAAGGACGTCTGGGAATACATTAGAACACCATATCCTTGTACCCCCACTCTGTATTGCCTTCCCAATATACACAAAAACCAAAAAACCCCTCCCGGTCGTCCCATCATCTCCGGGAACGGTTCTATAACCGAAAATTTAAGTAAATTTGTAGACAGTCATCTCAGACCCTATGTTGCGGGTTATTTTCATATGTTAAATACACCATTCATCTATTGCAAAATTTGGAGGAGCTACATACATTACCCCACTCGCTTCTAGTCGCTATCGATGTAGAGGCACTATACAGCTCCATACCTCACAATTCAGGCCTTTCGGTTATCAGACATATTCTGTCACAATCTCACAAAGATGACCGAAAATTAAATTCTTTCCTACTGGAAGTGTTAAATTTCATTCTAACACATAACATTTTTTCGTTTGACAGCTCCCACTACCTCCAGGTGCAGGGGGTTGCGATGGGGACTTGTTGTGCCCCATCATGTGCCAGCCTGTACCTGGGGGAGTGGGAGCAGTCCCTCCTATCAGACGACAGCCTTTCGTCATATACTACCCATGTAGCAGCATGGTTCAGGTATATAGACGATATATTTATGATATGGAATGACACACCTGAGGCGTTACATGCCTTCATACAGATAATGAATTAAAACACCTTCAATCTATACTTCACGATGACCTTCAATGACACATCCATTACCTTTCTTTATTTAAGCATAACAAAATCCATAGATGGCTCTTTATCCAGCGGCCTCATCTATCCCCTACGGGCAATATTTAAGACTTAGACGCAATTGCTCGAGTGACATTGATTTTGTTCGGGAGGCAAACAAACTAAGAGAACGTCTTTTAGATAGAGGCTATTCGCCTACATGTCTGAAAAAGGCCTTTAGACAAGCACGGGGACAATTAAGGCATAATATTCTGTTCTCTAAAAAAAAGTCTTCAAATTCCCAGTCTATCATCAGACTAATAACCACCTATAACAAACAGCATGGGATTATTAAAAGCATATTACAGAAACATTGGCACCTATTACAGATTGATCCCAACTTAAAACCATATATATCTACGGCACCCACCATCACCTTCAGAAAAGCACGTTCATTGAGGGACCACCTTGTAAAAAGTGAATATACGGGCACTTATCGGTCTGACACATGTAAACGATTTGGAACTTTTACTTGTGGGGGCTGTTCGTGCTGCTGTTATATGAATACACAGACCAAATTCAAACTACCGAATGGCAGAATGTACAGACCCAGACACTTTGCTAATTGCAGGACTTCTGGGGTTATTTACCTTCTGACATGCCAATGTAAATGCTTTTACGTTGGAAAAACAAAATTGGAGTTTCATAAAAGGGCGGCACGACACATTACTAGCATGAGGCAGGCGGACCCGGACCTTCCTCTGGGGCGACATGTGCGAGACCATCACACGGGCAAATTTCCCCTTATCCACTTCACCATTCTCAACCGGATTCATCCGGACACCAGGGGTGGTGATTGGAATAAGATCTTGCTCCAGAGGGAGGTCCGTTGGATCGCCAGCCTTAATGCAACTCAATTTCCAGGTCTAAACACCCAAATGAGTTTCAGCCCTTTCCTAGATGGTTTTGTATCAGGAGGATGTGAAAAAGAATAATCCAATATATCATAACATACTATACATTTAAAAACATCTAGGCTATGAATATCCAAAATAATATACTTAAAGGATTTGAAGTTGACGTGATAATCTACTTTATGGGATACTTGTAATGCTGTATTTTTGTTATATAAAAATGCATTAACATATTTAAAATATATTTTATTCATAAACATACTCAACATATTAATGTATGGTATTAACATGATTAGATGATAAGATATTTAATATGTATGTGCATTTAATCGCTATTCTGTTCTCTGTTTGCGATGTTCTGCCTACTTTGTTTTATGTGTTCATAGTTCCAAGTTTTGTCCTGCATCCATTGATCCTTACCGCTTTCCCACCATGTGCATCTGATTGTGTCCATGCATCCAGACCAATGAATTTATTAAAATTTCGGATTGATATGTCTGTATATACAGATATATAGTTATATCGACATTTTGTTTTTGAGATTCATATACACTTTTTTCCTTCTTGTACCCTTGGCCTTGGCTTTATCTTCGCCCGGCGCACGGGGGCCATGTCGTTTCCGTTTTATGATGGCGGCATGGCTTTCTTTTACACTGCATCCCTGTCCGGCTGAGTCCCGGCAGGGTATCGCGGTGTGTTGTGCGTCGGTGGGACTCGCCTGCATGATGCTCCCCCAGTGCTTGGGCGCTGGGCGGGCGCCATGCAGTTTTGTCCCTGGGGCCCCATTTTTGGATGTCTCAAGCCTCAAATCGCACGATCCATTTATTATTTTTTGTGATTCTGTTTAGTATGTGATATTTCAGTCTTTAACTGACATTTACTGCTTGTCGTCTCTTCTGTATATTTTTGACTGCTGTGGTGATGATTGGTTCGCTTTAGGCAACCTATCCACGTAGCTCCGCTATCCTCTCTCCCGCCCTCTGTACTGCCCCTACATGTCGTCACTGCGTTGGACACAATAATGCGGTCCCCCAGCGATGACGCGGCTCCTGGGTTCCTCCAATCTGCCACTGGCTCACGCTGTCTGCGCACGTCGCTCTGTTATGACGCTTAAGCGCCATACGTAACGAGATGCATCTGCCTTTGCTGACACCGAGGGTATAATCTACATTGCGCAGGCGCCGGCGGCTGGTTTAAAAACCGCAATAGGCGTCTCGCTCAGTGTCAAGCTACACTTGCCAATACTCATCACGCTCCAGCCTTTCGCTTAATATCTTCAACCTAAGTGAGTAAATAAGAAAGTGTTATTATGTATCTTTGTGTTCTAAATACTAAATACTATACTAAATACTTAGTAAATACTAATATTTGCTATTCCTCTTAAGGAAAATGAGGCAATGCTTCATTTCATACATATTTTCTTTCACTGCAACCCCAGTCATGCTTTGTGTGGTTAAGTGTGCAACTATATGGCTAGCCTTTCCTTCCTCCTGCTTATTTGCTCACTAATACATATATGAAACTATGTTTCAGCATTTGTACAATATGGAGCCATGCACTTTGCTTAGAATCATGGAGAACTATGGAGCAAGCATTTTTAAAATTAGTAAATTGTGGAGAAAGCAGTTTTCCCTTTTCCTTTTCCTCTGTTCCCCTGTTTCTCCCCTTCCCTTCCTTTTCCCTTTTCCCTTCCTTCCCTTTTCCCCTCCCCTCCCTCTTTTTTCCCCCCTTCCCCCCCCCCCCCCATTTTTTCCTTCCCTTTCCCTTTTCTGTCTCCTTGTTTGGTGCTTATTACATATTATAATATAGGATTATGTCTAAAAAATCTCTTATTTTAAATACATGGCATTTATCATTATCCAATAAAAAGTATGTTTATAGCAGTCTTGCGCAAATCAATCTATACAAACTTATTCCTTCTCTTTCCCTCTTTAGGGCCATAGTGTGGATATGGCAGGGGCGTCCTCTGTTTTTGGGGGCCTTTGCGGAGCTACTCCTTGATCCAAGGGAGAGCTGCCATGCCTGTATTCTGGCTATTTGGTGGCTATTATCATTCTTTTTAAACCAACCCCCCTTTTTTTCATCGATACAAAAGTTTGCCTTTTTGCACACTCTATGCACTCTCTTTTTGTTTAAGTACTAGATACTGGTATGTATGTTGGACACTATTGGATGCCATGTTGTGATTTGTTTACTTTGTACAACATTACAATATGTAAACTGTTCTCACTTGTCTTTTCAGAATACGCCTTTTATATACATATAATTTCTCTCTGCAACACGCCTCTGAAGAAGGGACATCGTCCTGAAACATGTCAGGCTCATAGAGAAATATGTATTTATAAGATGAAAATGTAAAGTGATCAGTACGAAAAGAAAAAAATGTTTGCTGCACAAGCACTTTTGTACAGATTTATGTTCAGTTTGTCTTGTTTTTATGCTTTTTTCTAATAAATAATAGTTTATTACTATAAATGCAATTGGTTTGTTCGCCCATAAAGTCCTGCTGTACCGGGGGGGGGTGAATAGGTTTCTTACTCTAGGATCCTTATTTTTCCACATTAATCTAGGATGTTGGCAACACATTGAAGGTGATGTAATTCCCTTCTGTGATTCATTATACTACATATAAACATGGAACATGGGTCAAGTGTCCCTGTCGGAGGGCGGAGAGAAAGTTGGTGCCATTGTCGCATATAACCGTTCATGGCTGAACCTGGCATGGCGTCAACCACCTCTGAGCCTGCCCCTGCAGAGCTGACAGAATCACTGCCCCAGTGTGGCTCCCATCCCCTAAGCATACCAACTCAAGCACTGCATGGCATCTTTTTGCCTGACTGCTTGCTTAGCCCCTTGAACACTTTTGGAGCACCCGCTGGTTCAGAGGACAAATCTGCAGAAGAGGCCATAAAGGAAGAAGAGGAAGGGGTGGAGGAGAGAGCTGTGGCAGAATCACCACTAGCATTTTGAAGGCGTGGTGGCGATACAAGCTCCAACAATAGTGAACCCTGTCCTGCATCCTTTTTCCTAGCTGCCAGCAGAGTTACCCAGTGCACCGTGAAGGAAAGGTAACGTCCCTGCCCATGCCTGCTGGACCATGAGTCAGTGGTAATATCCATCTTACCGCTGACCACCCTGTCCAACAAGGCCATTGCCTTCCACATGCCGGTAGAGAGCCGGAATTGCCTTCTGTGAAAAGAAATGGCGCTTTGGAACCTGCCACCGAGGTACAGCACATTCCACGAATTCACAAAAGGGGTCAGAGTCTACCAGATGAAAGGCAGCAGTCGCAGTGCTAGCAATTTGGCCAAGCTAGCATTCAGACACTGAGCAAGTGGATGGCTGGGACCGAATTTCTTTTTACGGTTCAGCAACTGGGGTATGAAAATTTGCCTGCTAAAATCAGATGGTGGTGTACTGCTAGCATATTGGCTGCAAGTAGATGGGACACCTATTGCTATACCTTCATTCCTCTCAGTGCAGGTTTTTGAGAGGACTGGAGGTATAGTGGGGATGGAGATCCCAGATGAGGAGCAAGGAGAAGTCCGCCTTTTTCTTTGATGTGGGTCTTTCAAATGCTGTTGCCAACGGACTGCATGGCAGGTCGTCATATGTCTGGTCAAGCATATGGTGCCCAAGCGGCTGCTGTTCTGGCCACACTTGATCTGCTTCAGACATAGGTTGCAAACAGCAATGGTGTGATCTGCTGCACACGTGTCAAAAAAGGCCCACGTCAAGGAACTTTTAAAAGTCAGCGGGGAGTCAGCAGCGCCCTGCACCTGCGTAGCTTTGAGGTGGGATGCAATAGGGTGGCTGCCCTTAAGCTGCCCCCTAGCGGACATCCTGCCTTGTTGGAGTTGTGCCTCCTCCTCCTCTCTCTCTTCTCTCAGGCACCCAAGTAGAGTCAGTGACCTCATCATCCCCTCCCCCCTCATCACTGGAGCAAACTTGGCAGTGTGCTGCAGCTGGGGCAAAATGACTGCCAGTTTCTTGTCCTTATTGGGCACCCCCTCTCTCTAGGCTCACGTTACTCCCTTCCTAAACCTGGGAACCAACATCGAAGCCTTCAAATATCTGCGCATCCTCCGGCAGCATGTACACGACACTGTGGTCAAATAGTATCACTGTAGCACTGTATTGTGTACGGTGTACACCACCAAAAGTGTAGTAGAAACTGTACACACTGTATTAGATACTGTGTACACCGCCTGCACTGTATTAGCAACTGTACTATGGATGCACTGTATTTTATACTGTGTACACAACCAGAAGTGTAGTAGAAACTGTACACACTGTATTAGATACTGTGTACACCGCCTGCACTGTATTAGCAACTGTACTATGGATGCGCTGTTTTTATACTGTGTACACCACCAAAAGTGTAATAAACTGTGCACACCGTATTAGATACTGTGTACACCACCAGAAAAGTAGTAGAAACTGTACTATGGCTGCACTGTATTGTGTGCTGTGTACACCATCGGAAGTGTCTTAGAAACTGTACACGCTGTATTATATACTGTGTACACCGCCTGCACTGTATTTTCAACTGTACTACGGCTGTACTGTATTTTATACTGTGTACACCACCAGAAGTGTAGTAGACACTATACACACTGTATTAGATACTGTGTATTAGAAACAGTTCACCACGAAATGCACTGTAGATACAGGCTACACTGGATGTAGAGTATATATATTTCTTTCTCGTACATCATGGGACACAGAGCCTCAGTAATAACTGATGGGTTATATAGGGTATCACTAGGTGATTGGACACTGGCACACCCTAACCAGGAAGTTTAACCCCCTATATAATCCCTCCTCTTACCTCTGTTTTTTAGCCAGTGTCTTAGGTGTTGGACGTGTAAAGATGTCCTGTGCTGAGCTCCAAAGGGAATATCCTATATCCTATACCGGGGCAAGCCAGGCGAACCGGATCCATTTCAAACTGTCCTTTCTAGGCCAAATTGGATGGTACCTGGGCCTTGTGTCCGAAGAAACAAGGTTTTACCTGTAACGCTTCCTCTTTTTAGAGAGCTGGACCCCACATTTCAAAAAATGGTTTTTCTGGCCAGGTGCTTTACAGGCCCAGAACTGTGGATCCCCCTATCCGTAGGGGGCCCCAGTCTGTAAAGGTTTTTTCCAAAACAGAGCCCACCGTGAGAGGTGAAGATTGGGTCTGTATAACAGAACCCTGCGGCTGGATAAGGTAAGGGAGATTCCACAGAATTGTTTAAAGCGGGGGTCCACCCACACCGCCAAAAAAAAAAAATATTACAAGCAAGCAGCTACAAATACTGCAGCTGCTGACTTTTAATACATGGCCACTTACCTGTCCCAGGGTCCAGCGATGTCGGCAGGCGACGCCGAGAACCCGCTCGGTTCTCGGCAGCTGCCGCCGCCATCCTAGGTGAGGGAATCAGGAAGTGAAGCGTTGCGGCTTAACTTCCTGGTTCCCTACTGCGCATGCGCGAATCGCACTGCGCATCGTAAGTGGTCCCCGCTCTCTGCTGGGAGCTGTCTGTTCCCAGGAGACAGTGCGAAGGGACAAGAAGAGGCATAGACTCCCACTTTACAGGTGCACACAGCCTTCGGAGGGACACAGAGCTGACGGTCGCATGTAAGGTGGGACACAGGCATTCTCCTAGGCAGCATTTACTAAGGAAACACTAGACTGGGCATTTGGTAGCAGAGCTGTTGCTGGACTACATCGCTCAGCAGTCATTGTTCATTTTGTGATACCTCCACCTTGTTGCTTAGCACTATGGGTAGAAGAGGTTCAAATACCCCAGGAACCAGAGGCTCTAGGGGATCTCCTTCAGGTTCTGAGGACCCTCTTTCTGCAGCATCCTCCCCCCCTGAGGGGCCAGGGATGGCTAGCCAGGGAGAGTCATTGGGGTCAGGGGCTACACCTGCTTCTGGCACTTCAGCCCCTGTATACATTACACAGGAGGTTTTTTCCTCAACCATTAATGGTTTAGAGGAAAGAATAATGGCATCTTCACTCAGTGGAAAAAAACACACTAGGTCTTCCTCTGTTTCCCAGGACCCTCAGGCAGAGGAGCTCTGGGATAGGGGAGAAGAATCCCTTTCAGAGAATCGGGTTGGGATGGATGATTCCTCCTCTGAGGAATCAGGTGGAGAGGGACCCTCTTCGGCTTCCCAGGAGGAGAAGGTCTTAGTGCAGATCCTTGCTGGATTGGTCCGCTCCACATTTAAGTTGCCCGTATCTGAATCCGTTAAAGAACCCTCTTCTTCTTTGGGGTCACTGAAACCTCCTCAAACAGCACATGCTTTTCCTGTTCATAATTTACTTGAAAAGCTCATTTATTCTGAGTGGGATCACCCAGATAAAAGTTTTTTTCCGCCGAAAAGTTTTCAACTTTATCCTACGGAAGAAAAGTTTACTAAAATGTGGGGAATACCGGCCATTGATGCCGCCATTTCCTCTGTAAATAAAAATCTGACTTGTCCTGTAGACAATGCTCAGATGCTCAGTCCCTGTTGAAGGATGTTTTCTCCTTAGCAGGTTCAGTGGCTCAACCTGCAGTAGCAGCGATTGGAGTCTGTCAATACTTAAGAGACCATGTTGAGCAGGTCATCAAAGTTCTACCTGAACAGCAGGCCCAGGGGTTGGCTAACCTTCCAGTGGCCTTATGTTTTGTTGTTGACGCCATCAGAGATTCTATCATCCAAACCTCTTGTCTTTCACTTGGGTTGGTGCATATGCGTAGAATCTTATGGTTGAAAAATTGGTCAGCTGAAGCACCATGTAAAAAGTTTCTGGCTGGGTTTCCATTTCGTGGTGCAAGGTTGTTTGGAGAAGACTTGGATAACTATATCCAAAGGATTTCTTGTGGGAAAAGCAATCTTTTACCTGTTAAGAAAAAGAGTAAGCGTCCCTCTTTCAAACTGACTCTTTCCCCAGCGCCAGGGGCATCAGCCTCCAGGCCTCCGGCTGGGTCAAGGAACAAGAGTCAACCCCAGGGACAAAAGAAGTCCTGGGGGAAGAAGTCTATTAGACAAGACACTAAGGCCTCTTTATGAAGGGGCGCCCCCGCTCGCTCGAGTGGGGGGAAGACTGCTACAGTTCTCAAAGCTCTGGCAGGAGGCCTTCCAGGACAGATGGGTAATCTCCACGGTAACCTTAGGGTACAAACTGGAGTTCCAAGAATTTCCCTCTCCTCGTTTCCTCAGATCAAGTGTGACCAGAGATCCAGAAAAAAAGCAGTCGCTCTTTCTAGCGTTAGAGTGACTTTTTTCGCTAGAGGTCATTATGGTGGTTCCCACGAAGGATAAAGGATTTGGCTTTTATTCCAACCTTTTTACGGTCCAAAAGCCAAATGGGGTTGTCAGACCCATTCTGGATCTAAGGGATCTGAATCGATTCCTGAGGATTCGGTCCTTCCGCATGGAATCAATTCGGACAGTAATCTCCATCCTGCAGGGAGGAGAATTTCTGGCATCGATAGACATCAGAGATGCATATCTGCATGTGCCCATTTTTCTTGCTCATCAGAAGTTTCTGCGCTTCGAGATAGGAGGGCATCATTTCCAGTTTGTGGCTCTGCCTTTCGGGATAGCCACTGCACCTCGAGTGTTTACAAAGATCTTGGCTCTTCCTCTGGCCCAGATTAAGGGCCCAGGGTATAACTGTCATAGCATACCTAGACGACCTGCTCTTGATAGACCAGTCGGTAGCCTCTTTGAACAGGAGAAAGTATTTCTACCTCAGGCAAAGATCACTGCTTTACGGGAGCTGATTCTGGTAGTCAGGACCAAAAAGGGTCCTTCTGTCCGCCTTTGTATGAGGCTGCTAGGAAAGATGGTGTCTTCATTCGAAGCAGTTCCCTATGCTCAGTTTCATTCAAGACTGCTGCAACACAGTATCCTGTGGGCCTGGAACAAGAAGGTTCAGGCATTAGACTTTCCGATGCACCTGTCTCATGCTATGCGTCAGAGCCTCAATTGGTGGTTAATACCCGAAAACCTGCAGAAGGGGAAATCCTTTCTACCGGTTACCTGGACGGTGGTAAAAAAGGATGCCAGTCTGTCGGGTTGGGGAGCAGTTCTGGAACAGTCTGCGGTCCAAGGGGTATGGTCCAAAAGCGAGAGGACCTTACCCTAAGGGCCTGGACTCTCAGGCTGCAGGGTTGCCCAGTCAGGATCCACTCCGACAATGCCACAGCAATGGCTTATATCAACCATCAGGGAGGCACCAGGAGCCGAGCTGCTCAAAGGGAGGTGAACCAGATCTTAGTCTGGGCAGAGAAGCAGGTGCCATGCATATTGTCAGTTTTCATTCCAGGGATAGAGAACTGGCAGGCGGATTATTTAAGTCGCCAGCAGTTACTTCCAGGGGAATGGTCTCTGCATCCCGACGTCTTTTGGGCCATATGCCAAAGATGGGGATTCCAGATGTAGATCTCTTTGCATTTTGATTCAACAAAAAAATTGACAGATTTGTGGAAAGGACAAAGGATCCTCTTGCATTTGGGACGGATGCATTGGTGATTCCGTGGCATCGGTTCTCACTGATTTATGCATTCCCGCCTATTCTGCTACTGCCACCACTCCTTCGCAGGATCAGGCAGGAAAGGAAGTCGGTACTTCTGGTAGCCCCCGCTTGGCCCAGGAGGACTTGCTATGCACAAATAGTAAGGATGACGGTGGGTTCCCCGTGGACCCTACCGTTACGCCCAGACCTGTTATCTCAAGGTCCAGTGTTCCATCCTGCCATACAAACGCTAAATTTGATGGTTTGGCTATTGAAACCCACATTCTGAAGAATTGTGGGCTTTCAGGTCCTGTGATATCTACCTTGATCAATGCAAGGAAGCCAGCTTCCAGAGTAATTTATCATAGAGTCTGGAAAGCTTATGTATCCTGGTGTGAATCCAGGGGTTGGCATCCCAGAAAATATGTGATAGGTAGAGTTCTTGATTTTCTACAATTGGGATTAGAGATGAAGCTGGCCTTGAGTACCATCAAGGGCCAGGTCTCGGCCTTATCAGTATTATTTCAACGGCCACTTGCTTCACATTCTTCGGTCCGAAAACTTTATGCAGGGGGTGACACGTCTTAATCCTCCGGTTAAGGCGCCCCTAAACCCCTGGGACTTGAACTTCGTTCTGTCTGTTTTACAGAAACAGCCTTTTGAACCAATACGTCAGATTCCTTTGGTCTTGTTGACGAGAAAGTTAATTTTTCTGGTAGCCATTTCTTCTGCTAGAAGAGTATCAGAATTAGCAGCTCTTTCCTGTAAAAGAGCCTTATTTGATTGTACACAAGGATAGACTGGTATTGCGCCCTCATCCTAGTTTTTTACCGAAGGTGGTTTCAGATTTCCATCTAAACCAAGACATTACTCTGCCTTCCTTTTTTCTAGATCCCTGTTCTTTGGAAGAAAGGTCACTACATTCTTTGGATGTAGTCAGAGCAGTCAAGGCCTATCTGGAACTGCTCAAATTCGCAAAACGGATGTTTTGTTCGTGCTGCCAGAGGGTCCCAATAGAGGACAGGCAGCGTCAAAAGCTACCATTTCTAAATGGATTCAACAATTGATTATTCAAGCTTACGGTTTGAAACAGAAGATTCCTCCATTTCAGATCAAGGCACATTCCACAAGGGCTATTGGTGCTTCTTGGGCAGTGCATCACCGGGCCTCTATGGCTCAAATCTGCAAGGCCGCAACCAGGTCTTCAGTTCATACATTCACGAGATTTTATCAGGTGGATGTGAGAAGGCATGAGGATATCACCTTTGGGCGTAGTGTGCTGCAGGCAGCAGCACAGGGTCCTCAGGTCTGATTGCACCCTACTTGGTTGTGGTTCCCCTCCCCTCAGATAGCATTGCTCTGGGACATCCCATCAGTTATTACTGAGGCTCTATGTCCTGTGATGTACGAGAAAGAAAATAGGATTTTTTATAACAGCTTACCTGTAAAATCCTTTTCTTTTGATGTACATCACGAGACACAGAGGTCCCGCCCCTCTTCTAATACACTTATATTGCTTTGCTACAAAACTGAGGTATCCCTGTAAGGGGAGGGATTATATAGGGGGTTGAACTTCCTGGTTAGGGTGTGCCAGTGTCCAATCACCTAGTGATACCCTATATAACCCATCAGGTATTACTGAGGCTCTGTGTCCCGTGATGTACATCAAAAGAAAAGGATTTCACAGGTAAGCTGTTACAAAAAAATCCTCTTATTTTAAGGCGCCACCTGAAGTGTATTAGAAAAAGTACACCATGTGCACTATAGATACTGGCTACACTGGATGCAGAGTATATATACTATATACCCCCCCACCCCCTTGGCATTTTACCTATTTTTTTACATTACAGCCTTTAGTTCAATGTTTTTTTTTTATCTGAATTACATGTGATGGATCAGAACACAATAGTCTAAGTTAGTGAAGTAAAAGTAGAAAATATATACATAAAACTATTTTTCAGAAATAAAAAACTGATAATTGGCATGTGCGTATGTATTCACCTGCTTTGTTATGAAGCCCATAAAAAGCTGTGGTGCAACCAATTACCTTCAGAAGTCACATAATAAGTGAAATGATGTCCACCTGTGTGCAATCTAAGTGTCACATGATCTGTCATTACATATACACACCTTTTTGAAAGGCACCAGAGGCTGCAACACCTAAGCAAGAGATACCACTAACCAAACACTGCCATGAAGACCAAAGAACTCTCCAAACAAGTAAGGGATAATGTTGTTGAGAAGTACAAGTTAGGGTTAGGTTATAAAAAATATCCAAATCTTTGATGATCCCTAGGAGCGAAAGAACATGGCACAACAGCAAACCCGCCAAGAGACGGCCGCACACCAAAACTCACGGACCAGGAGTATACTGGAGTATCTGTACATACAGTCAGGTCCATAAATATTGGGACATCGACACAATTCTAAACTTTTTGGCTCTATACACCACCACAATAGATTTGAAATAAAACAAACAAGATGTGCTTTAACTGCAGACTTTCAGCTTTAATTTGAGGGTATTTACATCCAAATCAGGTGAACGTTGTAGGAATTACAAAAGTTTGTATATGTGCCTCCCACTTTTTAAGAGACCAAAAGTAATAGGACAATTGGCTGCTCAGCTGTTCCATGGCCAGGTGTGTGTTATTCCCTCATTATCCCATATACAAGGAGCAGATAAAAGGTCCAGAGTTAATTTCAAGTGTGCTATTTGCATTTGGAATCTGTTGCTGTCACCTCTCAATATGAGGTCCAAAGAGCTGTCACTATCAGTGAAGCAAGCCATCATTAGGCTGAAAAAACAAAACAAACCCATCAGAGAGATAGCAAAAACATTAGGTGTGGCCAAATCAACTGTTTGGAACATCCTTAAAAAGAAAGAACGCACCAGTGAGTTCAGCAACTCCAAAAGACCCGGAAGACCACGGAAAACAACTGTGGTGGATGACCAAAGAATTCTTTCCCTGGTGAAAAAAAAAACCCTTCACAACAGTTGGCCATATCCAGAACACTTTCCAGGAGGTAGGTGTATGTGTGTCAAAGTCAACAATCAAGAGAAGACTTCACCAGCGTGAATACAGAGCGTTCACCACAAGATGTAAACCATTGGTGAGCCTCAAAAACAGGAAGGCCAGATTAGAGTTTGCCAAACAACATCTAAAAAAGCCTTCACAGTTCTGGAACAACATCCTATGGACAGATGAGACCAAGATCAACTTGTACCAGAGTGATGGGAAGAGAAGAGTATGGAGAAGGAAAGGAACTGCTTATGATCCAAAGCATACCACCTCATCAGTGAAGCATGGTGGTGGTAGTGTCATGGCGTGGGCATGTATGGCTGCCAATGGAACTGGTTCTCTTGCATTTATTGATGATGTGACTGCTGACAAAAGCAGCAGGATGAATTCTGAAGTGTTTCGGGCAATATTATCTGCTCATATTCAGCAAAATGCTTCAGAACTCATTGGACGGCGCTTCCCAGTGCAGATGGACAATGACCCGAAGCATACAGCGAAAGCAACCAAAGAGTTTTTTAAGGGAAAGAAGTGGAATGTTAAGCAATGGCCAAGTCAATCACCTGACCTGAATCCGATTGAGCATGCATTTCACTTGCTGAAGACAAAACTGAAGGGAAAATGCCCCAAGAACAAGCAGGAACTGAAGACAGTTGCAGTAGAGGCCTGGCAGAGCATCACAAGGGATGAAACCCAGCGTTTGGTGATGTCTATGCAATCCAGACATCAGGCTGTAATTGACTGCAAAGAATTTGCAACCAAGTATTAAAAAGTGAAAGTTTGATGGATGATTGTTAATTTGTCCCATTCCTTTTGGTCCCTTAAAAAGTGGGAGGCACATATACAAACTGTTGTAATTCCTACACCGTTCACCTGATTTGGATGTAAATACCCTCAAATTAAAGCTGAAAGTCTGCAGTTAAAACACATCTTGTTCGTTTCATTTCAAATCCATTGTGGTGGTGTATAGAGCCAAAAAAGTTTAGAATTGTGTCGATGTCCCAATATTTATGGACCTGACTGTAGCACTACAATAAGCTGTACTCTCCATAGAGTTGGGCTTTATGGCAGAGTGGCCAGAAGAAAGCCATTACTTTCAGCAAAAAACAAAATGGCACGTTTTGAGTTTGCGAAAAGGCATGTGGGAGACTCACAAAATGTATGGAGGAAGGTGCTCTGGTCTGATGAGACTAAAATTGAACTTTTTGGCCATCAAAGAAAACGCTATGTCTGGTGCAAACCCCACACATCACCCAAAGAACTCCATCCCCACACTGAAACATGGTGGTGGCAGCATTATGCTGTGGGGATGTTTTTCAGCAGTTGGGACTGGGAAACTTGTCAGAGTTGAGGGAAAGATGGATGGTGCTAAATACAGGGATATTCTTGAGAAAAACCTGTACCACTCTATGTGTGATTTGAAGCTAGGACAGAGGTTCACCTTTCAGCAGGACAATGACCCCAAACATACTGCTAAAGCAACACTTGAGTGGTTTAAGGGGAAACATGTAAATGTGTTGGAATGGCCTAGTCAAAGCCTAGACCTCAATCCAATAGAAAATCTGTGGTCAGACTTAAAGATTGCTGGTCACAAGCGCAAACCATCCAACTTGAAGAAGCTGGAGCAGTTTTGCAAGGAGGAATGGGCAAAAATCCCAATGGTAAGATGTGGCAAGCTCATAAAGACTTATCCAAAGCGATTTGGAGCTGTGATAGCTGCAAAAGGTGCAAAGTATTGACTTTAGGGGGGGAATAGTTATGCACATTTACTTTTTCAGTTATTTTGTCCTATTTGTTGTTTGCTTCACAATAAAAAAAAAACACATCTTCAAAGTTGTGGGCATGTTCTGTAAATTAAATGATGCAAATCCTCTAACAATCCATGTTAATTCCAGGTTGTGAGGCAACAAAACACGAAAAATGACAAGGGAGGTGAATACTTTTGCAAGTCACTGTATACACGAGACTGTGTATATATATATATATATATATATATATATATATATATATATATATATATATATATATATATATATTATATATATATATATATATATATATATATATATATATATATATATATATATATATATATATATATATATATATATATATATATATATATATATTTATATATATATATATATATATATATATATATATATATATATATATATATATATATATATATATATATATATATAGCTGGCTCGCCATGCTGACTTGGTTAAATTGATGATAGGCAACTCCTATCCTCATATTGATTAGTGGTTCCAAATTAATAATAACTACTACAGTAGGGAACAGACACAAAAGATACGCTCAGCATTAGGGATGAGCCGAACACCCCCCTGTTCGGTTCGAACCAGAACATGCGAACAGGAAAAAAGTTCGCTCGAACACGCGAACACCGTTAAAGTCTATGGGACACGAACATGAATAATCAAAAGTGCTAATTTTAAAGGTTTATATGCAAGTTATTGTCATAAAAAGTGTTTAGGGACCTGGGTCCTGCCCCAGGGGACATGGATCAATGCAAAAAAAAGTTTTAAAAACGGCCGTTTTTTCAGGAGCAGTGATTTTAATAATGCTTAAAGTCAAACAATAAAAGTGTAATATCCCTTTAAATTTCGTACCTGGGGGGTGTCTATAGTATGCCTGTAAAGGGGCGCATGTTTCCCGTGTTTAGAACAGCCTGACAGCAAAATGACATTTCGAAGGAAAAAAAGCCATTTAAAACTACCCGCGGCTATTGCATTGCCGACAATACACATAGAAGTTCATTGATAAAAACGGCATGGGAATTCCCCACAGGGAAACCCCGAACCAAAATTAAAAAAAAAAAAAATGAAGTGGGAGTCCCCCTAAATTCCATACCAGGCCCTTCAGGTCTGGTATGGATATTAAGGGGAACCCCGGCCAAAATTTAAAAAAAAAATGACGTGGGGTTCCCCCTAAATTCCATACCAGACCCTTCAGGTCTGGTATAGATTTTAAGGGGAACCCCGCGCCAAAAAAAAAAAAAAAAAACGGCGTGGGGTTCCCCCAAAAGTCCATACCAGACCCTTATCCGAGCACGCAACCTGGCAGGCCGCAGGAAAAGAGGGGGGGACAAGAGTGCGGCCCCCCCCTCCTGAACCGTACCAGGCCATCGTAGCCCCCCAAAACACCTTGTCCCCATGTTGATGAGGACAAGGGCCTCATCCCCACAACCGTGGCCGGTGGTTGTGGGGGTCTGCGGGCGGGGGGCTTATCGGAATCTGGAAGCCCCCTTTAACAAGGGGACCCCCAGATCCCGCCCCCCCCCTGTGTGAAATGGTAAGGGGGTACTTACCCCTACCATTTCACTAAAAAAGTGTCAAAATAGTTAAAAATGACAAGAGACAGTTTTTGACAATTCCTTTATTTAAATGCTTCTTCTATCTTCCTTCATCTTCTTCTTCTTCTGGTTCTTCTGGCTCTTCTGGTTCTTCCTCCGGCGTTCTCGTCCAGCATCTCCTCAGCGGCGTCTTCTATCTTCTTCTCCTCGGGCTGCTCCGCACCCATGGCATGAGGGGAGGCTCCCGCTCTTCTCTTCATCTTCTTCTTCATCCTCTTCTCTTCCTCATCTTCTTCATCTTCTTCATCTTCATCTTCATCTTCATCTTCTCTTAATTTTCTTCTGCGGGCTGCTCCGCATCCATGCATGGAGGGAGGCTCCCGCTGTGTGACGGCGTCTCCTCGTCTGACGGTTCCTAAATAACGGGGGGCGGGGCCACCCGGTGACCCCGCCCCCCTCTGACGCACGGGACATGACGTGACTTCCCTGTGGCATTCCCCGTGACGTCACAGGGAAGTCCCGTCAAGTCACCGTGCGTCAGAGGGGGCAGGGTCACCGGGTGGCCCCGCCCCCCATTATTTAAGAACCGTCAGACGAGGAGACGCCGTCACACAGCGGGAGCCTCCCTCCATGCATGGATGCTGAGCGGCCCGCAGAAGAAAATTAAGAAGAGAAGATGAAGATGAAGAAGAGAAGAGGATGAAGAAGAAGATGAAGAGAAGAGCGGGAGCCTCCCCTCATGCCATTGGTGCGGAGCGGCCCGAGGAGAAGAAGATAGAAGACGCCGCGGAGGAGATGCTGGACGAGAACGCCGGAGGAAGAACCAGAAGAGCCAGAAGAACCAGAAGAAGAAGAAGATGAAGGAAGATAGAAGAAGCATTTAAATAAAGGAATTGTCAAAAACTGTCTCTTGTCATTTTTAACTATTTTGACACTTTTTTAGTGAAATGGTAGGGGTAAGTACCCCCTTACCATTTCACACAGGAGGGGGGCGGGATCTGGGGGTCCCCTTGTTAAAGGGGGCTTCCAGATTCCGATAAGCCCCCCGCCCGCAGACTCCCACAACCACCGGCCACGGTTGTGGGGATGAGGCCCTTGTCCTCATCAACATGGGGACAAGGTGTTTTGGGGGGCTACCCCAAAGCACCCTCCCAATGTTGAGGGCATGTGGCCTGGTACGGTTCAGGAGGGGGGGGCCGCACTCTCGTCCCCTCCTCTTTTCATGCGGCCTGCCAGGTTGCGTGCTCGGATAAGGGTCTGGTATGGATTTTTGGGGGAACCCCACGCCGTTTTTTTTTTTTTTTTTGGCGCGGGGTTCCCCTTAAAATCCATACCAGACCTGAAGGGTCTGGTATGGAATTTAGGGGGAACCCCACGTCATTTTTTTTTTAAATTTTGGCCGGGGTTCCCCTTAATATCCATACCAGACCTGAAGGGCCTGGTATGGAATTTAGGGGGACCCCCCCACGTCATTTTTTTTTTTTTTTAATTTTGGTTCGGGGTTTCCCTGTGGGGAATTCCCATGCCATTTTTATCAATGAACTTTTATGTGTATTGTCGGACCGGCAATTCATTAATAGCCGCGGGTAGTTTTAAATGAGTTTTTTCCTTCGAAATGTCATTTTGCTGTCAGACTGTTCTAAACACGGGAAACATGCGCCCCTTTACAGGCATACTATAGACACCCCCCAGGTACGAAATTTAAAGGGATATTACACTTTTATTGTTTGACTTTAAGCATTATTAAAATCACTGCTCCTGAAAAAACGTCCGTTTTTAAAACTATTTTTTGCATTGATACATGTCCCCTGGGGCAGGACCCGGGTCCCCAAACACTTTTTATGACAATAACTTGCATATAAGCCTTTAAAATTAGCACTTTTGATTTCTCCCATAGACTTTTAAAGGGTGTTCCGCGGCATTCGAATTTGCCGCGAACACCCCAAATTGTTCGGTGTTCGGCGAACTTGCGAACAGCCAATGTTCGAGTCGAACATGAGTTCGACTCGAACTCGAAGCTCATCCCTACTCAGCATCTTTCCAAATAACTGTATTGCTTTATTATGACGCAATTGAAGGTTTTTATACACATTATTACGTAGGTATCACATTAACATTACAATTGTACGTTTATGGTAACAAGGGGCGTTACATAGGCAGGCTAATTCTAATCAGGACTCGAAAGAATGTAAACATGTACTGAAAACATTATTAGTGCTGTGTGCACAGTGAGGGACATACAAAATAGAATACAATTATATACAGAACTTACAAATTTCCATTACAGTCTCCCCTCTTTTGGTCAATATTTTGATCACTAACCATACCTGCTATCATCTTTAACCTGGAACCTCCACACACTTAGGTGAAGGTTGTCCTGGCCTTCCTTAGAAAATAATAGCTGAGCAACTTTTTCATTACAAAATGACTTTTCATTGTGAAAAACAAATGGTTGATAAGACATATTTACAGAGTACAGGCTGTACACTCCTGTGGCCAGAATGGCCTTCTAGCTGAATTGTTGGCATGCTGACCTATCAGCATATGTAAACACAGACAATTCTACATAAAATGGAAGACGTACAAAAGACAAAATATGACTTCAACATGGCTAAACTACTTTTCAAATATATATATCCCTTACAATTAAAGTAATTGAATCAAAAAGTACCCTAGACTGTGATCACAAGAGGGAAACAAATCAAACACAGAGATTTCTTTAATTTAGTCATTTTTGCAGTGTCTGGTGTGGATCCAGGTGACTTTTTGCGTCAGTGCACCATACTATAACAGCTTTCTATGCAAAATCACTAGATGTTTGGTGCGGTATGCTGTGCTGGGATGCACCAGTGCCATGTGAGTACCCCGGTGCGGGGAGCGTTTTCTTTTAATAAAAGTATTTTGACTATATTACACTATATAGTTTCCTTTTCATTTATATGTATGGAGCCACATTGTTTCCAGCTGGAGGAGTGCAGCAGACACTGAGACTGAGCCCAGGGGTGGCTCCAAAGCGTATTTGGACTCAGGGTAGAAGCTGAGTCACACGCTCTGAGGTGAGCACATTAGCTTAAGGGGGTCACAAAGGAGCACCGGAGCATGTTTTGCAGCACTCAGGATATCTTCGGCATGATGTTGGATTGTTGTCACAGCTGAACACCACCTGCACGCATTGTTTTATTATCACTGCTGGACATTATTTGCACGCACTATTTAGAGTGCCAAAGAGAACTTTTTTTCATTATTTATTATTTATTAATTTTTTCATTTAAACAAGCAGGATACTTTATATTGAGCACTGAGCACTTTTTGATTAAGACACTATGTATGGTGTAACAAGCACTATTAAGCACTAATTTATGGTGTAACAAGCAATTGTTTTTTCACACCTTGTTTATTTATTCAACATTCATATTATTTGTATTTAATATTATCGCACTAGTAAGCACAGAGTTGGTTATTATTAATTTTGTTTTTGGGGTCACCCAAGCGCAGCGCATAACTTGTAAATTTAACTGTCAGTTTAGTTGGAAGTTGGAAAATGAATAAATGAAGGTTGGAAAAAGTGGTGTCTGGAAAATCTCTTTACACTGGTCATAAAAAATAATTGTGTGACTTATATATAGCTATCAACTGTAAAGGATGTAAAATAAGCAACAGTTAAGCCCTAAGGTTTCTACCAAAATATTGTCCTAAAGTGTTAGTTTCATTTATTCACCAAATGAGATGCTGATTCAAATTTCCTATCCTGATTCAGCCGATCTGCCTTTCTAGGGGAGACAGGCGGAGGACACAAAGTGACTCATAGCCACATTTAAAAAAAGGTGTCAAGAAAAGCGTAAAACAAAAATGCTTTAGATAAGTAAAAGCGGAACTAAACTCTCTCAAGAAAGGTTAACCATTTTTTATCCTTATGGTACTAGCATAAGTAAATTGGTATATAATATATATATTATAACATAACATACATACAGTGGTCAATATAATAAAATATACTATAATATTATTTTATATTATATAGCACACCCCACATAAAAGCTGGAGATGAACAGGGATCTCCCACTCCTGCGCAGCCAGACACATCGAATCTTTACAGGCACACTATAGTCAGAAAACAGTCCATAGCTTTGCTTTTATTGTTTTATTAGGGGGTTAACAACTTGTATGGGGATAGGGGGGTTATGGAATGTCCATTTGACTATAATGAGAACTTCAGGGGCTTTACTTTACAAAGCTTCTGCTGGCTCTCTCTTTAAGGGAATTTGACAGACTCCTTTTCAGTTCAGTAATGGCCCATTACAAGCAGGAACTCACAGTCCTTTAACAATAGCACATATGGAGTGAAACAGCTTTTGATCTTTCTTTCTGCCTCCCCTTGTGGCCGCTGGTCCCAGGTCCACTTCTTCAGGCAATGCAAACCCACCTGGCTGCAGCTGCCTCTCTACTCCAGTCTACTTGAGTGACTCTTCACCAGCCCACCTGGTTGACTCTCTCTGGAGATTTCTCAGGGAAAAGATAAAAGACTTAAGTCCACCCCTGTCTTCAAGGGAGACTGGCTACATGCGGCCACCCCTCCCTCTTTGTTAGTTCCCACCACTGTTGCACTACTCACTCTGTTCTCCCTTTGCTTTTATGCCTCCAGGTAAGCTTCCTCACTTGTGTCTTTGGCAGGATCCTTCAGCACTCAAGCCCCGGCCCAAGGCAGGACACCCCCTCCAGGCTAGGGGCTAGCCATCAGGGCAACTGACAGCCTCCTCAACACTGTATCTCCATGTTCCACCCAACTGCTCCTGCTGGCCTGACTCATGTCTATTTATGTTTCTGCCCCCTGCCAGCCCACCACTGGGTATTGACCGAGGCACCATAAATATTCATGGAAGTTTCTCCTAATCCCCACCCTCTAATTCTAGAAGGTCCTCCAACCTTCCAGACATCAGGGAGAGGCAGCATTAAACAATGCAATCCAGCAGCATCCTCGGCACACACTGAGCGTAATGAACAGGAGAGGCTCCAGCACAGCTCCCCGTCCCACTGGAGCACAGAAAACTGGAGAAATTGGCAAATTCTTGCAGAAAATTGGCCCGGATGGCAAGGCAGCTCCTGCTTCCAAGATGGTGGTGACACGTGCAGCCACAGCACATGCTGCCTCTCAGGTACTCCCCCCCACAGACACAGCAATCCCCACAGGGCTCAGAACATGGCTCCCAACACTCTGATAGCCCCTCACCTACCTCTCACAGCTCCAGGGATGGATGGGACATGGAGGCTTATATCAAAACACTCCCCACAAAAAATGACATTGAATCATACATAAGCAGACTGGAAAGATCATACAAACAGGAGCTGACTGACCTGCGCAGAGACATTGGCCAGCGTATAGAGGATATAGAACACACTATAGAGAGCTCAGTTGCAAAACTCACAGAGCATGAGGAGATCCTCCACGAGCAAATTGTACAAATACAGCAATTGTTCTATGGTCTCGATGACCAAGAGAACAGGAGCAGACGTAATAATATACGGATCCGTGGTCTCCCAGAAACGATCGAACCAAAGGACTTACACACTGCAGTGTCAGCAATATTTAATCAAATCATGGCTGAACCTTAAGACAACCCAATCGAAATCAATCGCATTCACAGATCATTAGGTCCCTGCAATCCAAACCCGGCATACCTGAGGGATATCATTTGCAGGATCCACTTCTTTAAGGTTAAAGCTGATATCATACAAGCAGCACACATGCAGGACACTATTTTGTTCAATGACACTCCAGTCATGCTGCTCACAGATTTATCCAAACAAACTTTGCTGATGAGAAAGGCACTTAAACTGGTCACAGATGCTCTGCAATCAAAAAAGATCAAATACCGATGGGTATTCCCCTTCCAGCTCACGGCCTCCAATGAAGGCAAGACGGCAACCTTTCGCACACTGGGGGACCTGGCTAATTTCCTGGGGACCTTTGGTCTCCCCCCAATCCACATCCCTGACTGGCCCCTACAAGCAGCGACACCTGGCCTGCCAATCTCAACTGGATGGACTACCTTTACAAAGCAGAAGCGCTCCCGTTCCACCACCTCCAAATCCCCAGCTGGCTGAAATTCATACTTACCTCGCCGGCTGGTGGGACTGCCTCCCTACTTTCTCCTGACCCCAGGGGCCCTATATGTTTGTGTTAGCAACCCACATATGGTTGCCTGACCTCCGTTAGACACGGTCCCCTGGGATGTCCTGAGTGTGCTGCCGAGACAACTGTTATGTCTGATGCAGCACTGCACTGGACCCAGATGGCAACTGTTCATGTTTTAAACTGTTATGTTCAAACTTATTTTACTTCATTATGACTTGTTATCTGCTCTCATACGAGTGGACTAGAGGGACCCTCCTGATAGGGGCCCTCCACCCTAGTCCGCCTGGGACACCCCCTTGGGGCTTCTTGGGGGGCGCCGGGGGGTCTCCATAGAAATATGTGTTGATGTACACGTTTTGTTTCATCTGTTTACATTACCCTTTGGCCGGAGTGGGGAGCCCCTCTGCTTGTGCCTCCACGTTCCCCACCTTAGGAACCACAGGGTCTTTTTTGATTCTGTTCTCAATGTTAGATTTAGTTAGTGCCTTCTCCAGAGGCTGTGGTTGTTTCCCCCCATGGTCACTGGAGGGCATGGTCAGGGCATGGGCATGGTCACTGGAGGGCCCCTCCTCTGCGAGAACAACCCTCAGACTAACTCTATGTTTACTCATTTCCCTGTATGATCAGAAAGATAATATTCTATTCTGTACCCCCAACTACTTTTCTCAAAAAAAAGTTTAATAAAAATATATTCAACCATAAAAAGTAACAAGATATAAAAAGAAAAGGAAGAGATGTATTAAGGAAAAGTCAGGAAAGGATGAAGGAGGGTGGGGGCATGGGTGTCCGCACCATAGGGCAAGGGGGGTCAATTGCCCCCCCTGGAATCGTAAGAGTATTGAAGTCAGAGTGAAGACACTTGCCCCCTGTGTTGTAATGGCCGCCGCGGCCACCTCCGCGGCAGCCGTGGACTTTTTTTTCAAGTGGGGACTGGGGCTGCTCTCAGTCTTTTCCGATTACACATCCCTCCCTCCCTCCTCACCCCTGGCCTGAGCATCGGATTGGCTCTGCCGCTCGGGCCTCTGCTTAACATCACCGTGAGCCAGCTGTTCAGTGATTGGCTGCTGCCTCAGCCTGCCTCTGCCTGTGTAAATGTATGTTGTGCCTATGCCGATCCGGCTGGCGTGGCGCCGGCTCCTCCCACAGGTCACAGGTGCGTGGTGTTCAGTAGCCGAGACGACAGAGAATACACTGCCTGGCTGCCAGTGCCTGTCCTGGGCCTATCACTTAAGAACCACAGGTAACAGCAGTGCCTGAGCCACGACACCACTGTGTACATCTTTTTGTATTGCAAATACATGACCTTATAATGATGCCCCCCCCTGAAAAAAGTTCAGCGGACGCCCATGTTTGGGGGTGAGGTGGCATGTATGTAGGAAAGAGAAAAAAAACAAGGCAATGGTCAAAATTGGGGGGTTAAACAGATATTATTAATAAATATACCCGAGTAGGGCTGTAAGGGAGTTTTATCCCGGATCAAGCATTGATGGTGAGGCCAGGGTCCTTAGGGTGTCCTAGAGAATATGAGGAATGGATGGAGGGTGTAGTTCAGATTCTACAGAGAAAGCATGAGTAGCTTCAGGCAAGTCATGGCCCAGAAAAAATCTAAGTCCCTGTAAGCTAGCCTGCAGATCCAGGTTACAAAAAAATGTCTGCTGCACTTAAGGTTTCTAAGAGCACAGTGGCCTCCATAATCCTTAAATGGAAGATGTTTGGAAAGACCAGAACCCTTCCTAGAGCTGGCCTTCCGGCTAAACTGAGCTATCGGGGGAGAAGAGCCTTGGTGAGATGGGTAAAGAAGAACCCAAAGATCACTGTGGCTGAGCTCCAGAGATGCAGTCAGGAGATGGGAGAAAGTTGTAGAAAGTCAACCCTCACTGCAGCCCTCCACGAGTCGGGGCTTTATGGCAGAGTGGCCCGACGGAAGCCTCTCCTCAGTGCAAGACACATGAAAGCCTGCATGGAGTTTGCTAAAACACACCTGAAGGACTCCAAGATGGTGAGAAATAAGATTCTCTGGTCTGATGAGACCAAGATAGAACTTTTTGGCCTTAATTCTAAGCGGTATGTCTGGAGAAAAACAGGCACTGCTCATCACCTGTCCAATACAATCCCAACAGTGAAGCATGGTGGTGGCAGCATAATGCTGTGGGGGTGTTTTTCAGCTGCAGGGACAGGACGACTGGTTGCAATCGAGGGAAAGATGAATGCGGCCAAGTACAGGGATATCCTGCATGAAAACCTTCTCCAGAGTGCTCAGACTGGGCCAAAGTTTTACCTTCCAACAAGACAATAACCCTAAGCACACAGCTAAAATAACGAAGGAGTGGCTTCACAACAACTCCGTGACTGTTCTTGAATGGCTCAGCAAGAGCCCTGACTTAAACCCAATTGAGCATCTCTGGAGAGACCTAAAAATGGCTGTCCACCAACATTTACCATCCAACCTGACAGAACTTGAGAGGATCTGCAAGGAGGAATGGCACAAGATCCCCAAATCCAGGTGTGAAAAACTTGTTGCATCTTTCCCAAAAAGACTCATGGCTGTATTAGATCAAAAGGGTGCTTCTACTAAAAAAATGAGCAAAGGGTATGAATACTTAGGACCATGTCATATTTCAGTTTTTCTTTTTTAATAAATCTGCAAAAATGTCAACAATTCTGTGTTTTTCTGTCAATATGGGGTGCTGTGTGTACATTAATGAGAAAAAAAATGAACTTAAATGATTTTAGCAAATGGCTGCGATATAACAAAGAGTGAAAAATTTAAGGGGGCCTGAATACTTTCCATGCCCACTGTATATAAGACAAAGTCACATGATCCATCAAAAAAGCATTAAGAGAGAAGTTCGGGATTTCCAAAAACAAAAATGTATACCCATCTAGATGGATACAGCATCGATCTGATGCTGCATCTGTCCCCCGCCGCCTCTACACTGCTACTATCTGAGTGATCAAACACCGCTGATCGCTCAGTTCTCCCCTCCACTCTGAGCAGAGAGCCATGACTGTCAGTCATCGACACTCTGCTCTGCCTTTCCAGGACTCACTGGAGGGCTGGGTTCTGGAGGAGACGGAGCGACTGTCTTAGTTTCCCAGCAGCACTTACATTCGGGAAACTTTACATTCGGGATACACCCAGGTGCCTGGACCAACTGATGAATGTCAGAGTCATAGGATTGCAGAACAAACTGCACTTCTTTGATCCATAGGAGAAGTAGAGCCAAAAAAGCTTTAGCCATGCGTCTGTACTTCTGTTGCATCACAATTGAAAATTAGAACTGTAAACATTTTTCTGCACCATTTTTGTTTGTATTCAAAGTAGGACATGTACCCTTTATCAGGGATCATCTTGTAGCCTACTACAGAGCTACCTTTATCTAGCTGGTTAAGATAAATGGGTCATTCAGCTGTTGGCAGCACAAAAAGGAAACTGGGACAAGGCACATTATCTTGTAGATATTACAAATAAGCTTGGTAAAAAATAGGTAAAATCCCATTATGCAAAGAAATAATAAAATTTGCATTATACGGTAAACGTAACGTATTTATATGTGTGTATATTATTTGTTCTGATATTTGACTTGATATGGTATTTTCATGGGACTTGCCACCGTTGAGTTGTGTGTCAAATAAAGTGTCAGTGCTTTTTTGCTGTAATCCTCTTCCTATGAGTTGACAAAAGCTCAAAAGGGCCTAAAAACCTAACTTTGTAATTTGCAGAGCACCTTGTAAACATGCCTATGTGGTCCCCAATGTTGAGGGTGGGGGTGGCGATCAGTCGCCACCATTCGTATCCCATTGGGGGATTGGGGTGGCAGTCGAAAGCTGCCGTCCGTCTCCTGCAGGGGGGTGTTAGTTTGCTGCCCCCCCCCCAAAAAAAATATTGAGCACCAGTTGCCACTGATTAGAACGCCTGTCAGGTTTTTACTAATGCCTGTATTCCTGTTAGGGAGATTCATGCTCTGTGTATGTCCTGATGGGCATTATCACCGAATGTTAAAGTGAAAGAAAACCCCCAAATTTTGAGTGGTCATCAGAACAGGAATAGAGGGGAAAACTTCCAATGGGGTACTAGTTCTGGTGACCCTGATGACTTCTAGGAATTTCCCTTACTTTGGCGGGATTTCCTCTTACTTCCTATTGTGACTATGACACAGGGCATTAGGCAAATCTTTCCAATGGGACACAGATGACAAAAAAATAAATGAAATAAAGTTTTTTCTTTAGTTTCCTCACCTCAACTCAAAAGTGACATTTCAGTTTTGCACATTTACTGGTGATTTGAATAACATGCTGGTTTCTGAAATATTCTTATTAGTCCAAAAGCAGAAGGACTAAGAATTCTTAGAATCTTAAATCTCAGAATTTAAGATAATCTTTTGGTTCCACAGAGAAACAAATTCAAATGTCACAAATGTATTACTCCATTGGTTTCTTCATGGTGTAGATTAAACAAATATGAATCACAGGTGCAAGAGATCAATCCCTTTATTCTTGAATTGTGGAAAGGAGGGGAAATATGAGCTACCACATTTAAAGCGGTATTAAATCCAAAACATAAAATGTAATATATTGCAGCTTACTAATCATTAGATGTGGCTTCATAAGTTTTCTTTCTTTGGCTTTTTTTCCCTCTGTGTTCACCTGGTGATCTGCTCAGTAACACACCTCCTGTATTAATAAGACATAACTCTGGAGAAATGAGCATAGGAGGCACAGCAGACAGCAACAGTGTCAGTCTGGGGGGAGGGTAGTGTTAAATATATTAGCAGATTTAGAACCACTAACAAACAAAATTGAAGCCAAACTCCAACTCACACTTTTATAATCAGTTTCAACAAACAGTTGCTTTTCTTTTGAGATAAAGGTTTTGCATGAATAAATGAAAGCTGATCATTTTATTCACCCCTGCTAGTGTTAAGTTTGTCTTATCCATGTAAACTGATACATTCTGCTGCAGTTTCTGCTGTGAAAAACAACAGATTTACTGGCTAGATTACCAGATGAAAAAAAAAAAGCCTAAGAAAGGAAACTAATAGAGCCATCACATCTAAGTAATGGTAAGTTGCAATATAAATGTTTGCTTTTGGGTTTAATAAGTGGCGGCTGGTGCTCAAAATTTTTTGGGGGGCGCAAACAAACTGAAAAATTCTGAAAAAAAAACATCAATTGCAGCCACTGTGCCCATCAATTGCAGCCACTGTGCCATCAAAGGCAGCCACTGTGCCCGTCAAACGCAGCCACTGTGCCATCAAATGCAGCCACTGTGCCCGTCAAACGCATCCACTGTGCCCATCAAACGCTGCAACTGTGCCCCATCAAATTCTGTCGCTCTGTCCATCAAATGCAGCCACTGTGCCCATCAAATGCAGCCATTGTGCCCATCAAATGCTGCCAATGTGCTCCATCAAATGCTGCCAATGTGCCTATCAAATGCTGCCACTGTGCCCCGTTAAATGCTGCCAATGTGCCCATGAAATGCTGCCACTTGGCCTCATGAAATGTTTCTACTGTTCCCATCAAATGCCACCACTGTGCCCATCAAAAGTTGCCACTGTGACCCCCCCACCCGCTCCCCATCTGCCCGGCACTTACCCTATCTTGGTGGCAAGTCAGGCAGCGGTTGACGGTGGTGAGCAGTGGGACCTTGCAGCAGGTCAGACAGCGGCTTCTGTGTCCTCCATATGTCTCCTCCCCTCCTCCTGATAGGCATCCAATCGCGGCACCTGTCCTTTCAGCCAATCAGGTGACGGGTATCAGACCCATGCTACCTGATTGGTATAGAGACAGTTAAGTGTTAGAAAAGCGAATATTCACTCGCTTTTCTAACACACCTGGGTGGACTCCGAGCCAAGTGCTTTGCGCTCCGAGTTCACCTTTTTTGAAGCCTATTAGAGCCTATGGCTCTAATCAGGTGCTTCAAAAATATACCCCTGCCACTGTAATTCAGGCGCCCGGTGTCCAAAAAGGGGCTGGACGCCTGAATAGGGGGTGGCAGAGGCGGCCATGGATAGATTAATGCTATGTATGAATCTATCCATCAGTCATCAAGGGGGGTGGCCGGAGAGAGGGGGCGGCGCCCGTGCACCCTTATTGGACGCACCGCCACTGGGTTTAATACTACTTCAAAGCAGAAAGGGGAAGTTCCGCTTTATGCCCTCCTCTTCTATTTTTGGCACTTCTTGGGGGGGGGGCAGGTACTTGGTTTTGATAGATACCTGCTCCCACGTCCAGTCAGATAGCAGTGGCGATTCACCAGAAGTTTTCCTCCTCCCCCTTGCAACCTTCTGGGACATATCACAGGTCCCAGAAGGCTACAGGACCATTCACAAAGCGCAGCACATCTTGCGCATGTGCTGTGGGTGACTGGCTATGAAGCCACCAGGAATCACAGCCTGCTGCCCAAGTAAACATGCTGGGGCTGGGGATCTAAAAACTGACGAAATAGTAATTGTAGTATTTGTAGCTGCTGACTTAATTGTTTTCAAACAGGATGAAGAACCGCTTTAAGCCTTTAATGGGTAGATATCTGAAAGTGTACTAGGGTTCTAATATATTATAATATTATTTTATCCTATAACTAGGATATCAATGCACTACATGGTGTAGATTCTTGGTACAATGTTTTTATTGAAAAAAAAGAAGGGAAAAACCCCAGATAACGAATTCCCACGCAGGGGATATGTACAAAAACATAAAGAAGAGGTTTACATAACGGTACATAATGAAACATATTTTAAGGGTATATTATATCAACTGACGTTGACCTACCAGTCAGGGCCGTAGGTCAGTGCGCTATGTCCAGGCCATGGGGCCCAGGGGCTGAGGCAGACAAGGGTGAGCAGAGTTGTCTGCAAAACAGGGAAGAGGGTGACAGACAAACACGAGGAGAAAAAAAAAAAAAAAAAAAGGAAAAAAAGACGAAAAGAGAAGGGGGAAAGAAGGGGGAAAGAGAAGAAGGAAGAACACATATACTATTACGGGGGGGGGGGTAAGAGTAGGGTAGAACGTCGGGCGGAGGGCCCGGGGAGAGAGGAAATGGGAGGAGGGGGGAAGGGGGTCCCCCAGGCTGGAGGTTAGTTCAAAATGAATTTACAAACCTAGGCTAGTTGGATTTAGGTTGGGGAGTGTGTAGGACCACCACGGGGCCCATACCTTAATAAATTTTGCATGGGAGTCGTGAAGGATGCTGGACATTTTCTCGTGAATCATGAGGGTCGTCAATGAAGTCTTCACCTCTGCGAATGAGACAGAGGGCTTTTTCCAAGCCCTCGCTATTGTTCGTTTGGCGGCAATAAATAAGTATGTAGCTAGTTTCTGTTGATGAGAGAAAAGGCCCGGGAGCGGGCAATGAAGTAATGCGAATTTGGGGTCTTTGCGGAAGTGGACATGAAATAGGGAGGAAAGTAGACCAAAGACCCTTGACCAGAAGCCTACAAGACGAGGGCAAGACCACCATGTGTGCAGTTCATCTCCTCTTTGACCACAACCCCGGAAGCATCTATCATTGCAAGAGGGGTTTGATTTAGCGATGCGGGCTGGAACCCAGTACCAGCGCAGGAGGACCTTATAGGCCGCCTCCAACATGGCAGTGTTAAATGAGCATTTTGCTATACTGGACCAGGCTTTACTCCAATCTGCTAGATCTATGGGGGATAAATCGCGTTCCCATTTAAGCACATAGGAAAGGGTAGTGGAAGTGTTGCCAGCAGTTAGTAAGGAGTATATCATGGAAATGGTACCGCGAGCACCCGGGCATTGTTGGCAGAATTGCTCAAAGGCAGTCATTTGATATGGGAAGGAGCCTAGGCGCCGGAGGGAAGTTATCCAGTGTCGCAGTTGGATGTAGCGGAAAAGTTCAGCAGGTGGAGCATCATGGGTCTCTTGAAACGAGGACCACGCAGGGAAGGCGTGGGTACGAAGAAAGTGACGAACCAGGGAGAACCCATGTGCAGGCCACCACGAAAAAATATAGGGTTGTTCTATGCCCGGTGGGAACATAGGGTTATTCAAGAGGGGGAGCAGCGGTACGAATGGGGACATAAGTTTGCCTGAGTATCGAATCGAGTCCCACAATTTCAGACTGTGCGTCATGAGAGGGCTAGCAGAAGGCGGTCGCATTTTAGGGGGTAGCCACAATAAGGCCGAGATAGGGACAGGCGCACAATTGGGTACCTCCAGGAGAACCCATAGGGGGATATCAGAGGTCGCGTGGAGCATAGTGAGTTGGGAAATTTGGGCTGCTTGGTAGTACTTTGCAACATCCGGAACGCCTAGTCCACCCCGTAACCTATGAGCATAGAGAGTGGAGCGGGAAACTCTGGGGCGTTTGTGTGCCCAGATAAAGGAGAGAAGTCTGTTCTGAAGTAGCCGCAGATAGAAGGCAGGGACTCGGACAGGAAGGGTTCGAAAGAAGTAAAGAATCTTTGGGAGAATGGTCATCTTGACCGCATGGATACGACCGATCCAGGATAAGGTGGGAAATCGCCACGAAGCCATGAGGGCCGTGATGGTACGCAAGAGTGGGTAATAGTTGGCGGAGAAAAGGGAGGCGTAAGAAGGGGTCAACTTCACGCCCAAGTAGTCCAGGGAGGAACTTGCCCATCGGTAAGGGAAGGAGGATTGGAGATGTAAGACTAGGGGGCCTGGGAGAGTGACGTTCAGGGCAGTAGTTTTGTGTGGGTTAATACGGAGGCCAGAGATGGATGAAAATCTGGTTAGAAGGGCCTGGAGATTTGGTAGGGTGACGATGGGGTTGGTGAGAGTTAGGAGGGCATCGTCAGCGAACATATTCAGTTTATAATTGTCACCTGCATAAGGGATGCCCGTGATATTAGGGTCTGCCCTAAGGGCAATAGCTAGCGGCTCAAGGGCAAGGACAAAAAGGACCGGAGATAGAGGGCAGCCCTGCCTCGTTCCTCTAGAGATAGGAAAGGAGGGCGAGAGGCAACCAGCGTAGCGGACCGAGGCAGAGGGGGTTGAGTAAAGGGCCGTCAGCCACGATAGGATTGAGTCACCAAAGCCCCAACGTTGTAGCACGTAACGGAGATAGTCCCATGAGAGGGTATCGAAAGCTTTATAAACGTCAAGAGAGAGGAGAAAGCCCGGGATTTTGCGTTGCTGCAATAAGGTAATCAGGTGAACAACTTTCCGGACATTGTCCCCCGCCTGACGGCCAGGTACAAAGCCCACTTGGTCTCTATGAACCAAGGAGCGCAAGTATTTGTTAATGCGAAAGCTTAGGATTTTCCCCAAGAGCTTCACATCCTCATTCAATAGAGAGATTGGGCGAAACGCCTGTGGTTCGTGCGCCTCCTCTGTGGTCTTAGGAATCATGGAAATGTGAGCTTGTAATGTGTCCGGGGAGGGCAGCGCTCCTTGCTTCATGCAGTTGAAATAGGCCGTCAGATGGGGGAGCAAGAGGGGAGAAAGCTTACGGTAGTATAGTCTGGTGAAGCCATCTGGGCCCGGGGCCTTCGAAACACGAATACCCTTGATGGCCTGAGCCACCTCCAGTTCGGTAATGTCAGCAATTAAGAGTCGCACAGGCTTCTGAGGAGAGAGGCGGAAGATGAAGATCGCGGAAGAAATCGTCCGCGAGGTTAAGAGGAAAGGGGGAGGGTTTGCTATAAAGTGAGGCTAGAAAATCTGCCAGGGCTGCAGTGACTTTGCTCGGATCTGAAGTGAGGTCTCCGTTAGCAGTACGGAGGCGGATAGGTTTATGGCTGCGAGATGTAGCATTGAGTTTCTTAGCCAGCATTGCGCCCGGTTTATTCGCGCAAGAATAAAATTTATGTTTAGCCCACCGTAGGGCCTTCTCGGTTTGGTCGGAGGCCAACAAGTCTAATTCGGTTGCAAGGGTGTCCCTAGCTTTCTTATTTGCTAGCGTGGGGTGGGATTTCCACTCTGCATCAGCGGAGGCCAAAAGAACTGTAAGTTCCCGGGTCCGCTTTTCCCTATGGCGTTTGCGGGAGGATGCCAGTTGTATACAATGGCCTCTCATGGTAGCCTTGTGGGCCTCCCAAAGAGAGATGGGCGAAGACACAGAGCCCACATTTTCTTTGAAGAAAGTTTGGAGTCGCGTATGGATTTCAAAAAGGGCGTCTTGTGATGTAAGGAGTGAGTCGTTTAATCGCCATTGGAAGGTAGGGCGTGTCAGGCCTGAGAAGGTGAACAAAAAAACAATAGGGTCATGATCCGACCACACAGAAGGGGGGATCGTAATTTTATGGACATTGGAGATGTGGTGTAGAGGAATGAAGACGTGGTCGATCCTACAAAAGCTGTCGTGCGGGCTAGAGTAGTAAGTGAAATCGCGGTCACGGGGATGGAGCTCCCGCCATGCATCTATTAAGCCATGGGATTGTATAAGGGATCTCATCTGCTCCTCTACAACTAAATCATGAGAGGGGGGGGATCCTGATGGGTATTTCCTGTCCATCGAGGAGTCCAGGGCTACGTTCGTGTCACCCATCAAGATGAGGGTCCCGGAGCTGTGCTGGGACACGACCTTGAGAAGGTGGGAGAAAAATTTATGTTGGAATCGGTTCGGGGCATAGTACCCAACCAAGGTTACATTTTGGCCATTTAACGTGCCCTGAAGTAATAGGTATCTACCAGTTGGGTCCGCAATTTCCTTGGAGCATGAGAATAGGAGATTGCGTCTGAAGGCAATGAGAACCCCCCTCTGCTTTTCGGGGGCAGAAGCCAGATAGAATGTAGGGAAGTGAGAGGAGATAAATTTCGGGGCAGAAGAGGAGGAAAACCTGGTCTCTTGCAAGCATACTAGGTCAATGCCACTAGATTTTAGGTGGTGAAACACCTTGGATCGTTTTATTGGAGAATTAAAACCATGGATATTATGCGAATAAAACTTCAACGGAGATTGGGTCATTGTGAGGAGATGAAGGTTAGCTTACGTGGTGGTGTCCAGCAGCTGCAGATCAGGTCGGTAGGGATCCCTGCCAGCGACATTTGCGGTTTTCCAGCCTGGGGGAAGAAGAGAAAAGAAAGACAGGGAAAGGTGCAAGACAAGAGACAAAGGGTAGGATGGGGGAAGGAAAAAAGAAACATAAAAACAAAAATACAAATACAGTACAAACGTACTAGATGCGCCACGTTGGGCGTAAACCACGTCTTCGGCGAGACGTGTAAGGCGGGGGGGCTCGACCGCCGGACACATGGCCATTTTAATTCTCGACAGCTCAAAGTTTAGCAAGAAGAGGGGGGTGCCGGGAAGAGGGGGGGGGGAGGGGATCACTGGCCGAATCAGCCTCAGGAAGGGGAGAAAAAAAAAAATAAAAAAAAAAAAAAATAAAAAAAATTCCCTTAAAAGGAAAGGGGGGGGGTGTAACTAAGGGTTAGGGCAAGATTACTGGTGCTAACAACCAACCCAAGGATAAATTGCAATGAGGGGTTGCCAAGAGAGCTTTAAAAACAGAATTATTATATAACAATAAAGAACACAAATAGGATGTGTAACTTCTGATGCTCGGGCCATTTAGCTAGACCGAACTCCAGCCAGCCAGCCCGGACTGTCAGGTACAAAGTCCGTCAAGGGGTCCCCTGAATCCCGCCACCAGGCGCAAGCACCACCAGGAAGCGGGCCCCAAGTAAACTAATAAAAGCGGCTGGACATTAATTAGCAACCTGGAGATGAGTCACAGCAATTTAGCAGTACTTAAACATATAATGCAGTATTACTCGAAAACAGTATTAAACATAACTTGCAAATAACATTAGCGGTGCATATCATACAGACTGGCTAACCCCCAGCCTCCTGGCCAGGGGGCTCAGTTATAGGGTCCACCAGAAAGCCTCCCAGGGCCGGTCACCAACCGCTATCGCTAGCGGAGGGAGGGCCCCCGGAGACCTCCGATAGGATAAATAGGGACCTAGGCATCATTCGTTAAAGATCAGACATGAGTGTACAAGAGGTAGGGAAGGGGGGGTCAGGACCATGAGGGGCAGGGGAAGGAAAAGGGAAGGGAAGAGGGAGGGTGAGGGGAGAGGGGAGGGAGAGGGGGGGAGAGGGGGGAGGGGTAAAAGGAGCGGGGGAGGGAGGAGAGAAGGGCAGGGATGGAGAGAAAAAATAAATAAATAAATAAATAAATAAATAAAATTTATAAGTTCAAATAAGACAGTGGGGTTCTGGATGCGATGGAGCCTATGTTGTTGATGCAACATGGAAGTCCAGAGTGGAGCTCTTGAGGAGGTGGTGAGAAGTAGTAAGAGTCAGGTGTTGCATGGTTTGGAATATACCAATACGCTCGGAAAATCCTGGAGCAGCACAATTGAGTCTGACAGGGTGCCAAAGCAGGTGAAATGGTTTAGAGACTTCCAGTCAGGGTGTGTGGGAGAGATATAGGGCAGTCATATAGAAGGGTGGTGAGGGGGCGACATCACAACATGCACCAACCGGTTGGGTCAAGGCGGGCTGGGGGTGGGGAGGAGGGCATATGACCCAATCCAAGCACGGCCATCATTGGGCATGTGTGAATAGGGAAAGTCATCGAGGGGGGATCCAATCCAACCATCATCTACGGGAGATGGTTGGTGAAATACAGAAGGGTCCTGAGGACCAAAGGGGAAAACAGGACTCACGGTTTCAAGGATCAATCTGGATCAGATCGTTGAGAGCCAGCCATAGATGGAGCGGGAGGGGGAGGGCGTCTCGGCCCTTTGACCTTTTCCCATGTGCGACCCGGGAGGTTAGTGGAAAGCTGAGGGGGGGTTGATCCAGTTGGGCTTCGGGTGTTTTTACCAGATGGTAGCAGATGGAGAGAGTCCAGGACGGACTGTGCTTCGTCTGGCGAGGTCAGCGTGTGACTGCGACCATTGTATGAGAAGGATAGCTTGAAGGGGAAGCCCCAGCGGTACCGAATTTGGTGCGATTGAAGAGCTGAGGTGTAAGGCTTCATCTGTCTCCTTTTCACAATCGTGGACTGGGAGAGATCCGTAAAAAGTTGGTAGTGGTATCCCTGGAACGTGAGGTTGGGCTTGTCCCGGGCCGCACGGAGGAGGGTTTCCTTAGTGCGGTAATAAGTGAACTTTATGATGATGTCGCGGGGTGGTCCCTCTGATTTCTTGGGGCCGAGTGACCGATGGATGCGGTCAAATTCCAGCCTGTCAATGGGGATGGCTGGGACAAGCTCCTGGAACAGGGCCGTGGCAGTGGAGGTAAGGTCCATGACCGTTTCGGGGATGCCCCGCAGGCGCAGATTACCTCTGCGGGCCCTGTTCTCAAAATCCTCCAGGCGTAGTAGGGCTACATCCAGTTCTTTCTTAATGTCAGAAATGTCCTGCTCGTGGTTTTCTAGAACAGTAGCAGCGGCATCCATCTTGTCCTCTAGGTCATTGGTGCGGGAGCCGAGCTCCCTGATTTCTTTAGTGAGGTGGGTGGCCAGCTTGGTGGTTGCGGCTGATAGTTCTGCCTGCAACATGGTCTTGAAGCGGGAGAGCAGATCAGCATCTCGCAGTGACGGCAGCTGGAGCGGGTCCCCGCCGACAGCGGGAGACCGATCCAAGTCCTCGGCTGTAAGCTGGGAGAAGGGGTCCGGACTTGAGGCCGGGGCTTCAACCATGGCGTCCGGCGGGGAGGCCCCAGGCAGTGTGCGGTCCGCAGATCGTGAGCTGGATGCTCGCGTGAGCATCGCCGTTCGTGTCGCTGGATGCACGGCAGCTGCGGGAGTCAGCGGGAGGTAGTGGGGGACGGGGATTCCCTCTTACTTGGCTTTTTATGGGGCCGATGTGTCCTGGCGGTGAGGAGCGAGGCTAGGATGCGGCCATCTTCGTTCGCTGCTCACGAGCGCCCCCCCTACATGGTGTAGATTCATGCACTGAGGTATGTCTAGTAGTTTTTATGTTTGGGTTTGGGTGGTATTTTAGCAATTTGAATGCATATTTCTTTATACACTTGGTTTTGGTTTTATGCAAGTGATTTAGCACTGTAAGAATAAGTGATAGCCTTATATATGACATCTGTTGAGAGGTTTTATTACAGCAACTTTCATATATATGCTATATATAATATTTGACTTTGGGCTCTTCTCACTATTTAGAGCGGAGTGGGGCGTTGTAAGATTCTCTTTGAGCAGAGTCTCTATATTTACATAAAATCAGAAGGGTGGAAGGCTGGATGGCTAGGCGTGGGCGTGAGGGGTGGGGCAGGGTGAACTGAATTGCTAAAAGAATCACTTCAATGAGAGTACTTTTGCAATAAAATGTAAGGATGAATTGCTCCACAGTGCCTGCAGTTACAGAGGTCAGTGAGGGATTAAAGTTCATTTAATCTTTATTAAGAATGTGTAATCACAGATGTTTTAACAATTTGAGGTCAGCTGCTAAAAAATGGCTCCAACTGCAGAACACAGCTGACTGCATAGACTGCAACTGAAGGCCATTGATTAACTGGTGCTGCAGCCACCATTGTCACTCTACACTTGACACAAAGTGGGGGAAAGAGTTTACTCAACACTGAAATATCATCTTTGGGTTAAATTATTCCCTTACCCTTATACTCTTCTTTATACGGTAGTTTATGTTTACTCCCTCCTCACAGAATTTGATTGAAAGCAGGAGCCAATGACCCTGTCCGCTACTGTGTTTGAGCCTATGGGGATAGAGCGAGAGCAGCGCTACTGCTCTCGGGCACAGCGCTGAATTGTGATCGGGCTCAGGTAAGTATTTTTGGGGGGCTGAACCTGAAAGGTTTTTTACCCTAATGCAGAGAATGCATTAAGGTAAAAAACCTCCTGTCTTTACAACCACTTTAATGTCTACTTTAGGCCAATTAAAGATATGATTAGGAGCAGTACAAATATAACATTTAATAACCCCCGTAGTTTTTCTTTAACAGGGGTTTACCAAAATGATCAGGCTATACTTTTTTTTGTAAAAGTGGGGCTTCAGATCAAAAATGTAAATGAAAATTAATTTTTTATATGTTGGTAATCAGTAGGGATTAGCAATTTCAGTAAATCTATTATTGCTGCAAAATTACAGATTTGGAGCTAGTTAGGTGCAATTTGCTTAATATATTATATATAACAATATTATATTTGTTTGTGGAGGGTGGGGTGTATTTAGTTTAGTTAGTCAATTTTAGTGTTCTTTACGTTGGTGTTATTTTACCTTTTGTTATGTACCTTAGCTTTACATTTTTTTTATTTCACTTTTTAATTTGTCTGTTTTTATTTACTGTATCCTGTTTTCTTTCAGGTAAAAGAAAAAAGGCTAGTGAGGGGCACAATAACAGGTCTAGGATACCTGAAACCCACAAACCTCAAGAGCTGTATAAAGCCCACTGTACCACCAAACATGATGGAACCACCTTAATCTGAGTTAGTAATTGTTATTGTGGTGGAGATTTGGGCCCTGAAGGTGATGGACTTTATTATTAATGTTACTTGCAGTGACTTTTCAATGACTATAGTTTGAGAACCCTAGTTTGGAATCAACAGAGACATCTTGCCCTGCTGTGGAATATTATCTGGAGTGGCTATCTGACCATTCGATAGTACAGTGTCACTTCAAAGGAGGTGGGAGGTGTGAAGGGAACAGGAATAACCTGGTCATGATATGGTAGCTGGTAAGAGAGCCCCCCACCCCCATTGAATCAATGTAGCAGTTTTTAGCATATGAAAGGAAGGGGGGGATTACAAGTGTATATATTGCAGCACAGATCCATTCTCTTGTGCTGACGGTCTAGATGAAGGATGGTTACGTAAGACTTCTCTATACAATGTATCTCTATTATCTTCTGTCTCTTTTCTTTTCTGTAACCTTTTCTACTGTAGGATTTTGCCTTAATATAGTATTAATCTCTAGCTAGCATGTGTATGACCATTATAGCAATATTTTGTATCATTGGTCTCTTTTTTTTGGTTGTATCCTCCACTTTGTATTTGGTAATCTCTAACGTTCCTTTTCTGTATAAATAAATGTAATTGTTTATCTTTTCGCACTGTTATAGTTCGTTTTTAATTCTTATATAGGAAAAGGTTTAATCACTTCATATAAGTGAGGTAGGTATAAAAATCTCCTTATCATTATTAACTGCATGTGGATATGTTTCAAGGGGCTCCATTGTAATTACCTTTTGTGCTTTTAAAGATGCTACTCTTCTCTTAAAAAAAAAAAAAAGTTTACTCAGCTTTGTAGAGCAGCAGACTTGATTTGATTGTAGCCGTATTAGTGCAATTGTGACAGAGACAATTGAGTACTGTCCGTGATACTTTTTTTATTTGCACTAACTTACACTTTTTCAGGACAAGCTTTCAGGGTATGTCCCCTTCTTCAAGGTCCAAGCAGTACCGATTCACAAATTTTTAAGCAACATGTTAAAGAAAAAAAAAAAAAGAAAAAAAAAATACAAATCAATGGTAATAAAGATAGCAGCAGAGTTAGTGAGATAAGACAGAGGAGAGAGCTATAGAATGGAGGGGGGGATACTAGTCACAGAGGGGTCGTAAAACTTTAGCATAATGTGTAAGGAAACCAATATCTAAATTCAGGCCATTATTTTTCGTGTCACAAAGAAGTATCATTCTTAGTTCAAACGTTTTCCTTTCCTGGATAGTTCTGAAATTCCCTTTAAGAACTAAAACATAGTGTGGTCCGGCTGTGAGAAATGATGTCCCACAGGTGTGCATAAACTGTCTTCTTTATGTTCTTTGATGGTATGTCTGTGCAAATCCATCCTTGCTTGCAACTTCTGTCCTGTTTCACCAACATAAGATCCTTTGCTGCACCTTTTGCATTGAATGAGGTACACAACCTTACTGGAGGTACAGCTGTAAGATCCCATGATAGTGAAGGTCCCATTTGTGTGTGTAACATTTTGGATAGATTGATCTGGTTGCATAGTTTGCAGCGTTTTTTATTGCAGGGTTTGCTTCCATTATTTGTGACTTCATAATCAGAGTGAAGTTTCCTGCTGATTAGTTTGTGTCTGAGGTTGGGTGGTTGTCTGAAAGCCAATAATGGGGGTTGTTGGAATATTCCTTTTAGAGTTTCATCCTCTGTTATAATGGGTTGTAAATCTTTGATTCTCTTTTTGATCCCTTCTAGTGCTGGGTTGTATGTGGTGACTAGAGGTACTCGGTTATTTGTTTTTTTCTCTGTGTATTGGAAGAGATTTTCTCTTTGGGTTTTCAAGGCTGTGTTTATGCTGTTGTTGATGTTTTTTTCTTTGTACTCCTTTCTTATGGAAGGAGTCTGCCAGTGTTCTGAGATGTTTATCTCTGTCTTCTGGGTCTGAACAAATTCGGTGGTATCTGATGGCCTGGCTGTGTATGATGGCCCGTTTAGTGTGTTGGGGGTGAAAACTGGAACTATGAAGATAGCTGCATCGGTCAGTAGGTTTTCTGTATATCGACGTGTGAAGCTTGTCATCCCTGATGTATACTGTAGTGTCCAGGAAGTTGACATGTGTTTTCGAATAGTCCATTTTTAGTTTGATAGATGGGTGAAAAGTGTTGATCAATGAAAAGAATTGGTTTAGATTTTCTTCACCTTCAGTCCATATCATGAATATATCATCAATATAGCGATAATATCTGTATGGCTTTTGTTGTATGCTGTTCAGGAATTTGTCCTCCAGGTCAGCCATAAATAGGTTTACATATTGGGGTGCCATTTTGCTTCCCATAGCAGTACCCATACATTGGAGATAGATGTCATTATTGAAAGTGAAGTAGTTGTGTGTAAGAATGAATTCAATGAGCTGTGTCACATCCTCAGCCATGTATTTGTGGTTTGGTGAGGATGATAAGAATCTGTGACATGCCGCCAACCCATCCTTGTGAGGGATGTTACTGTACAGAGATTCTACATCCATAGTTACTAGAAGTGTATTAGGTGGTAATTGTTGTATATTGTTAAGCTTGTTCAGAAAATCAGTGGTGTCTTGCAGGAAACTCGCAGTGTTCATGACTAAAGGTTTTAACATGTTTTCTACAAGGCCTGAGATATGTTTGGTAAGTGTATTCATACCTGTTATAATGGGTCTGCCTGGATTTCCTGGCTTGTGAATCTTGGGCAGCATGTAGAAGTCTCCAATTTCTGGATTATCCGGAATCGCATTGATGAGTTCTGAATGTAGGTGGCTTGGTATTGTCGCAATGAGACCTTTTAATTGCTTAGTAAAATCTTGGGTTGGATCATAATCCATTTTTTTGTAGTAAGTAGTATTTGCCAGCTGCCTCTGGCCCTCTTGTATATATTTGTCTGTAGCCATCACAACGACTGCTCCCCCTTTATCTGCTGGTTTAATGGTTATGGCCTGATTATTGCGCAGATCATGTACAGCTCTTCGCTCCAGTGGAACTGTTGTAATGCATTGCATCCCAATACTTTGTTTGATCTCTTGTTATACATGCTGTTGATATTGCATGAATTTATCTTATTATTTGCGTTGTTATTTTTCAAAATTTCAATAAAGAAATAAAATATACAAAAAAAAATTATGTAGTGCTCTTTATCAATAGCAAGTTGACCACCCCTGCCTTAGATGCTTTAGTGCCAATGAATCCATTAACTAAAGTCTTTAGTTGAAGGTTATTCTCATATAATAGCCACTCTTTTTTAATGTACTTGTTTTTGTTAAGTGCTTTAACTTTATAAAACTACTATCTCACAGTATACCAGGTGTTGGGAAGTGGATTGGACTGTTGAACTAAATCTATTCTCAGACAATGAGTATTTACTTTCCTTTAATAAATTAATAAAAATAAAAACAAAAAAGACAAATTGGCAGCGGTGCAAAATTTCTAACCTATCCAGAATAACTGGCTATAGATACACTTTAGGTTGGGCCTATCTGTACCTGTACCATTCCTATTTTATATTCACCAGCAGATCTTATTTCATATCTACCTCACAATTTGCTGTTCTTGTTCCCCTCTAACTTATTCTCTATATTAATCCTAATATTTTTTTGTTAATTTAATATGTAAACATTCAAGGGTCAGTTGGTCACATGTGTGTGTCTATTGTGCAATTACTTCTTTCAGCAAAATTTTGATATTTAGAGCTCATTTCAATCGTTAAAAATTTAGGATGTGGCTAAAAGCATGGATTTTTGAGTAAAGAATGGTTTAATAGCCCAAACTGCAAGTGAATGGGCAGCCTTAGTCTACTGTAAAAATCCTGTAAAAAAGTAGATTTAGAGAAAATGAAGGCAGGGGTGAAAATGAAAGTGAAACCAGAAGATTTTATCAACTGCAGTAGAAATGTATTGGTTACAAATCAGTTTTGTACCATGTGAGCCACCAGTTAAAGTGTATGTCTGGCCAGGGCCCTCAACAATGAGGTTTACTCCTCACACCCTCCCTCTACTGTAGCTAGTCATTAAAAAGCAGAGTCCACTAAAAGCCCTAATTATTTAACCTAATCTGTAGTTACGTGTTGCTCTAGCACCTGAATCTTCTTTTGTCTGGTCTGCAGAGTAGAAGGGTCTTCTTTCAGGTGCCCATGTCTCTGGCTGTGTGATGTGAACACTTCCCATTGGCTGACCTGTGGCTGGGTTCTGGCTACTAGTACTACACTAGTAGATTTTTTTTTGTTCAACCCAACAGGGCTGAACGGAAAAAAACTGACAGCTCAGAAGGAGCCGCTGTACTAACTATCCAACATTAGCACAGCGATATCCCCTGCTGTTATATTGTGTTCTGGTTCATGGGAATGCCCCCCCCCACCAGAACACTCCAGTGAGCGCTCTCAGTCATTGGCTAAGAGCTCTGATCGGGAGCCGATCAGCAGACCTTTTTCTGTCATGGCCCTTCAACAGAAGCTGGCCGACTACCGTAACCATGGGCTGAATGATGGCCGGTTTCTATTACACCGGCTTAAGCTGCCTGACATTAGGCCTTTGTGTACTAGGCTTTAGGATCCAGAAGACTGCAGCAGCAAAATGATCACTTACAGTTAGCACACACAGCAGTGTTAGATCACTGGTCCTGACAACTTGAAGGGGTGATAGCGAGGAACACAGTAAGGGTTTGTTAGTAACACTGTCTTAGAAGAGTTTAATTTAATTTTCATTTTTTTAAAGGTTGGGAAGCATGGGCAGGGGACAAAATACGCTCAGAAATGGGATGTAATTCAGAAAGTTACAAAGTTCAGAGTTTGAAGCTTTGTGTGCCACTGCGATGTGACTTAGGGTTGCCACCTTATCCCTTTAAAACCGAACACATATTAATTACACAGGTTCTGTGGCTGATTAAGGTGGTAATTAATCTCACTTAGTGCCCTATATGCATTAAATTAACATCAGAACCTGTGTAATTCATATGTGTTCAGTTTTAAAAGGATGAGGTGGCAACCCTAATGTGACTCCCGTGCGCATTGGCTAACTTAAGTTATTAATGATATAACCTTTTGAAGCACATTCGATTCTTTCCACTAACATTAGAAAATCCTGAAAATGGTTCTGAAAACCACATCATTATAAAAGAGAAACAAGAAAGTACAACCGCTAATAAAATACAACAATATTTTCTTCACAGCCTTAAAGCGGTAGTAATGTCTCTATAAGAAACTGAAAAAATGTGCCCCCCTGCAGGTTTAAGCCATAATGTAGTAGTATACACTGCATATTAGTACATTATGAGAGACTTACCTACAAACGGAGTCCTCCAGTGCTAGGCAGCCACGACTCCCTCTGATCCATGTTAACCTGGTCTTCCTTCTGGGTTGCGAATCTTCAGTGGGGCGGGCTGCGGTGACGTGACTCCCGTGCATGTGCACGGGAGACACATTTTGGCGGCACACAGAGCGGACCATAAATGCTGCCTGAGCTGTGCATACACGGCTCAGTTCGCATTACCCACTGACAGGCAGAGGGGACATTTATAGCAGAAGCGTCTCTTATGTTATGAAATCCCAACCTGTCAGCATGTTTTTAAATAAGTGAGTTTACTGCAATTTTAAGTAGTAAAGACTATAAAAGTAAAAGGTTAAGGTTTATAATGATCTCAGCTTACAATTGTTGTTGGGGGAATATATTCTGAAAATAAGAAGTCTGAACAGTGGAAGTGCCCAAAATGGCAAGCAAAGACTGTGCTTTGTTTTGCACAATGTCTTTGTGTGGAGGTGGCTGTTTTGGTGGAGTCGGGTCTTTTCATCCTCAGATTCAAGACAAAATGTAAGGCTTTGGATACTGTTTTGGCAAAATTTACATTCCTAGATGTTCCTTTTAAGGTGGCCAATCTTCACGTTTTATGTTCAGGTCCACTATGTTAATCAATAAATGGTATGAGTGATTACAAGGTTTCTGCATCGCTTACATAGGAAACACCCCAATATTTTCAAAACCTAGACTTTATAAATATCAGTCCTACTTTGTCTTATTTGTTGTGAATTATATCAAATACTACTAATCAGAAATAACCCTTACAATTTGCATTTTGAAATGACATAAAGATATGTTTGCTGAGGTCCTTGAAATCAAAGGAAAAACAAGTTGCTATTGATGTATGCCCTATAAATATTCCAAATTAAAATTCATGCTTGGAGCAGATTAGATGATCTTTTGATTAGTTTTGCGGTCGCGTAGGTGAGTCAGTTTATTAAGCAGTAGGTCATTGCAATCAAAGATCGGAATGCCATGAGTTTGACTCAGCAACAAATGAGGGCAGGCAGACAACCACCCAACCTCAGACACAAACCAATCAGCAGGAAACGTCACTCTGATTATGAAGTCACAAATAATGGAAGCAAACCCTGCAATAAAAAACGCTGCAAACTATGCAGCCAGATCAATATATCCAAAAGTGTTACACACACAAATGGGACCTTCAATATCATGGGATCTTACAGCTCTACCTCCAGTAATGTTGTGTACCTCATCCAATGCAAAAGGTGCAGCAAAGGATCTTATGTTGGTGAAACAGGACAGAAGTTGCAAGCGAGGATGAATTTGCACAGACATACCATCAAAGAACATAAAGAAGACAGTTTATGCACACCTGTGGGACACCATTTCTCACAGCCGGACCACACTATAGAAGACCTCAATGTTTTAGTTCTTAAAGGGAATTTCAGAACTATCCAGGAAAGGAAAACATTTGAACTAAGAGTGATACTTCTTTTTGACACAAAAAATAACGGCCTGAATTTAGATATTGGTGTCCTTACACATTATGCTAAAGTTTTACGACCCCTCTGTGACTAGTATCCCCCCCTGCATTCTATAGCTCTCTCCTCTGTCTTATCTCACTAAATCTGCTGCTATCTTTATTACCATAGATTTGTATGTGTTTGGTTTTCCCTTTTTTTTTTTCTTTTTCTTTAACATGCTGCTTAAAAATTTGTGAATCAGTACTGCTTGGACCTTGAAGAAGGGGACATACCCCGAAAGCTTGTCCTGAAAAATTGCATGTTAGTGCAAATAAAAAAAGTATCACGGACAGTACTCAATTTTCTCTAGAGCAGCAGAGATATGAGTTAAAGTAGACCTAAACCCAACCACTACAATCTCATATACATGATTATACTGATTACTGGCAGCTGAAACTGGGTGAAAAGTGTCCGGAGGAGATCAGGAGTGCTGAGATACTAAAGATAAAAACAAAGTTTTATTGCAACATCTGGATTTCTCATCACATCTTTGTACTTTTGCTTTATGTATTTTTTGTTGAACTGAATGGAAACATAGCAAAATGCATTTCAACATATGTGTTAAAGATAGGTTTCAATGCACATTATGACACACGTTGAAACATGATAAGACACCTAAATGACACCCAAAGCAATGTATTGCAAAACACATTGAAAATGTGCAGAAATGCATGTTAACGCTCCTTGATATGGTTTTCGATATTTTTCTATTGATTTCAAAGGAAAATGTATCAGGGAAAAAGGGCATAGGTTTGAATTCAGCCCTTATGTCACTAATACTTAAAAATTACATAAAACATAGTTTCAGAACATATTTGCATATAGTATCAATAATTCTTTCTATGGCTTCCTTTTATTCAGAAAAGTTTTTAATGTTGTCTGAATACTCATATCATGAGTAATGCCACTGCCAATTTGGTTTCATAATTGGGTGCATAAAGCATGAGTGCTTTATGCCTGGGGTTTCATCAAATGGCTTTTTTTATACAGTATTTAGGTTTTCTGTAATCATCAAAGTTCAGAACAAAATATGTTCTCTTTTTTCTAAAATCCCCAGGTTTGAAAAGAGTCACCAGAAAAACACAACCTTCCACCCTTCCTTTGTGACCCCAATCAATCTCCACCACCAACTGTAAAGTGGTTGGTTGCCTTCTTGCGAACAATACGCACTGTTTCACCCATGTTGCATGTTGCAGCTCTTTCCGTGGACATGTTATAGCATTTCACAGTGCTGCATGTACTTTACATTTTCCTGCATGCATGTCTGTGTGTGTTTTTTTAGGGCTTTGCAGGGAAACCTGCTTAGGTTGCCAAAATGTTTGACAATTTGAATACACATTCATAGAAAAATATGGGTACCTCAATGGGATTTTAATTCTTCCACTGGTGGAATACTATTGTGAAATACTATCACCTTGCACTTGTTTCATTGGATGAGACAGTGTCACTGAAAAACTTGCACAATAAAAGTGACTGTGGCAAACATCAACTAATAATATTATATTACTCCGGAACCAATAAAATTAAAGGTGCATGACCCCACCATGTTATGTTGTGTATAGTTGCCTGTGTAGATCAGTAAGGACTAAATCTATTCTAGATTATTTGTGAGAATGAGGGAAAAAGGTGTAGTCTTTATCTGAAGGGTGAAGTCAACGTCACAGATCATAAAGATGTTTCTTATAGGATTGGAGAGTACTTCTCGAATGTGAGAAAGTAGTAGAGGTATCTAAAGATTTAGAAAAAAATAATATTACTGCGCTGTCACAAATCAAACAGTGAGAAGGTATAAAAAGCAGCAATTTTCCTGTGAGATACACACAGCATAAATCAAATTAATCCAAAAATAAATTGCGCTAAAATAAAAAAATCTATAAATAGTGATAAACACATTGAAAGCAACTACGTAAAGTGACATGATGTTCAATGAATCCCTCAGTGCTTAATACTTTCACCAAAGTAGTATGTGAATTTCAAAGAAAGCCTCCACCTCATGAGAATGGCCGCTTACCAGCTCCTTGTGACCTGCTATTATGGGAGGTCTTTCCCAGTTGTGGCTATATACCCAGCCAGGGCATTTGGTCATCCAAGGAAATCACGCTGTCAAGCCTACACCACCCGGAAGGGCCCAATCACACATGAACCCCAAAAAGAGATAAGACCTCCATAGTGTAAAATCTTAAGGCTTTTAATGTTAAACAATTGATTGCACTTACATTGAAGGAATGCAAATAGGCATAAAAAGATAAGCTGGTCGGCTCAATGTAGCAACACATCCTTCCCGGACTTGCACAAACATGGTGACATATCTAAAGATTTGTGGATCACCGAAATTTGTGGCTCACCGAAAGTCTTCCAACAAGATAAGATTACCTTTACATAGTAGTTTAACTTTCTTCAATAGATTACATATGAATGAAACTTGACCCATATTACTAGCATACAGTATATGTTAACATTGGTGTATGTAATATTATTTAAATCACATATGAATATAGCATATCTACCATCAGAATCTAGTACACTGTCATGCAGAGTCAAAGATACTGGGGTTGATTTACTAAAAGCAAATAGACTGTGTTCTTTGCATAGTGTAGTTGCATTCTGCAAATGCAGTTGCTCCAGAACTTAGTAAATGAGGTAAAGCTTCACTTTACAAAGGATACCCAATCATGTGCAAGGAAAATTAAAAAGACAAACACATTTTTGCTTGCCCATGTTTGGATTATGGAAGTCAGCAGAAACCTTACTCATTTACCAAGCTCTGGAGCAACTGCAAAGTGCACAGTCTCTTTGCCTGTAGTAAATCAACCTCACTGTTTTCCTCATGACGACGAGGACACCCTTCCTTTTAGCCTCTGCATTGGCAAAAAAATACACGTGGGTAGGATTTACTGAAACACTTTGGTTGATTGGAGGCATGGATGTGCATTTCTTAAATACAAATAACGTAATTTTTTAGTTTCTTAGCTTGGGCCCATAAGGCTTTATGTTTAAATGGACTGTGAAGCCTATGCGTGTTAAGAGACATAAATGGATAGTCATCGTTTTCAAGGTAAGTTCCTGCTATACCAATAACAGAGAAAAACTAAAGTACAAATGCACAGGCTACCTTAGAAAAGTGTTGAGGATCCCGAGATGGACACCTGTAAAAGAACCAGCTGAAGTAGGTTACTCAGACGTCCACCATGGAGTAAAATGTATACATCCATTGAGAGCAGTAAGCAGTAAGGAAAATTAGAACAGTCAAACAACAAACCATTAAGCAAAAAAAAAAAAAGGGAATTGTTTTACAGGCTAGCATCAAGCTATGGTGGGCAAGTAGGGGTTAAAGATACATTGAGAAAATCTGTCCAGGATAGGCACTCAAACTCTAAATCACACCAACCTTCCACAAGTCATCTTATTTTGGTGTCCCATGATGGGAAAGTTCTATTCAGGGAGGCTCTCAAGGATGTAATTTCAGATTGGGGGGGGAGAAATAAACCCCCAGCGTCGAGCTAGGCAGAGGCCAACAGCCAAGACGCAACATGGCTGGTACCCTATCTTGTTATCATCAGCTTGGTAGGGTATCCCCACTAGTAGGCCACCCTATCATTGTGTAAGATTCTAGTCATGGCACTAGCCATTTCAGAGCCAAGATAGTTTGTTGTGATAGATCAGCATAAATCATGATTCTCACATAGGGGTCGTTTTTTAAGGATCAGGCAGTGGGGAGACTTGGTGTTCCTTCGCATGAAAAAGTAGATTCTATCAATAACATTTCTCGGCAGTCTGTCTGGCAAATGAGGGGGGTTTTGGGGGCCCATGGTCTCTATACACTACAGTTTCACCTTCTGGGACTGAAGGCAGTAAAGTAGAGAAGAATTGTTGTATATATCTCCTGTTTTGGCAACTCCTCTAATATTATTCCTGCGTGACCTGTCTTGTAGGTCTGTCAGTTTGAGCTTTAGTGTCTTTGTGTTAATCCATAAGTTCATTATGGGCTGTGGCAAACTCCCACATTTTGTTTTCCACATAGTTAACCCTTTCACCAATATCAGAGACATCCGATTTAATTAGTGCTATAAATGAGATCATATCACTATGCAGGGTACCTCTCAGAAACACAAGCATGTCTTTGAGAGTGGTGTCAAGGATGGGTTGCCCTGAGGTAGGAACATTTTTAATAGGAACCACACATTCCCTGGTATCATCCAGTGACTGCATTGCATGCTGTGCTCATCTGCATCGGAATGTGGTGGTGTGTGGCTTAGCTGAAACTTCCGAGGGCTAGTGAAAGGAGTTTCTGTATCCTAAAAGCAGCTGTAGCTGAAGGAGTGTGAGCCCAGCTGAGCACTGTGGTGCCAATTCTTGTGGGGATAAGTGCTGGTTGAGGAGGAGGGTGACTTTTCTGAGGCAGCGCCATTTCGAGCAGGAGAAGAGTCGGCTGGCTGGAAGAAGTCGGCAAGCTTGCGAGGACCTTCTCACACCTTTCTTTTCCCTGTAGACTGAATGTCCGCTGCTGTGCTGCACTCAAGTGGTGTCTGTGGCAGCTTACCGCTGTTCTGTATCACTGCTCTATGCCTTGACTGGAGAGCTACTTTTGTGATTCATGCATGTTTGCCAGACAGACAACATGGCTAGGAAGCTGATAGCATTTTCTCTCGTAACGTTAGGGAATACAGTGGTGTCACCTTGCTGCTCACAGCTTGTTTATTGGATACAAAAGCAGTCACACGCAAATAAATCATTCATTCTGTTCACTGTGCTCTCCTCCGTTAGGCCTCATTCACATGTATGTCTAAGGTAAGTCATGATTTCCTGTGAGAGGTGCAAAAGGGTTTCTGCAAACAGCTGCACATTACCAAGCAACGAGAGGCTGACAGCAGCTACAGCCATTGTAGCCATGTGGACATGATGTGATTACCTCTGTATGATCAGCCCTGGATGCAAACTAGTTGTCTGCCCCTAAACACACATGTGAATGAGGATTTAAAGGAGTTCTTATTTTTTTAACATCAGCATTATAATAGTAATGCAAGCATTATTTTTTTGACAACTGGAGATATTTGGGTTGTTTTACTAAAACTGGAGTGTGTAAAATCCGATGCAGCTATGCATGGTAGCCAATCAGCTTCTAACTTCAGCTTGCTCGATTAAGCTTTGACAATAAAACTTGGAAGCTGATTGGTTTCTATGTACAGCTGCACCAGATTTTGCCCGCTCCAGTTTTAGTGAATCAGCCCCAATGTCTCTGTGTCAACACAGCTGCCTATAGTCCTCAGTAGAAAAGTGTTTGACAGGGTGACAATGCAGAACAATTGGGAGAGGAGTGTAGAGTGTTGTCACAGGAAGTGCTTGCACAATGTCCTTCATGGCAGGATCACGAGGTATTATTTTAATGACAGCAACGGATTTAGAAATATAAAAAAAATGACTTTTGGAACTCCATTAACATGAGATTTTCGTGTTCAGGTTCACATGGTATAAATTTCAAAGCAATTATAATCATTTTAAAATTTACACTGTGACATACACTATATAGTCAAAAGTATTGGGGCATTGCCTTTATAAACACATAAACTTTAATGGCATCCCATTCCGTAAGGTTCAATATTAAGTTGGCCCAACCTTTGCAGCTATAACAGCTTCAACTCTTCAGGGATGGCTGTCCACATGGTTGAGGAGTGTGTCTATGGGAATGTTTGACCATTCTTCCAGAAGCGCATTTGTGAGGTCAGGCACTGATGTTGGACAAGAAGGCCTGGCTCGCAGTCTCCACTCTAATTCATCCCAAAGGTGTTCTATCGGGTTGAGGTGCAGGCCAGTAGAGTTCCTCCACCCTAAACTCGCTCATTCATGTCTTTATGAACCTTGCTTTGTGCACTGGTCCAAATCATTTGGTGAAGGGGGAATTATGGTGTGGGATTACTTTTCAGGGGTTGGGCTTGGCCCCTTAGTTCCAGTGAAAGGAACTCTTAAGGCATCAGCATACCAAGACATTTTAGGGATGGCCCCCTCCTGTTCCAACATGACTGCGCACCAGTGCACAAAGCAAGGTCCATAAAGACATGGATGAGCGAGTTTGGGGTGAAGAAACTTGACTGACCTGCACAGAGTCCTGACCTTAACCCGATAGAACACCTTTGGGATGAATTAGAGCGGAGACTGTGAGCCAGGCCTTCTCATCCAAAATCAGTGTCTGACCTCACAAATGCGCTTCTGGAAGAATGGTCAAACATTCCCATATACACACTCCTAAACCTTGTGGATAGCCTTCCCAGAGGAGTGGAAGCTGTTATAGCTGCAAAGAGTGGGCCAACTCAATATTGAACCCTACAGACTAAGACTGGGATGCCATTAAAGCTTATGTGCGTGGAAAGGCAGGCATTCCAATACTTTTGGTAATATAGTGGAAAACAGCACTTTAGTTAGGTTCAAAAGATAGCATTGGAGTCTTGAATACAAGAAAATTTAAATAATGAAGCAGTATAAAGGACTCAGTCTAGATAAAATAAATTTTGGGCCATGAAATATATTACAACAGTCCACTCAGGGTTTTGGGTCTAGTACAGAAACGCATGCAAAAAAACTTGCTTTCTCTTTCTGATAAAGTTAGTTATAATGACTAGTTTTATCTAGTGATGAGTAAGATATAATGCTGTTATTTCTGGCATGATTCCTATTTTGTAGCGCTTTTAGATACATCTCGTACAACTCTCACTTTTTCACTTCAATTTTCGGGCCTAATTATAGGTTGTTTCACTTTTATGTTTGTATCAGTCTTACTTCATGAAAGAATAACTTCATGTTGTGTTGAGAAAACAAAATCCCCTCTGGGTGATCAATGTACGTTACAAGAATTTTAACATACTTTGTTGCACATTCCTACCTGTTTCTGCTGAAATATACTGCAATAAACGGCACATAATGCACTGAAATATACTGCATTAAACTTGCAGTAATGCACTGAACTATACATTGTTAAACAGCACCTAATGCACTGAAATATACTGGGTTAAACTTGCAGTAACGCACTAAAATTTACTGCGTTAAACGTGCACGAACGCACAGAAATTTACTGCGTTAAATGGCACGCAACACGCTGAAATATACAGCGTTAAAGTTGCAGTAACGCACTGAAATATACTGCATTAAACAAGCACTAATGCACAGAAATATACTGCGTTAAACTTGCAATAACGCACTGAAATATACGGCATTAAACTTGCAGTAACGCAATGAAATATTCTGTGTTAAATGGTCACTACACCCACACTGACTGAACTATCACTAGATTCACACTAAAATGACACTAAAGTAAAAATGGATGGTCACTCACTACACTCATGCGGCACATACAGGAGTGGACTTTTCCACCGGACTGGTCCGACGGACCGAATCTGGTGGACAATCCGACCGTGTGTGGGCTTCATCGGACTTCCGACGGACCTTTTCGGTCGAAAATCCTCTGGAATTTAGATTTGAAACATGCTTCAAATCTTTCCGCCGGACCCAGTTTCTATCGGGAAGCCCGTTCGTCTGTATGCTGGTCCGACGGACCAAATACGACGCAAGGGCAACTAAAGCACCTGCCCGCGAGAATGTTTCAGCGCGATCCCATTGCGTTGGTTCTCGGTGACAGGGTATAATCTTGCGCTCGCTGCAATAGGAAAAACACATTTTCCTATTGCAGCGAGTGCGAGAAAGAGGCGACAATGTCGTCTGGTATGGATTTTAAGGGGAACCCGCTACACCGAAAAAACGGCGTAGGGGTCCCCCCAAATTCCATACCAAACCCTTATCCAAGCACACAGCCCGGCGACCCCCCTCCTGAACCGTACCAGGCCGCATGCCCTCAACATGGGGGGGTGCTTTGGGGAAGGGGGCGCCCTGCGGCCCCCCCACCCCAAAGCACCTTGTCTTCATGTTGATGAGGACAGGGGCCTCTTCCCGACAACCCTGGCCGTTGGTTGTCGGGGTCTGCAGGCGGGGGGCTTATCGGAATCTGGGAGCTCCCTTTAATAAGGGGGCCCCCAGATCCCGGTCCCCGCCCTATGTGAATGAGTATGGGGTACATCATACCCCTACCCATTCACCTGGGGAAAAATAAAGTGTCAATAAAAAACACACTAGACAGGTTTTTAAAGTAGTTTATTAGGCAGCTCCGGGGGTCTTCTTCCGACTTCGGGGGGTCTCTTCCGACTTCTCCGCTCTCTCCGGCCTCTTCCCTGGTGTCCGGTTCTTCTCCCGCTCTCCGGCCTCTTCTCCCAGTGTCCGTTTCTTCTCCCGCTCTCTGGTTCTTCTGCCGGGCTCCTCCGCTATCTTCTGCTCTTTTGCCGCTCTTTTACTAGCGGTGGCCCGGTCTTCTCCGTCGTCTTGTTCCCTCTTCTCTTCTTCCGATGTTGACACAAGGCACTCTCCCGCTGTAATGCTGTGTGAGCGGTGCACAATAACTTATATAGGCATGGGGCATGGTCACCGGCATAAAGGGCGAGGCCACCACCCGATGACCACGCCCCATGCCTATATAAGTCATTGTACACCTCGCACACAGCATTACAGTGGGAGAGAGTTTTGTGTCAACATCGGAAGAAGAGAACAGGGAACAAGATGATGGAGAAGACCCGGCCACCACTAGCAAAAGAGCGGCAAAAGAGCAGAAGATAGCGGAGGGGCCCGGCAGAAGAACCGGAGAGCGGGAGAAGAAACAAACACCGGGAGAAGAGGCCGGAGAGTGGGAGAAGAGGCCGGAGAGAGCGGAGAAGTCGGAAGAGACCCCCGAAGTCAGAAGAAGACCCCCGGAGCTGCCTAATAAACTACTTTAAAAACCTGTCTAGTGTGTTTTTTATTGACACTTTTTTCCCCGGTGAATGGGTAGGGGTACGATATACCCCCATACTCATTCACATAGGGTGGGGGCCGGAATCTTGGGGCTCCCTTATTAAAGGGGGCTCCCGGGTTCCAATAAGCCCCCCTCCCGCAGACCCTGACAACCAACGGCCAGGGTTGTCGGGAAGAGACCCTTGTCCTCATCAACAATGGGGACCATGTGCTTTGGGGTGGGGGGCCGCAGGGCGCTCCCCTTCCCCAAACCACCCACCCCCCGTGTTGAGGGCATGCGGCCTGGTACGGTCCAGGAGGGGGCGCTCGCTCGTCCCCACCCCCCTTTCCTGACTGGCTGGGCTGTGTGCTCGGATAAGGGTCTGGTATGGATTTTGGGGGGACCCCATGCTGTTTTTTTCGGCGTAGGGGGGTTCCTCTTAATATCCATACCAGACCTGAGGGCCTGGTATGCTCTGTGACGGGCCTCGCAAGGTGTATATCTCTCCGATAAAAGAGGCGAGATTGACTTCCTTTTCTAGTCCCATCGTACCTTATCACGTTCAAAATGAATGGACTTTAGTCCTGTGTGGGCAAGTCCATTCATTTGGAAGTCCACTGTAACTCCGTCGAAACTCCGTCGGGAAGACCAGTGGACCTAGTCTGCCAGAAAGTCCAGTTGTGTGTAGGCAAGTCCGTTTGTTCGGAAAGTCCGTCGTAAGTCCGCCGGAAGTCCATCGGGAAGACCGTCGGACCTAGTCTGCCAGAGAGTCCGGTCGTGTGTACGCGGCATCACACTGACTGAATTATCACTAGATTCACACTAATATAAAGATGAATGGTGGTCACTACACTCACACTGACTGAACTATCAATAGATTCACACTAAACTGAAAATCTACACTGACAATAGAATTAGAATAGCACACTAACTGTCTAGTAGCACTCAACAAAGCCCTGTTCTATCTCTCTGCACGCCGATATCACACTAAAAATGGCCGCTATTGAAAGAATACGTTTATAGTGTGAGGGGGGACTAGGAGCAATGAGCCCTGATTGGATAGAGTCATCATAACAGCATCCAAACATGGCTCTGACAGTGCTCTGTGCCCTGATTGGGCAAAGCTATTTTTGCTGCAGCCAATCAGGGCTTCCAATGCACTGTGCGCGGCGCAGTGCATTTTGGACATTTGGCGGGCTGAACAAACGGTCAAACGCCCCGATAATTTGGGTGTTCGTCGAACAGGCAAACAGCCAATGTTCAGCCCGAACTCATACTCGGACCGAACCTTTCGCTCATCCCTACTTACTTGCTTTGTGTAATGCTTTTGCACAGAGCAGCCTGGATCCTCCTCTTCTCGGGTGGATTGCGAGAGGTCTGCAAAAGTTGATAGTCGTGAGGCTGGAACGAGAAGTTCTTGCGCTGATGGGCTGCTTGAAGAAATTGCTCTTTGCTGCAATACTATTGAAATTTGGAGACTGTCACTGGAAGGGCCGTCAGGCTTGCGTGGAGCAAGAGCTCTGTGGATCCGGTCCATCTCAAGGCGTTCGATTGGGATGGATGGAGCGAGTTCTTGGAATAGGGCAGGGGTTTCAGGGATCCCCCTGATTCTGATGTTAGAGCGCTGGGCCCTACTCTTGTAGTCTTCCAGTTGTGCTTCCAGGGTTTGATTCTCCTCGCGGAGGGCTTCCAGCTCCTCTGAATGGTTGCTGAGGTGGGTCTCAAGTTCGTCACCCCTGAGTTCCAGATCGGAAGTGCGCTGGCCCAGCTCTCTAATTTCCCTGGAAAGTCTCTCAGTGATTCGGTCCGATGTCTATGATTAGGGCTGCTGAACTCAATCAACCTGGTATGAGGAATAACATAACATTTTTAACAAAATTACCTTTCCTGGAATAAGTGGTACTGATTCTAATTTAAAACCATGGTCACATGGTCCGATAGCACTACAAATAACCCTGTGTCATATTTGCATTGTATGTTGTGCGAAGAAATACATGGAAATAGGTCATACTAATTTGTTTATAATTCAGGAAATGAGTCAAGATTCTTAACAAGCAAAAGCTGTACTTTCTTCACTGTAAAAAATACAACACTATCGCAATATGTACTGGAAACGGTATAACCTTTATGAAAAATGACAGAAAATAATACAACATAATGTTTAAAGTGAAACTCCAGCCAAACACCTAAATGCAAGGATGAAATATGCAAAAATATTTCTCACTTAATATAGCCACAGCATGACAGCATTATTTAGACACTGCAGCTTTGCTGCTTCCATGCATTTGCTCCTTGCTCCAGCCCATTTTACTATAGGAGAATTACCACACTGGTTATGCCCTATTCCTTTGCTTTTTCTTTAATTTAATGCGCTTGTATACACGCTGTGACAGAGAGAGGCTCTGTCGCTGTAAATATATAGGAAAAGATGACCCAGGAGTCTCATTAATGCTGCATACACACGAGCAAACTTCTCGTTCATCTGAACGCCGAAGGACTTTTCGACAGAGTTCCGATGGAGTTCCAACGAAACGGACTTGCCTACACACGATCACACCAAAGTCCGATCGTTTCGAACGTGATGAAATACGACCAGACTAGAATAAGGAAGTTCATAGCTAGTAGCCAAAAGCTGCCCTTGTGTCGTTTTTGGTCGGTCGGACTAGCATACAGAGGAGCGTTTTTTTTCAATATCGAGTCCGTCGAAAAGATTTGAAACATGTTCTATTTCTAGGTCCGTCTGAATTTTCGACAGAAAAGGTCCGATGAAGGTCCGATGAAGCCCACACACGATCGAATTGTCCGAGGGATCCGATCCAGCTGTAGGGATTTTTTTAAACTAAACTTTAGCTTTAAGCATTTTATAAAGCTACATTTCCAGTATCCAGTGCCTCAAACGTGCTAGAATTTGATTCATTATTTTTTTCTAAAGCATATTTCTCCATTGGGACTCAAAGCACTTTATCTGCTGTTGGGGCAGATGGCGAGTCAGCCATCTTGGGCGCACTAAGTAGAATATCATACATGGGTAAATTTTGCACAGACACCAGTTAACTTACCAGCATGTTATTAGAGTTGGGGAGGAAACCCACACAAGCAGAGGGAGAACATGCACGCTCCGTACAGATAATGTGCTGTCCAGAACTCGAACTGGACCCCAGGGCTGCAATGCAGACGTCCAGGAGGCACTATGCTGCTCTACAGTACTCTGAAATAAAATGATTTGCTCACAGTAATGGAGCTCCTTATTAAGAGGGATTATTAGGGAGGTAATTGTAAATTAATATAACAAGATTTTAGATTTTAGGTATTTATAATTGCAGAATTAAATATAGTTCATGTTTTTTTTTTTTGGATGAAAACATAATTGGATTGCCTTGATTTCCCCTTTGACCTTCTATTGAACATTTTTGTGCTTAAAGTGTATTTAAGACAAAAAACACAAGTTAATACATTGCAGCTTACAAGTTCTTAGATGTGGTGGCTGCATTAGTTGTCTTTTCTGTATGCTTTTTACCTTTATTTTTAACATGGTAAACCTGTGTATGACACAATCTGTCCTTGGGCGGTGTTAGAATTCAAGGCCCTGCCACTGTGAAAATGGATATAGGAATGACACAGGGTTCAAACTAATGGAAAGTGCAGGACTTGTGAGTGCACACATGTGCATATTCATTAAAAGCAAGGAGCTTGCTATAGCTCAGGGGCCTTGTTTGGAGATCGGTATATGCTCCAGCCAGGAAAGGTGATCCACTCTGGAGACAGAACTCCATTTTGGAGAGATTCCCTACCTGCAGGACTGGGAGAGTTGGGACACCTGAGCGAGTCTGCAGGACTGAGAGAACTGAGGCAGCTAGAGAGTCCAGGGGACTGGATGAATTCTGTCTGGGAAGAGTGAGAGAGTCTGGAATGTTAGGAGAACACCTATCTAAAGGCCAGGAGTTGGCCTGTGCAGCAAGAGACTACAAAATATAAGGTTTAGTGAGCCAGGAGAGCCAGAGATGTGGGTCTGAGGGACCAGTGCCACTAGCAGGGAAGCTGCTGACAAGAGAGCCAGGGGGCTCAGTATTTTTTGGTTATATGCAGGGGCGTTGCTAGGTCTACAAAAGATCTGGTGCTAGAGCCCATAGCAGCATAGTAAAGAAAGTCATACGCTTAGGCGGGCATACACATGCATATACAGTAATATACTTGTGTGTGTGTATATATCCCCAGACAGCCCCCCACTTACATCCAGGTCCCCAGAGAGCCCCCCCTTACATCAGGGTCCTCAGAGAGCCCCTCCTTACATCAGGGTCCTCGGAGAGCCTCCTCCTTACATCGGGGTCCCCAGAGAGCCTCCCCCTTACATCAGGGTCCTCAGAGAGCCTCCCCTTACATCAGGATCCTCAGAGAGCCTCCCCTTGCATCAGGGTCCCCAGAGAGCCCCCCCTTACATCAGGGTCCTCAGAGAGCCTCCCCTTACATCAGGGTCCTCAGAGAGCCTCCCCTTACATCAGGGTCCTCAGAGAGCCCCCCTACATCAGGGTCCTCAGAGAGCCTCCCCTTACATCAGGGTCCTCAGAGAGCCCCCCTTACATTAGGGTCCCCAGAGAGCCCTCCCCCTTAAAATTAGGGTCCCCAGAGAGCCCTCCCCCTTGCATCAGGGTCCCCAGAGAACTCCCCTTGGGGACCCCTGCAGAGACTCGGGGCTATGGGCCCCAGATTCCGGGCTATAGCCCTAAAAGCCACCCCCTAGCAATGCCACTGGTTATATGTTTGCTGCAGAAATTTTTCTGTGAAGGCAACTTTAGTTGAACTTTTCTCTGTTTTTCAAGAAAAGTGGGCTGCCAAGCCATTCACCACAGTTTGGACTGACATGAGCTCATTAAAAATGTAATACCACTGAGTTTAATCGCCCCATATGACAATGGTCAGGCTCAATCCACTGTACCTATGGAGGGAACCTTCCATGGTTGTCATCCAGGCTGGACTTCAAACGTGGCTTTCATTCTTCATCCTACATGGGGGATGGGGAGAATCGTTTCATGAAGGAAGATAACATTGTTTTTGCTTATATTTCATTTCACAGGAAGTAACAAGGACACTGAAATTCTGGCAAGGTCAAAGGATATATTCCATACTCGCTGAAAATGTTTAGCATGAAAAATGGAAACTAATGCAGCCATCACATTTAAGGAGTAGAAGGCTGCAATATATTACAATTTTGTTCTTCAGTTAATGTAACTCTGTTGCACACCTAGAAGTGTTTCAGATGTTGAAGAGACTAAAGGCTCGTACACACGGTACGAAAATCAGAAGGGAAAAGTCTGAAGACGAGCTGTCTGCGGATTTTCGGATCGTTAGTACGGTGCATTCGATAGACGAATTGACTTTTACATCAGACAAAAGCTGGATGTGCAGGCTATAAAACTTTTGTCTGATGTGAACTCAACATCTGATTTTCGGATGGTCAATACAGAAATCCGTCACACAAAAGTCGAAAGTACAACCACGCATGCTCGGAATCAAGGAACGAGCCGGAAGAGTTTGGTCTTGTAAACTACCGTTCGTAATCTAGAATTAACGTTCGTGACGCAGCAATTGATGAAATGTCAAAATGCAGCGCACATTCTCATCTCCTTTTAATGGGATAATAATGAAGCTGCTTTGCTGGTGATTGTGATGTAGTTATGGCAAACTTATTTTAAAAGGCATTTGTTTTGTAGTGATATAATTAATATTAATATTATGGTTGTTGTTTGATTTTTTTGTTGGGGAAGTTACCACAACACCATTATCCCTGAGTTTTTAAGATCAAAGATACAACTATGTTGGTGTCCCTTGTCAATTTTCCATTGTGTTGTTTTTAATGTAACGGCCTACTCCCAAACTGTAATTTGAAGAAAAACACATAGCCAAGTATTATTCTACACAATTATTTTATTGTGCAGAAAAAAAAAAACTACACAAATGAAATTAGAGATGCCATCCAAATAAAACTTAACAAAAAAGTGCATTCCATCCAGAAAAAAAAGAAAATATAACACAACACTGACAAAAACAAACCACAAAATCATTTAAATTAGAATGGGGGTAGGGGTGAAAATCCCCAGACCAGGGTGTTTGTTGGACCTCATGTGGCTGCTATTGACACTGAACGGCATGCTGCTGTGGTGGGTGGGTTGGCTATGGAGGTGGGGGTCACAAAACCTGAAATGTGGGTGTTTTCAGAAATGTCGCCCCTCATCCCCTTGTTGAGGAGCTCCAGGATGAGTTCCTCACGCCTGCTCCTTTGCTCACTGGCCATCTGCCCTAATTTATTGGCCGTCACACACCCAAATGCTTCAGCCTCATCTGGGTCAGTACGGAGCGCAGTTGAGGCCTGGCTGAGAAAGGAGGCTGTGGCCTCCTGCAGATTTCTGTTCTTCCTGACTCTTTTAGCAGCAGGACGTGGGGGAGGGAGAGGGGGGTCTGCGACTCTGTCTGGCTACTGGCCGACTGACATATTCCTGTGTCTGAAAATGGGACATAATTAGAATCTTTTTTTGGGTTTGGTCATCAATCACACACAATTTTGATCTCCTCACTGTTGCAAAATGAATGTGGAGAAGTAGAAAAGATTATCATTCTGATCCCAGCATTTTTCATTCTTGTTCAAATCATTTTTGGTCACTACTGTGTATTGATATGGAAACTACTTTGTTAAGGCTGAACTATTTTCCCAAAAATGTATAGTTATCATCATTGTATTTTTGGATCCAAATATGTTAAACAATTTTATACCTGTGTGAAGATGGGCTCCTCCACATCTTCATCTTGTGCATCAGGGAGCTGTGACCTCAGCAGAGGTGGAAGGCAGTGTTGACAGATATGGCCTGGGTTCAGTCTGGTCTGTCAGAAACCGCAGGCTGTCATAGTACCAGAGCCTCGGTACATAGATGTTATCTGCTGCTGCTCCTGACCTCTCCAATTCCTGGATCTTGTTAAGCTCCCTTTTAACCACTTCCCGCCCACCCACGTCATATGACGTCCTGGGCTTTGAGCGGGTATATCTGAATGATGCCTGTAGTTACAGACATCATTCAGATATTGCCGGTTTCAGCCGGCGAATCTCTACACCATAGGAATGGTCATAGCAACCGTTCTGCCGCTTGAACGTTCCTATGGGAGGCGAGAGTGGACACTCCCCCTCCCGCCGCCCTCCGGTGCTTGTTCCGACTCACCGTTACGATCGGTGAGGCGGAAAGCGGATCCGCTGGCGCCGTATGTAGATCATAGAGATTTCCGGTGGACCAAATGGTCGCCGGAGTCTCTATGATCATTGGAGGCCGGGCGCAATGTTATGATGTCACTCCCGGCCTCTCCATTCAAAAAAAGGGCGTCGCTTCGGATGAGAAGCGGTGATCGTTTTATTTTTTTTTTATTTCAGGCTTCCCAGCCTAGTGGTGAGATGTGGGGTCTTATTGACCCCATATCTCACTATTAAGAGGACCTGTCATGTCATATTCCTATTACAAGGGATGTTTACATTCCTTGTAATAGGAATAAAAGTTTTGTTGTTTTTTTTCAAAAAAGTGTCAAAATAAAAAAAAGAAAATATAATTAACAATAATTTTTTTTTTTTTAAAGGGCCGCTGTCCCCGTGTGCTCGCACGCAGAAGCGAACGCATACGTAAGTCCCGCCCACATATGAAAACGGTGTTCAAACCATACATGTGAGGTATCGCCACGAACGTTGGAGCGAGAGCAATCATTTTGTCCCTAGACCTCCTCTGTAACTCAAAACATGTAACCAGTAAAAAAATTTCAAGCATCGCCTATGGGGATTTTTAAGTACCGAACATTAGCGCCATTCCACGAGCATGTGCAATTTTTGAAGCGTGACATGTTAGGTATCTATTTACTCGGCGTAACTTCATCTTTCACAGTATGCAAAAACATTGGGCTAACTTTACTGTTTTGCTTTTTTTTTTTTAAACATAAAACTGTTTTTTTCCCAAAAAAAATACGTTCGAAAAATTCCTGCGCAAATACTGTGTGAGATAAAAAGTTGCAACAACCGCCATTGTATTCTCTAGGGTCTTTGCTAAAAAAAAAAACATATATAATGTTTGGGGGTTCTATGTAATTTTCTAGCAGGGATGAAAGGAGGCTACTCTCCCTCGGGCACCAACAGGGGAGGCAACAAGGCCATCTCCCCCCAAAAAAGGTAAGTGACAACTTCACATGCACTAATTTAGCCACAGACAAGGGTGTTTCTAGGTGGGCCAAAGGCCATGGGCTTAGGGCAGAACTTAAGGGTTAAAGAACACTTTCTTGTTTCTGCCTGGCTCATCAGTGCCCATTAATGCAGCCATGCCAGTGTAGACATGGGTAGAGGAGAGGCCTCATGGCTCCCAGTCACACAGAGTCACGCCAGCTGTCATATATCCAGTATCCCATAGGAGACAAGAGGGGTGGGGGGCAACTGCAGGACTTGTTCAATGTTGGCACTTGTCAAGTGTTTGCCCTCTGGAACATGCCATCACCTTTCCTTTTTATCCATTTTTCCCAGAAAATCCTCCAGAGTTCAGCATGGTGGAGTCCACTAGTGAGGGGAAAACTTTTCCACCAGACCAAGTGCGAAGTTGGTCAACTAATGTCACAAAATGTATGCTAGAAACAGATGGGACTTGGGGATGATTAATAAATGTTGTATTGTACCTTTTTAGAGGAAAATAAGTGTGGTGAGATCACCCAAGATGTGTCTTTGGAGCCATGGGATCTGTCTCCTGGACCCAGCACAGACATTGTAATTGTTGTCTCCAAATCCCCTGAGGTGAGCCACAGTGAGGGCCAAAGCAAACCAGAAGAGGAAGAAAGTGTTCGGGAGCCTCTTGTTTGCGCAAGTAGGTATTCTTTGAATATGGCTTTGAATCTATTGACATGTCAAGTGTTTAGATGTCCAAACAACACACCCACTCCATACATTAGCAAAGTATGTAGTTCCTTAACATTAGCATGGAGAAGGAAGAGGTGGAAGGAGCTGTCAGTGTTAATAGGTCCCCGAGTTTGGGAGACCCAGGCACCAGGGCCAAGATTATATAGTAGTTGCAGTGTGTACATTCCTAGTAGTGTAGGTGTCTGAAGGGCAAGCAGGTTGCAACCAACAATAGACTGGGTAAGTAAGCATTTAATTAAGTTTACAATTAACTTGACCATAACTCACTATGTAGGGCCTCAGCCACTTTACCATTGTTCCCTTAATACTTTTTACTCTTCTTACTATGTCATGTTCTTCCATGTTGTACTATTGGCAGAATGTTGCAGTGTTGCAAGAAACTGGAGCAAATCAAGGAGGCTGCTACTGCTTTACAGCGCAGAATCAGAGATTTTGTGGACATGCTAGCAAAATTATAATTTCCTCTTGACTGGTCTGAAGTTTGTTGTTCCACTTGTTGGCTCATGTTTGCCATTACTCTTTCCAGCATTTTTGTACTTTGAAATGTGAAAGTTTAGAAACAGAACTCAGTGTTTCTCCTCTCCACTCCTCTAGATTTTCCTCAGTTTAAACAACTGTGCGAATTAATAAGGCAGTAAAACTGATAACATCACCTGTGCCAAATTCAAGAAATCAAGAAAACATGACCTGGGTTTGCATCTTGAGGAGGGGAGTTGAGAAACACTGCCCTGACTAATGTGAATGCCAATGCTTATCCGTTTTGTTATAATCTAAACCCCAAATTTTGAAGGTGCACACAAATTGAGGCTAACCATTATGATTTCCCCATGATCCCATTGTAATTGTGTAGTTACAAGCATCAATTATTCAAAAACCCCAAAACACACAGTGTGTAAACATGTGCTATCTCCCATCACAGGGTATCAATGGATGTGTTTCAGGGGTTCAACCCCCTTCCTCAGAACTAGAGTAGCTCTGATGAAGGGGTTGCACCCCCAAAAGTGTCCATTGATACCCCGTGATGGGAGATAGCACATGTTTACAAATAATGTGTGTTTTGGGGGTTTCAAATAATTGATGTTTGTAACTACACACATTTTAGGAATGGGATCATGGGGGACATTTAATTGGTAAGCCACTACGTGTACGTGGCTTCAAATTTTGGATTTTAGGGGGTGAGATCACCCCATCTGAGGAAGGCAACATCCACACAGTCTTGGGATACTAATGTCTCGGTCGCCCTTTACTTTACCAAACTATAACGGATGGTACTGAGGTTTGGATGTGTATCTAATGGTTTTGAACATGCCTGTTTACCCACAAAAAAGGAGAAATCCTGCAAAACATACATGTTATACACCAAGATTTTGTTTGGTTTGTTTAAGCACCTTAAAAAGCACATGTGAATGTGCTTTGAGTAAAATGATTTATACTAAATGTGTGTTTTTTTATTCTATTGCTCAATACCGGTGAATTTCTAATGTTGTAGTTACAGTTACAATGTGCTCTTACATGTTGTCAACTCCTGCAAAGTTGAGGCCACAAAATTAATGGAGTCGTAAAGGCATAATGTTTTTGTTCTTCATGCATTTGATCCATTAGGAACAAAAACATTGTGTGTGTGTAGCAGACCCCCAGCACACCATAATAATTAGCTAAAGAAGATATTGTCCACCCATGTAGAACATAAGGTACGTTTTCACTATAGGAGCAAGTGTCCAAAATAAATCCCATCTGGGAACATATTAGACATATAAGAAGGACAAACAACAGTTCAACTGAATTATTAGTTGATGAGCACAAAAAAGATTACACCGGATCAGCTAGAAATTGCTGCCAAGACACTGTCCCTCTATCCACAAAATAGTCCATGTATTTCTCCCGTAAATCCTGGGCAATCTGGGAGGGCAAGCCAGCACAGGCATTTTGGATAGCTGTCATCACGCCCACAGACAGACGAGATGCAGCCTCTCCAGCTGGGCCTGGCACTGCAGGGTCCATGTCACTTGGCAGGGAGGTTAGGTAGCTGGTAGCATTTCTACTTAAAAAAATTGTATAGGATGCAGTAGCACAGGACCACATGATTAATTTTGTAGAGTGCCAGGTTGATGGGAGTCAAAAACAGGTGGAAACAATTTTATACGATGCCAAAGGCATTTTCGACCACCCTTCTGGCACGGGGGAGTCTGTAATTAAAGATCATCTGCTCTGGGGTGAGGTTCCTCATAGGAAATGGATTCATCAGATGTTCCCCCAGAGAAAACGCCTCACCTGCCACAAAGACAAAATTGAGGCCCTCAACATTCTCATCAGCAGGTGGCAAGTTTAAGGTACCATTCTGGAGCTGCCTGTAGAACTCTGTCTGCATGATCACTCCCCCGTCAGAGTTGCGGCTGTTCGTCCGAATACATAAACTCATAGCTGGCTGACACAACAGCTAGCATCACTATGCTGCAAAACCCTATATAATTAAAGTAATAGGAGCCAGAGTTGGCTGGTGGTACAATCCGGATGTGCTTCCCATCAATAGCACTACCACAGTTGGGAAAATCCCATTGGTGATAAAACTGGGCTGCAACGTCCTGCCATTGCTCTGGGTTGGAAGGAAACTGGGTGAAAAAAAGAAAATATACATGACTACTTCTGCACATAACATTGCAATCAACTTTGATACAAACATGCTTAGCCAACATAAGGATACATTTAAAAGAGTATTTAAAGATAAAAGTAGAAGGTCAATTTATCTGACCCCCCCGATGGCCCATTAGACAACTTTTAGGGGGGGGATAACTGTTTGCAGAAATAATCAGTGATACTTTGGCCACCCCTCCTTACTTACACTTTTGCCAGCCCAGTGGACAGGTGGACAGGTAAGAAGTGTCATAATCTAAAGCTGGATACACACTGTCCAATTGCAAAACATTTTTACATTATGATTTAACCAATTAATATAATAGGAGAGAAAACTAAGAAGTTTCCATTTGTAGGTAATCAGGCAGGCACTTGCACTACATCGTTTGGGTAATTTCTAATGAAATTTGGCCACAAAAGAGGGATAGTGTGTATGGGTTTTTAGAAGTCAGCAGATAGAGTATTTGGATCAGTTGACTTAGTATTTTTTTTTGTGGGGGGGAGGGTTCAAAATGAGTTTGGCCATAATAAGGCCTCTTGCACTCTGCCCGATTTGGAGCACACAAGTAACAGTTGAAAACATTTTAGGGGTTGTTTAGAGTAAGCCCCAAAATGTAGCTGACAAAAAACATTGTTAAGTTATCAGCTAGGTGTGTATGGGCCCAGGATAGCATGCGGGGGAGGTTATTGTAGGAAAATATGCATGTAGGCTGAAAAAGGAGCTGAGCTGGAAAATCTTACAGCATGCATGAGATCAAAGAGGACATCCACAGCATATTACAATATTGATAATTATGTAATCATTACATTAAATAAAAAACATTAGCATACAGAAACACATAGAATGTGATCTTAAATAAAAAAAATTACCTTAATATAGTACTTCTGCAGCACTTGAATGATGGCCGACCAGGTCTCTGGAATAATGACTCCCAGAGCCTGGGGGGAGATCCCAGTAGTGAACTTCAGATCCTGAAGGCTTCTCCCCTTCGCCAAGTACCGCATTGTGGCTATGAGCCTTTGCTCAGGAGTGATGGAAAGCCTTATACATATGTGTCCTGCTTCTTAATATAGGGGGTCACCAATGCCAAGAGATGTGAAAGCAGGGATCCGTCATTCGGAGATAATTCCAAAAATCATCCGGATTCTGCTCCTGGAGCTCCCGCAGCAAAGGCATATGGCATAATTGCTCACGACTGAGCAACCAATTTTTGGCCCAAGAACTCCTTTTCCTCCTGTTCCTGGAAAGGACTTGGGTCAAAGCACTCCTAGCCCAATAACCGCACATTCTCTCCTCTTATTTCACAACATGGTGGGTTGACGAAAGAACACTCAGAAATGATCTGAAAGTCGCGAATCAACATTCACCAAACTTCTACTAACACGAAATTAGCCAAAGGATCCCAAAGGGTGGCGCTTGAGGAATGAACTTCCTCTTTATACTCTCGTAGTACGTCACTACGTTCATGTTTGTCAAACAACAATTTGCTTACCATTAGTATGCTAAACAAAATCCTGCACACGCCCTTTTGACAAAAATCAGATGCTCGGCCGTCCAACAATCAGACTGTGTGTACGAGGCTTACACACAGTCTGCTCGCCCACAGAGCCAATGCGAGTGCCCGGTGGTGGTGATCACCGCTGGGCTCCCGCGATTGCTCGGGGCACACGGAGAACCGAGATCTGTGTGTGTAAACACACAGTTTCCGGTCCTCTGAGGGGAGAACAGACAGATTGTCTGTTCATACAGAGTATGAACAGCGATCTGTCATCTCCCCTGCACAGTCCCACCCCCCCTTCAGTTAGAACACACACGAGGACACACTTAACCCCTTCACTGCCCCCCTAGTGGTTGTCCCTTTCACTGCCAGTGACATTTTTACAGTAATCAATGCAATTTTATAGCATTGATCACTGTAAAAATGCCAATGGTCCCAAAAATGTGTCAAAATTGTCCGACGTGTCCGCCATAATGTCGCAGTCCTGATAAAAAAAAATAAATTAAAAAATCGCAGATCGCCGCCAATACTAGTAAAGAAAAAATAATTAATTTATAGCGCAAAAAATAAAAAATGCAGAGGCGATCAAATACCACCAAAAGAAAGCTCTATTTGTGGGAAAAAAAGGACGTAAATTTTGTTTGGGTGCAACGTCGCATGACTGCGCAATTGTCAATTAAAGCGACGCAGTGCCGAATCGCAAAAAGTGCTCTGGTCAGGAAGGGGGTAAAATCTTCCAGAGCTGAAGCAGTTAAAGAAGATGAGAATTTTGACATTTCATCAATTGCCACGTCACGAATGTTAATTCTAGATTACAAACAGTAGTTTACAAGACTGAACTCTTGCCAGTCGTTCCTTGATTTTGAGCATAAGTGTGTGTACTTTCGACTTTTGTGTGACGGATTTCTGTACTGACCATCCGAAAATCAGACGTTGAGTTCATATCAGTAGGGATGAGCTTCGTGTTCGAGTCGAACCCATGTTCGACTCGAACATCGGCTGTTCGACTGTCCGTCGAATTGCGAACGTTATGGGCCGTTCGCGCCAAATTCGTGTGGCGCGTCACGGCCCATAATTCACTGCGGCATCGCAGTGCATTGCTGGCTGATGATTGGCCAAGCATGCACTATGACCCGCATGCTTGGCCAATCACAGCGCCGTCAGTAGAGAGAGCTGTAATTGGCCAAAGCCAGGGTGGCTTTGGCCAATTATGGCTCAGGGGATTTAGTACACGCCCCACACTATATAAGGCCGCCTGCACGGCGGCCCTGTGTAGTGTGTTCCGGTGTGCTGATAGAGAGAGAGACAGACAGTGTCATTTGATTTGAGTTAGCTAGATTAGGCTAGATCTGTTCCTGCTATTTACATTTAATGCAGTGCGTCCTGCTCACAGTGTTCAGCTAGATCCGTTCCTGCTATTTACATTTAGTGCAGTCAGTGCGTCCTGCTCACAGTGTTCAGCTAGATCCGTTCCTGCTATTTACATTTAGTGCAGTGCGTCCTGCTCACAGTGTTCAGCTAGATCTGTTCCTGCTATTTACATTTAGTGCAGTTCGTCCTGCTCACAGTGTTCAGCTAGATCTGTTCCTGCTATTTACATTGAGTGCAGTGCGTCCTGCTCACAGTGTTCAGCTAGATCTGTTCCTGCTATTTACATTTAGTGCAGTCAGTGCGTCCTGCTCACAGTGTTCAGCTAGATCTGTTCCTGCTATTTACATTTAGTGCAGTCAGTGCGTCCTGCTCACAGTGTTCAGCTAGATCCGTTCCTGCTATTTACATTTAGTGCAGTGCGTCCTGCTAACAGTGTTCAGCTAGATCTGTTCCTGCTATTTACATTTAGTGCAGTGCGTCCTGCTCACAGTGTTCAGCTAGATCCGTTCCTGCTATTTACATTTAGTGCAGTGCGTCCTGCTCACAGTGTTCAGCTAGATCCGTTCCTGCTATTTACATTTAGTGCAGTGCGTCCTGCTCACAGTGTTCAGCTAGATCCGTTCCTGCTATTTACATTTAGTGCAGTGCGTCCTGCTCACAGTGTTCAGCTAGATCTGTTCCTGCTATTTACATTTAGTGCAGTGCGTCCTGCTCACAGTGTTCAGCTAGATCCGTTCCTGCTATTTACATTTAGTGCAGTGCGTCCTGCTCACAGTGTTCAGCTAGATCTGTTCCTGCTATTTACATTTAGTGCAGTTCGTCCTGCTCACAGTGTTCAGCTAGATCCGTTCCTGCTATTTACATTTAGTGCAGTGCGTCCTGCTCACAGTGTTCAGCTAGATCCGTTCCTGCTATTTACATTTAGTGCAGTGCGTCTTGCTCACAGTGTTCAGCTAGATCTGTTCCTGCTATTTACATTTAGTGCAGTGCGTCCTGCTCACAGTGTTCAGCTAGATCTGTTCCTGCTATTTACATTTAGTGCAGTCAGTGCGTCCTGCTCACAGTGTTCAGCTAGATCTGTTCCTGCTATTTACATTTAGTGCAGTGCGTCCTGCTCACAGTGTTCAGCTAGATCTGTTCCTGCTATTTACATTTAGTGCAGTGCGTCCTGCTCACAGTGTTCAGCTAGATCTGTTCCTGCTATTTACATTTAGTGCAGTGCGTCCTGCTCACAGTGTTCAGCTAGATCTGTTCCTGCTATTTACATTTAGTGCAGTGCGTCCTGCTCACAGTGTTCAGCTAGATCCGTTCCTGCTATTTACATTTAGTGCAGTCAGTGCGTCCTGCTCACAGTGTTCAGCTAGATCCGTTCCTGCTATTTACATTTAGTGCAGTCAGTGCGTCCTGCTCACAGTGTTCAGCTAGATCCGTTCCTGCTATTTACATTTAGTGCAGTCAGTGCGTCCTGCTCACAGTGTTCAGCTAGATCCGTTCCTGCTATTTACATTTAGTGCAGTCAGTGCGTCCTGCTCACAGTGTTCAGCTAGATCTGTTCCTGCTATTTACATTTAGTGCAGTCAGTGCGTCCTGCTCACAGTGTTCAGCTAGATCCGTTCCTGCTATTTACATTTAGTGCAGTGCGTCCTGCTCACAGTGTTCAGCTAGATCTGTTCCTGCTATTTACATTTAGTGCAGTGCGTCCTGCTCACAGTGTTCAGCTAGATCCGTTCCTGCTATTTACATTTAGTGCAGTGCGTCCTGCTCACAGTGTTCAGCTAGATCCTTTCCTGCTATTTACATTTAGTGCAGTGCGTCCTGCTCACAGTGTTCAGCTAGATCTGTTCCTGCTATTTACATTTAGTGCAGTGCGTCCTGCTCACAGTGTTCAGCTAGATCCGTTCCTGCTATTTACATTTAGTGCAGTCAGTGCGTCCTGCTCACAGTGTTCAGCTAGATCCGTTCCTGCTATTTACATTTAGTGCAGTCAGTGCGTCCTGCTCACAGTGTTCAGCTAGATCTGTTCCTGCTATTTACATTTAGTGCAGTGCGTCCTGCTCACAGTGTTCAGCTAGATCCGTTCCTGTTATCTTCCTACTGACAGGCAGGCTTGTCTGGTTACAGTATATAAAGCTACCTGAAGAAAATTACAGGTGTTCTATCCCAGCTTAGTGCAGCTACAGGCCATTAGTATGTCTGGAAGGCCAAGAAGGAGAGGCAGACAGTCACAAGCCAATAAGAGAGGGCAAGCAGGCTCTGTGTCTAGTGCTGGTCGTGGAGACGGTGCATCCTCATCAGCCCGTGGCCATGGGACACGCTTGGCCTTTTTTTCGGCAGCTGGTCGTGTTGAGCCGCAACATGCAGAAAACTTGGTCGAGTGGATGACCAAGCCGTCCTCATCCTCCTCATCCTCTCTCACCCATGCCCAGGGTGCTTTGTCTGGCAAAGCAGCGGCCTCTTCCCTCAGCTCAATGTCATCAGTGACTCCTTCCCTAGCTCCACCATGTCCTCCTGAGGATTCCCTCGAACTGTTTGACCACAGTGTTGGGTACATGCTCCAGGAGGATGCCCAGCGTTTGGAAGGCTCTGATGATGATACTGAGCTCGATGAAGGCAGTAACATGAGCACGGACAGAGGGGGTGCCCAAGAAGGACAGCAATCTGGCAGTCATGCTCCCCCTGCTGCAGCATACTGCCAGGTTTGCTCCAGTGATGAGGAGGGAGGGGATGATGAGGTCACTGACTCAACGTGGGTGCCTGATAGGAGAGAGGAGGAGGAGGAGGAGGAGGAGGCGGCACATCACCAACGAGGCAGGATGCCCTCCAGGGGCCAGCCTAAGGGCAGCACATTGACTGCATCACACCCCAAAGCTCCACATGTGCAGGGCGCTGCAGTCTCTGCGCGTTATTCAAAAAGTTCTTTGGTGTGGGCCTTTTTTGAGACGAGTGCATCAGATCGCACCGCTGCTATTTGCAACATATGTCTCAAGCGTATCTCGCGTGGCCAAAACATCTCCCGCTTGGGTACCACATGCTTGACCAGACATATGTTGACCTGCCATGCAGTTCGTTGGCAAGCATATCTAAAAGACCCACACCAAAGAACAAAGAGGATCTCTCCTTGCTCCTCATCAGCTGAGATTTCCAACCCCACTAGACCTTCAGTCCTCTCTGAGACCTGCAGTGAGAGGAATGAAGGTGTAGAATTAGGTGTGTCACAGCCAAGTACTTGTAGGCAATCTGCTTTTGGTACACCGACGTCAGATTGTACCAGGCAAATTTCCCTGCCCCAGCTGCTGCACCGCCGAAAGAAGTTTGCTCCCAGCCATCCACATGCCCAGCGGTTGAATGCTAGCTTGGCAAAATTGCTAGCACTTCAACTGCTGCCTTTTCAGTTGGTAGACTCTGCCCCCTTCCGTGAGTTTGTGGAATGTGCGGTTCCTCAGTGGCAGGTACCCAAACGCCACTTTTTCTCACGGAAGGCGATTCCGGCTCTCTACCGGCATGTGGAAGGCAATGTCCATGCCTCGCTGGACAGGGCGGTCAGCGGTAAGGTGCATATTACCGCTGACTCATGGTCCAGCAGGCATGGACAGGGACGTTACTTAAGTTTCACGGCGCATTGGGTGACTCTGCTGGCAGCTGGGAAGGATGCAGGACAAGGTGCAGTAGTGTTGGAGGTTGTTCCGCCACCACGCCTCCAAAATGCTGATTGTGACACACCTCTCTCCTCCACCCCCTCCTCTTCTTCTTCCTCCATGGCCTCTTCCTCGGAACCAGCGGTGCTCCGTAGGCGTTCAAGGGGCTACGCAAGTACGCAGGCCAAAAGATGCCATGCGGTGCTTGAGCTGGTGTGCTTGGGGGACAGGAGCCACACTGGGGCAGAGGTTCTGTCAGCTCTGTAGGGGCAGGTTCAGAGGTGGTTGACGCCACGCCAACTTAAGGCAGGAATGGTGGTTTGCGACAATGGCACCAACCTCCTCTCTGCCCTCCGACAGGGACAACTGACCCATGTGCCCTGTTTGGCTCACGTCCTTAACTTGGTGGTGCAGCGGTTCTTGGGCAGGTACCCGGGCTTACAGGATGTCCTGAGGCAGGCCAGGAAAGTCTGTGTGCATTTCCACCGGTCATATAATGCCAGTGCTCGGCTGACGGACCTCCAAAAGGAGTTTAACCTGCCCAAGAACCGCCTAATCTGTGACATGCCCACCAGGTGGAACTCGACATTGGCCATGCTGCAGCGGCTGCACACGCAGCAGAGGGCCATCAATGAGTACCTGTGCGACTATGGCACCAGGACAGGGTCAGGGGACCTTGGTTTTTTTTCCCCACGCCAGTGGGCCATGATCAGGGATGCATGCACTGTCCTGTCACCATTCGAGGAGGCCACGAGGATGGTGAGCACTGACAGTGCATGCATCAGTGACACTGTCCCCCTTGTCCACCTGTTGGAGCACACGCTGCGTGGAATAATGGACAGGGCACTTGAGGCAGAACAGAGGCAGGAAGAGGAGGACTTCCTTAGCTCTCAAGGCCCCCTTTATCCAGACAGTGTTCCTGCGTGCCCGCCGATCACACAGGAAGAGGACGAGGAGGAGGAGGAGGAGGAGGAGGAGGAAGATTGTGTCAGTATGGAGGTGGAGCCTGGCACTCAGCATCAGCAGTCTTTAAGGGATCAGTCCCAAGGAACACATGGGCTTGTACGTGGCTGGGAGGAGGTGGCTGCGGACGTTGTTGTCCTTAGTGACCCAGAGGACTCCGGACCGAATGCCTCAGCAAACCTACGCTGCATGGCCTCCCTGATCCTGCAAAGCCTGCGTAAGGATCCTCGTATTCGTGGTATCAAGGAGAAGGACCAATACTGGCTGGCAACCCTCCTTGATCCACGTTACAAGGGTAAGGTTGCGGACCTTATCTTGCCATCGCAGAGGGAGCAGAGGATGAAACATCTTCGGGAGGCCTTGCAGAAAGGTCTGTGCAACGCGTTCCCAGAGACTGGGAGGTTACAAACTCCTGTTTCTGGACAACGTGTTGCTGAGGCTTCGGTCAGTCAAAGAAGGAGCGGTGGAGAAGGTGGCCGTCTGACCGATGCGTTCAGACAATTTTTTGGTCCGCAGCCCCAAGGTATGATCGGTTCCAGCAACCATCGCCAGCGTCTGTTTTACATGGTGCAGGAATACCTAGGGGCAAGATCAGACTTGGACACCTTTCCCACCGAAAATCCTCTGGGTTACTGGGTCTTGAGGATGGATCACTGGCCAGAGCTTGCACAGTATGCAATTGAGCTACTGGCCTGTCCTGCATCCAGCGTTCTTTCGGAACGCACATTCAGTGCTGCTGGAGGCGTGGTAACCGATCACAGGGTGCGTCTGTCCACTGACTCGGTCGATCGGCTGACCTTCATAAAAATGAATCAGTCTTGGATCACCACCAGCTACCAAGCACCTGATGCTGATGTAACTGAATAATTTTTTTCAGATCCCTTCAAAGACTGCCTATGCTGATGCTGAGTGACTATCCCTGAGTAATTATCCTCTTCCTCAATCATCACGCTGATAGCTTGTAAGAACATTTTTGGTTCTGGGCGCCACCCCCAGTGCCTAAGGCACAATTTTTCAGCCCCTGTTTAACAGGGGCGTGTAATTACAATTTTTGATGTAATACTTTGCAGCAGGGCTCGTTCCTGCATTCCAACTAGAGTGTCTGTGAGGGGTTGCAGTGTTGTGGCACCAGCACCAGTGCCTAAGGCCCAATTTTTCTGCCCCTGTCTAACAGGGGCGTGTAATTACAATTTTTGATGCAATACTTTGCAGCAGGGCTCGTTCCTGCGTTCCAACTAGAGTGTCTGTGAGGGGTTGCAGTGTTGTGGCACCAGCACCAGTGCCTAAGGCCCAATTTTTCTGCCCCTGTCTAACAGGGGCGTGTAATTACAATTTTTGATGCAATACTTTGCAGCAGGGCTCGTTCCTGCGTTCCAACTAGAGTGTCTGTGAGGGGTTGCAGTGTTGTGGCACCAGCACCAGTGCCTAAGGCCTAATTTTTCAGCTCCTGTTCAACAGGGGCATGTAATTACAATTCTTGATCTAATATTTCACAGCAGGGCCCTGTGAGGGCTTACAGTGTTTTGGCCACAGCAACACCTAAGGCCCAAATTTCTGCTGAGTATATAGGGCAGGACCCTACTTTCAAACATCTAACTTACAAACGACTCCTACTTGCAAACGGAAGGAGACAACAGGAAGTGAGATGAAATCTACCCCTAGGAAGGGAAATTCTCTCCTGTAAGAGTTAATATGGGAAAACAATTTCTCCTTTCCACTGATGCTTTCCAATCCTTGTTCCACAAAAAAACCCAAATTTTCAAAAAACATTTTTCATTGGGACAAAAAAGTGAGGTGAAATCTTCTGAAGAGGAGGAAAGACGCAAAACAAATGTCACAGGGGTGATAACCCTTCCCTATGTTTTCCAAAAAGCTTAGAAAAGATTTTTTGGCTGGAGCTAAACACGTTAAAAATGTTCAAAATTACAAACAGATTCTACTTAACAACAAACCTACAGTCCCTGTCTTGTTTGCACCGCCTGTATACTGCTGTTCAGAGTATATAGGGACCTTTCCTTATTTTAATTTGGGTGCGGGGTTCCCCTTAATATCCATACAAGACCCAAAGGGCCTGGTAATGGACTGGGGGGTACCCATGCCGTTTGTCTCACTGATTTTCATCCATATTGCCATGACCCGACATGACATTAAACCCGCAAGCAGTTTTAAATGAGATTTTTTCCTTTAAAAATGACATTTGGTGCAGGAACTGTTCTAAACATGGGAAACACGCGTCACTTTACAGGCATACTATAGACACCCCCCAGGTACGATATTTAAAGGAATATTTCACTTTTTTTTTTTTACTTTAAGCATCATTAAAATCACTGCTCCCGAAAAAACGGCCGTTTTTAAAAGTTTTTTTTGCATTGATACATGTCCCCTGGGGTAGGACCCGGGTCCCCACACCCTTTTTAGGACAATACCATGCAAATTAGCCTTTAAAATGAGCACTTTTGATTTCGAACGTTCGAGTCCCATAGACGTCAATGGGGTTCTAACGTTCGTGCGAACTTGCGGTCCGTTCGCGGGTTCTGGTGCGAACCGAACCGGGGGGTGTTCGGCTCATCCCTACATATCAGACAAAAATTTTATAGCCTACACATCCAGCTTTTGTCTCATGTAAAAGTCAAATCGTCTGTCGAATGCACCGTACTAACGATCCGAAAATCCGCAGACAGCTCATCTTACGACTTTTCCCTTCTGATTTTCGTACTGTGTGTACGAGGCATTAGACCCCATACACAGTATTCGATTTTCTGCAGATTTTTGTCTTCAGATTTACTAAAACCATGTAGTGCAAGGGCCTGCCTGATTGCATACAAATTTAAACTCTTAAGGTTTGACCTCATATTATATGGTTTTGGTAAATCTGAAGACAAAAGTCTGCAGAAAATCTAATAGTGTGTATGGGGTCTAAAGCAAGTGTTTCTCTTTAGCAGTGTTGGGTGGTGCAGGTGGTGGAATAGGTACAGTATGGCAAGTATTCATGCTTTTCTTTGCAGGCTAAAGCCTCGTACACACGATCCAATTGTTGGCAGGGGATTGTGCGATGACAGACTGTTTTCCTAAAATCCGACCGTTAGTACACTCCTTCAGACAATTGTTGTCCAACTTTCGGCCAACAAATGTTGGAAGGCAGGCTTGTAAATTTTCGGCGGACAACGGTCTGTTGTCAGATTTTTGTATAGTCTGTACACAAGTCCGTCACACAAAAGTAAAAACACGCATGCTCGGAAGCAAGGATGAGCCGGAAGCGGTCGGTCTTGTAAACTAGCGTTCGTAATGGGGAAATAACATTCGTGACGTGGCAAATTCTGAAATGTCGAAATGCAGCGCACATTCTCATCTTCTTTAATGGGATAATGATGAAGCTACTTTGCTGCTGATACTGATGGAGTTATGGCAAACGTATTTGAAAAGGCTTTTTTTTTTTCTAGTGATATCGAGAATAATATTATTACGCTTGTTGTTTTATTTTTTGGGCAAGTTACCACAACGCCATTATCCCGTAGATTTAGGATCAAAGATACAACTATGTTGGTGTCCCTTGTTAATTTTACATTGTATTTTTGAAAATGTAGCTGCCTACTCCCAAACTGTCATTTGAAGTAAAACACATAGCCAAGTGTTATTCTCCACAATTTTTTTATCGTGCATTAAAAAAAGAAAACAAAATTAAACTAGAGATGCCATCGGCCATCCAAATATTAAGAACTTAACCAAAAAGTGCATTATATGCATACAAAAATAAAGAAAATGTAACAAATAAAATCATTATTCAACAAAAGCTGCACCGTTTCTTATTGCCTAAAGGTGAACTTAGCCTTTAAGCTTTACCTCCTGTCAGTCATGATGGTGAATTTGGTGGGAGTGGGACCACAGCTGACTTAAAGTGTTACTAAGTAAACCCACAAAAGTAAAATCAGTCTGTATATACAGTAATGAATGCTTGCTATACTCACTGTGGAACCTAAGGGGTTAATCCTCGACATTGTGTAAGAAGGCTGTTTGATCCTGTCTGCTCTGATCCTTTCCATCCATCCACAGTCCCCAATCTATCTCCTGTTAGTACAGAACCTTGGAGGCACTGATTAGATAATTGAAGTGAATATTCAAATAATTTAGGCCGTGTTCACACCAGGAGGTGCACTGGGGTGTGCACATTTCTTTTGTGTGTTCTCGCATGTGGAAGGGTTCTCAACTCCATTAGTAAATCAGCATCAACGATTCTTTCAGCAATTGTGTATCTAAAGCAACTTTTTTTATTTTAAGTTTTCCATAGCGTGTTATAGGATTAGAACCCCTGTCAGGTTTTTTTTTTTTGCTGTCTGTGTCCTCTATATTGAGATTCATATTCCCTGTTTGTCCTGGTGACCATTATCACAGGAACTAAACGTTATGGGAAAATCTAATATTTTGAGTTGTCATCAAAATATGAGAGATTTTCCAGTGGGACCACTTGTTCCATTGGCGACAGTCTAACAGGGAATATCTTTCACTTTAGAGAGGTTTGCGCCTACTAGCCGGATAATGAAGGGAAATCTTCCTAATGGGACAGATAAGACAAAACATGGGGTAAAGGAAAAAACAAAAAACTAACACAGGTGTTAACCACACACCTATCTATATAAAAAAATATTTTAGATATATTTTTGCAGCAGTGTGAATGCATACTACAAATAGTTACTGTTAAGGTTTAGAATATAATTTAACCTCTTCAGCCCTGGAAGGATTTACCCCCTTAATGACCAGGCCATTTTTTGCGATACGGAACTGCATCATTTTAACAATTGCGCGGTAATGCAACATTGTACACAAACAAAATTGATGTCCTTTTTTCCCACAAATAGAGCTTTCTTTTGGTGGTATTTGATCACCTCTGCGACAATTTTGAAAAAAAAAAAAAAAAAAAAAAGATTTTTTTACTTTTTGCTATAATAAATCCCAATTAAAAAAAAAAAAATCAAAAACAAATTTCTTCATCAGTTTAGGCCAATATGTATTCTTCTACATATTTTTGGTAAAAAAAAAAAAAAAAAAATCGCAATAAGTGTATATTGATTGGTTTGCGCAAAAGTTATAGCGTCTACAAAATAGTGGATGTATTTATATTCATTTTTATTATTAATTTTTTTTTTTACTAGTAATGGCGGTGATCAGTGATTTTTATCGGGAAGGCGACATTGCGGCAGACAGATCGGACACTTTTGACACTTTTTTGGGACAATGACATTTACACAGCGATCAGAGCTAAAAATAGCCACTGATCACCGTATAAATGTCACTGGCAGGGAAGGTGTTAACACTAGGGGGCGATCAAGGGGTTAGGTGTTCAATAGGGAGGTGTTTCTAACTGTGGGGGGAGTGTACTGAAAGGGTGTAGAGAGAGATCGCTGTTCCTGATCACTTGGAGTGCCTGCTATTGCTCTTAAAGCGGCTGACGTACAGCGACGGCGATTTGTGCAGCCGTGCCAACCTGCTGAAGTATAATGACTGCGACTGGTCGACAATCGGTTAAAGAGGAACTGCGGTCTGCTCACATAATTTGTAATAAAAACATATTTGCCATTCTGAAGCTTCCCTTCAACCACTTTGAATATTATTTTATATATACTGTGATTCTGTACTTGCCAAATATGCTGCAGAAATCTCCCTCCACTCTGCAACCATTTTATCTGTGGGCAGCTAAAGATGCTGTCTGTTCACTTCTTGGATTTACACAGACGCACACCTCCAGCTCTGCAGCTCTCATTGGCCCTCTTATGACTCCCCCCCCCCCCCCTCCTGGCAAACTCTCACATGAGTGAGAGAGAGAGCTGTGCATGATGTCAAAACCCTAAGCTTTTTACCAGACAAGAAACAGGAAGTGGGCTTTTTACCAGACAAGAAAGAGGAAGTGGGCTGTATAAGTTATTTACTGGCAGAAAGAAATGTTTTACTATCCAAAGTTAAATCAACAAGGGCAGAGGATTTCATAGATGGAAAGTTGAAAAAATGACTGAAAGTCTTTAATTTGCATACTTCTTAGTGAGCTAAAGAGTTCTGTAATTAGAAATGGTAAAATGTTTCTGTTTAGAAAGCCTTCTTCTTTAATTGTTGCACTTTGGTAATAGTACTAGTGAGACAGTACTGTAGTGGTGTAATAGAAGTACTCAGGTATCCACTCAGCTGCTCACAAATCACATATGCTTTTCTGGTACCTTCTTGATGTTGTAAAAGAAGATGAGAAATCTGTCTGTACAGGAAAACAAAACTGACTTCTTTGATGTACGTCAGTAAGGCATGCTAAACTTTTTTTGAACCCTAGTTTCCATGTGCTGTGTGGTGTCTGGAATATATATATATATAAATAAAATCTGGTAGTCTGTGAAAAACCTGAAATAGTCCAAAATTGTGCCAGAAAAAAAGTCTCCTCTTGCAAAGTGTCAGTGTTTACAAAGTACTTGAATAATGCTTTTTCTTCTGTATATATATATATATATATATATATATATATATATATATATATATATATATATATATATAAATAACGTGCCGCACTCCTCACCATTTAGTGGTTGTAAAGGTTTTTTTTTTAAATAACAAACATGTCATACTTACCTGCTCTGTGTCATGGTTTTGCACAGAGCGGCCCCGATCTTCCTCTTTTCGGGTCCCCCCATCAGGGCTTTCTGTTGCTGATAGGAAACCAATTGCCATAGGGACACTCATGTGTGCTCGCTTCCAAACCTCACTGCTGTGTCCATTGACACAGACAGTGGGACTTGGCCCCATCCCCTGCTTCCTCCTCACTGGATTTGATTGACAGGAGCAGGAGCCAATGGCTCCCACTGACCATAAGACTGATTGGCTGCATTGGAGTCCAGAAGAGATATATTTGGGCTCTAATAGACCCCAGATCTCTCCATAAAAAGGACCTGTCACGGATGTCGGGAGAGGGGGTGTGCATGACGCATTTCCAGGGACTTGCCCTTTTCTTCAAATGCATCAAGTTGCATTTGAAGAAGAGGGCAAGTCCCTGGAAACTCGTCATGCACACCCTCTCTTCCGACATCCACCAGGCATCTTCACATCTGTCATCCTTGTGTGCAGCCTAGAATGCCGCTGCTAATATCCATACTTTGAGCTGGCTGGCTCCCTGTCATCCTCCGTCTGTTTACTCAGTGTTGCCTACAGCCTCACACTGATTACAGCTGCTTGGTCTCAGGTGTTCCCTATCCATGCTGTTTCATGCTAACTTCGATGTAAGTGTGCTGCTTATTTTAATAAAGTGTTTTTACTCTGATAATGACCTTAGCGCCCTGCTATTTGTTTTCTTCTACATTAAAGACTTTATCCGCTGCCAAACGATAGGGGGTGGTATATCTCCTTTGTTGCAAATGTGGTTAAAAAATACACGGGGAGAACCGCACATGCTATGTCTATCAGAATAGGTGAGCACTATTATTAAAAACGGGTTTTGATGGACATAGCACTTTTCACGATGCCACCACAAAAATCCCTCAACACTGGAAGTAATAGGGATAGAGAAATACACTCCTCACTGGCGAGGAAGCAATATGAAGAGACAGTTTTCAAGGCGTAAGACCCAGTGGTCGAAGACCCATGAAATATTATCGGCCCTGGGGTCTCAATGTTGAATGGGACATCAACTACTTCATCAATAGTTGTTGAGGGGGTTGATGTCTGAATTTGTGACAAACAAACATTTTTTAATGCTTACATTAGAGCTTCAGATCCGATTGAACAAAATAAAAGAAAATATTACAGCGCACACATGCAAAAAAGGCAATGCTATTTAAAACAACTAGACATTTTCAAAAAACATTATAAAAAATATGGGGATTTGGTCACACCATATTGCTATATGGTGCTTAAGCCCACTTACTGCGACAAAGTACCCCATGGTTAGTGGGTCCTACACTATCTATAGACTGGGAGATCCTGCTTCTCTGAACTATGGGAGCCATACACTCCTCTATATGGGAGAACTAATGGTCTCCACCTATGACACAGGTGGACACTAATGAGAGGCACAGATGAGGGAGTGAGGTGCTCCTGCCCAAAAGCATTTGGCCAGAATCCATACAATAGACAAACAAGATATTTGGGGGGCACACCCTAAAAGATGCATTGAAGATGGTGCAGCCATAAGACCATACAACAGAACAAAATATTACAGCGCACACATGCAAAAAAGACATTTACCTCCTGCAGATTTTACACACACACATATGATCTCTTGGTGGGATAATTTTATTTGGTAAGCAGGCCAATCTTTACATCTAAAACACAGTGGTGATGCACTTGCACTTTAGATTTTTTTTGTTTGCACAGGGACAATTCTTTATGAACTGCATGTGGGAAGTTGGAACCACTCATTCATTCTATGCAAATATTGGCATTGTTGGAGGACTATTTTAATTCATGAACTTTTGGAACACCTATTCACTTTACCTGCACCTGTGGCAGCAGGTTTTTAATCACAATTTTTTGTGATATGTTTATATGGTTTGCATGGTAACACATTTGGAGTGATATAATTGTATTGTTTGCTTCTTCTTTAGATATTTTTGTTATTGTTGTCACATTCATTTTGAGGACACCTTCACAGTGAGAAATAGCGCATCTTATAGACACACATTAAGTGTTTACCTGACCAGGCTGTTGCTGACCTTTCATTGGCCAGTAATAAGCTGGGACAATTGAGGTGACAATGCTGTGTTGCATAAGGGCAGTAAAGAAAGGTCAGGCTTACTGTGCTATATGGTAGGGCTGTGTAAATTGCACAAGTGCATGGATACAAACTCAAATACTTTGCAAGATAAGTCAGGTCCTATATATGTAGTTCAACTGGAGTTCAGCTCAAACTTTGAATACAATCTGATTGGTTGAAAGTGGTATGTTTTAAATGCATAGTTAATAAGCCTCAAAATATAATAGACGTTCACAAGTAGTAAGAGCATTCATAACCAAATAAGTCACATACTACTTGCTTTTTATAATACCCACTGCAAAGGAATAAATCGCAAATGATGAACACAATATAGTGGCAGCTATTTCCTATAGTCCTTCAGGGAAACATGATTCAACTGACATACCTATGCTCAGGCCTGGACTGGCCATTGGGCACACCCCCTCTAGCAACCTCTAGCAACCAGTCAGTGAGTGGTCATAATATTCAGTAACCTCTAGCAACCAAGCAGTGAGTGGTAATAACGTGCTGTAACCTCTAGCAACCAAACAGCATGCAGAAATGATGTGCTGTTACCTCTAGTAACTAATCAGTGAGCCGTAATGTGTGCTGTAACCTCTAACAACCAGTCAGTGATCGATAATGATATGCTGTAACCTCTGGCAACCAATTGTAATCACTGCCTTATCTGCTGCAGTAAACTGATTTTGAGTCTAGCTGCCAATTACTATATGTCTCAGAGCAGGTAGAGAGAAAAATTGCATGGAGGGAGGGCTGGAAAAATGTTTGCCCATGGTCCAATCAAAAATAAAAATGGCCCTGAATGTGACAGAGAGCTCCAAAGGGTAAGAACCGCAAAATAAAATATGCGATTATATCGCATATATCATGCACCTGGCTCTAACCCGCGGGTCTCTGTCTGCTGCAACCATGTGGGCCTTTAGGGAGTGACACCAACCTCCTGGACTGGTCCTGCCTTCGGCCTCACCACGGAACATGATGCTGGCGCTAAGTGGTAGCTGCCTGTAAAAACCCAACAGAGGAAGACAGAAAACAGAATCTGTTACACGATGTGCGTAGTCAGATTCTGTTTTATACTTCCATATCAGGTCTAGTTTGGGCCTCCAGGAAGGTACTGTGACATGGGCATATATGCCAACAGTCCAATTTTTCCTGGACAAGTATTTAGACCCTTGTCCCGGTCTTACCGTGTCCCGGGAAAAATCATGGGAGGTGTGGCTGGGAAAGATGCCTGAGGAAGGAGCATGCATGCTTCAAATTCGAGTCCAGCCACACCTCTCATCTGACACCACCGTTGCCTGGATGACGCTGTATCTCCCGCCCAGCTGATCTCCCAACCTCGGAAGCCACCGGAGCGACCGGGACTGGCTATACCCAGCGCCTTCCAGCACGGACAGAGGAGACATTTGTGCATTCAGTGCACTACATGCCTTTTACTTCTTCACACATGTGAGTTGTTTACTTACAAAATAAATTGTTTTAACCCTATACTGCACTTAGATCGGCGCTGCCTTTCTCCCTTATCGTCTCACTACCCACAGAGTCTCCTTCTAGTCTGATGGCTGGCTGCTAGTATCTACAGTGCTCGGACCTATCAGTACCTCTTTGGATTTTTTTATTGGACAATATTTTTATTGCACAATATTTTTATCATTGTTTACCCCCCCCCACATGATCCCTCTCAATTACTTTTTATCACAATACATCCAGTGTACCCTAATCAGATGGTGCTCCCCCTGTTTTAATCTAGAGCTCCAAACATACCCCCTTGGTAGCCTAGGCAACTATTCGGAGGAGGAATAAAGATGTATCAGGCAGCACGCTACACACATCTGGTAGGCAGGGTTGCCAACCGCCAGTAAACTTACTTTATTTTTTTACTAACTGCCAGTAAATATCAGGGGCTGGTAATTTCATGCTGTGTTGACTTTTTAAGTGTAAATCAAGCAAATTACATTGTTATAGGTATTGTCCGTGTTTCCATATCATGTTTATACTTTTAAAATATTCACTGTGTTCGTTTTCAATAGGAGTTCTGTCATTTCTAAGGTTACCAGTAAAAAAATGTGCTCCGCCAGTAAATTTTCCATGTTTTTTCAGTAAAAAATGCTGCGGGATGTTGGCAACCCTGCTGGTAGGATACACAAACTGCTTAGGATACACTATGGGCATAGCCAGATACTGTCTTTATTCTCTTTCTCTGGTGCGATGCTGGCCTGCCACCTTCCAATAAGCCTGCAGGGGTCTTGGTCCACCTCTCTAGTAAGCTTGTGAGAATCATCTTCCCTGCCCACTGCCCAGAATTAGTGACATTTTTTTTGTTTGTCTTTCTAATTTCATATTTTACTTAGATGTCTCCAAAAAAACAAAAGTGAGAAGCATAAATAATCTGAGAGAAATATAAGAAGTTTTTGGAACATGATGCTCAGAAATGTGCTAAAATTTTGGATATGTTCAATACTCGTGCATAGAGTTCCAGTGATTTCATGGCAGAGCCCAGTAGAGATGCAACAAACATAGAATAGAACAAATAACAATAGAAGATGATTTAGTGGGATGTGTTGATGAAAAATCAGAATTATCCACTGAAGAACATAGAGAATTGGGGTACACTGGATTACCAAGGAAGCAAGTTATTATGGATGTTTCAGAGTGCCAAACTGAAGACATATACATACCATTTAATTATTTTGCTCGTCCAAAAAAAAAATCAACTTGCTGTCTTTTTCAAATATCATACATGGCAGGATATTCCAGATCCAATAATAAAAAAGGCTATTAAAACTTAAGGAACAAGTCACAAATGGCTCACTTACTGCAATGAAAACAAAGCTATGTTCTGCTCTGTTTGCCTGGCTTTTTCAAAGTCGCATGAAACAAATTATTTTATTGAAAGAATGACAGATAAGCGTCAGGTTTGTCAAAGAATTGAAGAGCATGCGGAGAGCGTAATGTGCAACATATGTGTCAAAGCCTTTTTCCTGAAATCCAGCAGTGCTGGTATTGATGATCTACTTTTGTATAAGCAAATGTCTGTAAGCCGAGAACAGGTAAGAAACAGGCAGAAAGTACTGTAGTGTGTTGGAGATGTAATAAAAGCTGGGCTTTTTTTCTCAATGAATAGGTGCAGGAACTCCCCCCTTCTGAGTCATTTCTTGTCTCCACCCCCTACCCACCTCCAAGCACCAACCCTTGGTTCCACCCCCTACCCACCTCCTAGCACCGCCTCATTTAGAGAGTACAGAGTCAAGTATCATTATGTCGTGCTAACTGCTAAGTGCTAAGTAATTTGTATGGAATTTGGTAATGATAACAAGAAAAGCTGTAAAATAGATCCCCTGCAGCCAGCAACAATGGAGCCCCCCAGCAACAATAGACCCCCCCAGTAACAATAGACCCCCCCAGCAACAATGGACCCCTGCAACAAAATATAACCCCAGCAACGATTGACCCCCAGCAGCAAGAACAGATCTCCCAGTAGCCAGCATCAATAGATTCTCCAGCAGCCAGGAACAATAGACCCCTACCTCAACAGTAGATCCCTTCCAACAACAATTGACCCCTCCAGTAACATAAGCTCCCCCAGCAACAATAGATCCCCCACCAGAAACAATAGGCCACTGCACAAAACCAGATCCCCTCAAGCAACAATAGATCCCCCAGCAGCCAGCAAGTAGACCCTCCATCACACCCCAACACCCCTTGCCATTACATACTTTCAGTGCTGGAGGTGCCGGAACTGCGTTCCCCCTGTGTTCCCACTAAAAATGCCCTGAGTAAAAGTTATAGGAAAGCAATGTTTTTGTTATAAGGGAGATAAAGATGGGGCTTTGTCTGAAAGATCATATAAACAAATGTATTGAAAACAGCAAGACATTTTTGTGTTCTGGAAGGAAAGGAAGAGGATCTTTGACAACCTTGCTCTAAAAAACAACTGTTAACAGTAATACAAGCTATTCGGATGCTTATCCAGGAAAATATCTCCAAAGAAGTAAGGGAAGCCAGGTTGTTTTCAATTCAGATTGATACAACCCAAGACATCACTTCCAAAGATCAATGCTTCATAGTTGTTCACTATGAGACTGATTGCATCAATGAAAAGCTTCTTGCAGTTGTTGAATGCAAATCTTTAACAGGACAAAACCATTTAAAATTTCTGATGGAAGTCTTAAAGTCATGCAAACTTAATATTACAAATTACAGTGGCAGTTCAACGGATGGAACAGCAATTATGCAAGGCCAATACAATGGTTTCTCTTCCTGGCTGTCAACTGAATCACCAGGGCAAATTCACATCTGGTGCTATGTACACATTCTGAATTCAGTACTTGTAGATACAAGAAAGGTGGTAGTTGAAAGTGCATCACTGTTCAGTTTGTTGAATGACATTGCTCTGTTTATCCGTGATTTATATCAGCGCATGAATACCTGGAAACAAGTTAACCGGTAATTGGGGAAACACGCTGATACTGCTTTAAGAAAAAAGTGTTTGGGGAAATTTCAACTCCTGATTCTGCTTTGTTTCTAAGTCTACTGTACACTTTTGCAGAATTGAAGACACTATGTCATTGAAAACAAAGGTGCGTGTTAGAGCAATATCTTATGCAGAATCTTTGCTCAAATATGAAACCATTCTCACAACTGAAATTTTTCTGGGAATATTTGAGATGACAACACCCATGTCCAAATATCTGCAAACAACTAGATGGAGATCTCAAAAGCTATTCAAATGGTACAGGGAACTTATTAAAAACTTTTACTAGAGATTTTGATTCCATGCAAATGACTACTAATAAGTTTGTTAAGTGAGCAAATGACAAAATTCCGGAAGAAGAAAATTACCACCTAGAATTATAGGCCGCTCTGCCTCAATAAGAAAAAGAAAGCAAATACCAGATGAGAATGATGAGGATGTAGGAGTCTCTGATGCTATTTCAGCTTACAAAATACATGCGCACAATGTAATCTTGGATACGGTCACAGAGCATGAATCACCACTTTCTCTCCTGTGGGACTCTCTATGCTGACTTAGCTTGCTGGGAGCCAAACAGCTTTTCTGATATTAAAAAAATCTGAACTTCAAGCACCAGCAATGGAAGAACTCAGAAAATGATTAGTTAGATTTAATGAGAGAGCAACATCAGAAAATTTGCGATCCCAACTGATAAATTTTGCAATGCAGTGGGACAGGCTAAAAACATCACCCCTTGAAGAATATAGAAGATGTACAGTATCTATGGAAAAGCAGGAAAGCAAATGAACAGAAACAGAACTGGTGAACAAGTCTTGCAAGGCATGTAAGAACTGTGCTATAAGATGCTGTAGTGCTATAATTTGCTAACTGATGCCTATAATGTCATTGGTTTAGCCTACAAATTTTTGATTACACTATCTTTCACTCCAATCGCCTGTGAAAGAAGTTTCTTCATGTTGAAGTTTATTAAGACCCATCTAAGAAGTTCTTTATCTCAGGAGCATTTGAGCTCTTTGATGCTAATGTCAATCAAAAAAGATATACTAATGAACTTTGATTCTGATGATAAGAAACCAGTGAACTTCTACAAAACTTGCTGAATCCCTACTGCAGTTATTTTGTCCTATGATTTTGAATATAAAAAAATATATGCCAACATTTTTAATATATTTTTCTATTGTTTTGAATTGTCCATTAACCAGTTCCGGACCGCCTCACATACATATACTGCAGCAGGGCGGTCTGGCTGCGCAAAGTCACGTACAGGTACGTGACTTGCGGCCGCAGATCAGAGGGGCATGCGCGCACCCGCCGTCACTGCGGCAATCGGATTCGCTTCAGAACCATCGGACATCAGGTCCAGGTCAATGATTTATGGCCTGGACCTGCTGATCAGTTCTGGCGAATCAGAGAACCTCCTGTGCCTGTTTATTGTAAGCACAGGAAATTATGTCATCTTCCCTCTTGGAGTCCTTTTGGTTCCAGCGTGCGAGGAGAGAGCAACAGATCTTGAGTACACCAACACTACACTGACACCAGGACACTTAGGGACATATTTCGCCTCTTGATCACCCCCCAGTTAACCCTTTCATTCCCCGTCACAGTGTCACCAAGTGCAGTGTTCATGTTTTTTAAGGATCACTGTATTGGTGTCACTTGTGACGCTAAACAGCGTTAGGGCAGTTAGTGGTAATTAGTGTCAGTCCCAGGGTACCCCCCATATATTCCCTAATAAAGGTTTAACCCCTTGATCACCCCCAGTTAACCCTTTTACTCCCTGTCACACTGTCATTAGTATAGTGTACAGATTTTTTTTTCTGATCACTGTACTAGTGTCACGGGTGACGCTAGTTAGTTAGTGTCAGCATCAGTTAGCTTCAATTCCAGACAGCTTCAGATTTTAACCCTTTGATTGCAAGGAACATACACACACTATACACCTCCATTACTAGTATAGTGTCTGAATGGATCAATATCTTTGATCTGATCAGAACTATACTAGTGTCCACAATAGAATAGTGTTCTCAAAAATGCGGCGTTAGCAGGATCAGTCCCAACACCTGCCAGCACCTGCGTTTAGCCACTCTGCCCATCCCAGCCCAGCCCATCCAAGTGCAGGATCAGTAAATCGCTGCTACTTCCAATACACAACACACAAAACCACAGCGTTAGCAGAGTCAGGCTTGATCTCTGCTAGCACTAGCAGTTTATTTTGTAGCGGTTCAAACAGTCCTCTGACAACCAGGTGCTTTTTTACCTGTGAGTCACACTAGTTACCTGTAAATTTAGTGGCCAAAATGTCAAATGAAAGGTACACTAGTGAATAGGCCTACAGGATACTAAGCATGACAGATGAGAGTGGGGAGTCCTCACTATCAGATTCAGACTCAGTATTTGAATCTGTAGAGAGCGCTACCCCGACAGATAGCTCTGATGATGGAGTAGTGGTCCCTGCTAAGGTCAGGCGTACCTGACCCAATTCTTATGTTGCTGAGGTGATACAACTGCATGATTCTCGTATGCAGCAGAGTGTCAGTACTAGTGCTGCTCAACCTTCTGGTGAACTGGCAAGCACCAGCGGCCTAGTACACCCTGGTCATGGACAAACCAGTACTGCAGTATCACTTGGTGACGTGGAGAGTCCCATAAGTGCTGTTCAAGCTGGTGTGGTGGCTAGCACAAGTAGTGCCCCGCAGCCACCAAGATTTCGAACACAGGCCCATAGAGCCCATTGTGTCCTTCCCGATGCACTTGCAAGTCCTGATTGACAATCCACAGATTCTGCAGCGCCTGTACTTCCCCATTCTTGGCCAACCCAGAATTCAGGTAGAAACAGCAGATTTAACGCCCCTTGAATTTTTTGAGCTGTTTTTTACGGAAGATCTGTACAGATCTATTGTGGACCAAAGCAATTTATACACTGGTCAATTTATCGCCCTAAATCCAAATTCGCCCCTTGCCAGACAATTTGGCTGGAAACCTATAACGATTCCTGAATTTAAGACCTTTCCTGGCCTATCCCTCAACATGGGCATTACTAAATAGAGTGCATTGTGGTCATATTGGTCCACTGACCCAACTCATTATATGTCTGTGTTTTCTGCTGCCATGGCCAGGGCTAGATAGGAGCAGATATTGCGGTTCATGCATTTCAATGACAATGAACTCTATTATCCTTGGGGTAACCCTGAACATGATTGGCTCCACAAATTTCATCCCCTTGTAAACCACTTCAACGAAAAATTTGCAGCCTTGTATATCCTCAAACAAGATGTCTGCGTTGATGAGTGCCTGATTACATTTTCTGGCAGCCTTGTTTTCCACCAGTTTCTCCCCAGCAAACATGCCAGATATGGGGTCAAAATGTATAAGCTCTGAGACAGGGCAACAGGTTATACATGGAGTTTCCTGGATTGTTTGGGACTTTATCCGCCTCTGGAGGAACTGTACAGATGCAGAGGACTTTTTGAGACAGTCTAGTATTTTAGAAAAAAGATTCCTGGAGAAAGGTTATGATCAATTCAATATCAGGCATTATATTGAAAAGGTCAACAATATGGACAGAAGTACACTTATTAAAGATAAGAATAAAGCAGGGGTGGTCTGTAAACCAAAGGACCAATTTAGGATCATCTTAGATTATAACGCCCAAACTAAAAAAGTTGAGAACATTGTTAAAAGGCATTGGGGTATCCTACATAAAAGACAGAATGTTAGGTCAAGTTTTACCTCCTCAACCACGCTTTGTTTTTATAGAAAAGCTGCCCATCTGCAGCCTCTAAATTGCCCATCAATGCACCCTGCTCAGTGCCCATCTGCAGCCATTAAATTGCCCAACAATGCAGCCTGTTCAATGCTCATCTGCAGCCATTAAATTACCCAACAATGCAGCCTGTTCAGTGCCCATCTGCAGCCTATAAATTGACCAACAATGCAGCCTGTTCAGTGCCCATCTGCAGCCTATAAATTGACCAACAATGCAGCCTGTTCAGTGCCCATCTGCAGCCTCACCTTTCCCATCATTGCAGCCTTGCCAGTGTTGGCTTATCATTGCTGTTTCCGAGGGAAGAGGAGGAGCGAGCGCCGTTGAATTACACAGAGCCGCAATCTCCTGTGTATCCGGGGCTCCGTCACTCACAGCCACCCCTCCTGGCCCTGCTCATATGATAGACAAAACAGTGGCCCAATGTGGGGCCAGGAGGTGTGGCTGTGAGGGACGGAGCGCTGGTTACACAGGAGATTGCGGCTCTATGTAATTCAGCAGCGCTAGCTCCTCTTCCTTCTGAGACAGCAGGGATCAGTGTACAACACGCACCCACGATTTTCCCTAGATTTTAAGGGGAAAAAAGTGTGTGTTATATGCTGATAAATACGATATGTTATATACAGTATGTGACCCTATTTTATACTTTTTTTCAGGCTATAGGTGTGTTGTGGTGCCACCTGTATGGTATACAGGAGCAGAGCCTTCACTATATTTGGGAGAACTCATTTGGGTCTTGTGGATAACAAGTGCAGTCCTGACTGAAAAAAATTGTCAGTTACAATATACAATAATCCATATGGTATTGTATTTGAAAGGCCATACAGTCAGGTCCATAAATATTGGGACATCTACACAATTCTAATCTTTTTGGCTCTTTACACCACCACAATGGATTTGAAATGAAACAAACAAGATGTGCTTTACCTGCAGACTTTTAGCTTTAATTTGAGGGTATTTACATCCAAATCAGGTGAACGGTGTAGGAATTACAACAGTTTGTATATGTGCCTCCCACTTTTTAAGGGACCAAAAGTAATGGGACAACTGGCTGCTCAGCTGTTCCATGGCCAGGTGTGTGTTATTCCCTCATTATCCAATTTACAAGGAGCAGATAAAAGGTCCAAAGTTCATTTCAAGTGTGCTATTTGCATTTGGAATCTGTTACTGTCAACTCTCAATATGAGATCCAAAGAGCTGTCACTATCAGTGAAGCAAGCCATCATTAGGCTGAAAAAACAAAACAAACCCATCAGAGAGATAGCAAAAACATTAGGTGTGGCCAAATCAACTGTTTGGGACATCCTTAAAAAGAAAGAACGCAACACCAAAAGACCAGGAAGACCATGGAAAACAACTGTGGTGGATGACCCGAAGAATTCTTTCCCTTTTCCCTTTCCCAACAGTTGGCCAGATCAAGAACACTCTCCAGGATGTAGGTGTATGTGTGTCAAAGTCAACAATCAAGAGAAGACTTCACCAGAGTGAATACAGAGGGTTTACCACAAGATGTAAATCATTGGTGAGCCTCAAAAACAGGAAGGCCAGATTAGAGTTTGCCAAACAACGTCTAAAAAAACCTTCACAGTTCTGGAACAACATCCTATGGACAGATCAACTTGTACCAGAGTGATGGGAAGAGAAGAGTATGGAGAAGGAAAGGAACTACTCATGATCCAAAGCATACCACCTCATCAGTGAAGCATGGTGATGGTAGTGTTATGGCGTGGGCATGTATGGCTGCCAATGGAACTGGTTCTCTTGTATTTATTGATGATGTGACTGCTGACAAAAGCAGCAGGATGAATTCTGAAGTGTTTCGGGCAATATTATATGCTCATATTCAGCAAAATGCTTCAGAACTCATTGGATGGCGCTTCACAGTGCAGATGGACAATGACCCGAAGCATACTGCGAAAGCAACCAAAGAGTTTTTTAAGGGAAATAAGTGGAATGTTATGCAATGACCAAGTCAATCACCTGACCTGAATCCGATTGAGCATGCATTTCACTTGCTGAAGACAAAACTGAAGGGAAAATGCCCCAAGAACAAGCAGGAACTGAAGACAGTTGCAGCAGAGGCCTGGCAGAGCATCATCAGGGATGAAACCCAGCGTCTGGTGATGTCTATGCGTTCCAGACTTCAGGCTGTAATTGACTGCAAAGAATTTGCAACCAAGTATTAAAAAGTGAAAGTTTGATGTATGATTGTTAATCTGTCCCATTACTTTTGGTCCCTTAAAAAGTGGGAGGCACATATACAAACTGTTGTAATTCCTACACTTTTCACCTGATTTGGATGTAAATACCCTCAAATTAAAGCTGAGAGTCTGCAGTTAAAGCACATCTTGTTAGTTTCATTTCAAATCCATTGTGGTGGTGTATAGAGCCAAAAAGATTAGAATTGTGTCGATGTCCCAATATCTATGGACCTAACTGTATATTAAATAGTAGAAACAAATAATTATAAAGTGAACCTTTGAATATTTACAGTATCTCACAAAAGTGAGTACACCCCTCACATTTTTGTAAATATTTTATTATATCTTTTCATGTGAGAGTGCTGAATAAATGACACTTTGCTACAATGTAAAGAAGTGAGTGTACAGCTTGTATAACAGTGTCAATTTGCTGTCCCCTCAACATAACTCAACACACAGCCATTAATGTCTAAACCATTGGCAACAAAAGTGAGTACACCCCTAAGTGAAAATGTCCAAATTGGGCCCAAAGTGTCAATATTTTGTGTGGCCGCCATTATTTTCCAGCACTGCCTTAACCCTCTTGGGCAGGGAGTTCACCAGAGCTTCACAGGTTGCCACTGGAGTCCTCTTCCACTGCTCCATGACGTCATCACAGAACTGGTGGATGTTAGAGACCTTGAGCTCCTCCATCTTCTGTTTGAGGATGCCCCACAGATGCTCAATAGGGTTTAGGTCTGGAGACATGCTTGGCCAGTCCATCACCTTTACCTTCAGCTTCTTTAGCAAGGCAGTGGTCGTCTTGGAGGTGTGTTTGGGGACGTTATATTGGAATACTGCCCTTCAGCCCAGTCTCCAAAGGGAGGGGATCATGCTCCGCTTCAGTATGTCACAATACATGTTGACATTCATGGTTCCCCCAATGAACTGTAGCTCCCCAGTACCCGCAGCACTCCTGCAGCCCCAGACAATGACACTCCCATTACCATGCTTGACTGTAGGCAAGCAACACTTGTCTTTGCACTCCTCACCTGGTTGCCGCCACACACGCTTGACACCATCTGAACCAAATAAGTTTATCTTGGCCTCATCAGACCACAGGACATGGTTCCAGTAATCCATGTTCTTAGTCTGCTTGTCTTCAGCAAACTGTTTGCAGGCTTTCTTGTGCATCATCCTTAGAAGAGGCTTCCTTCTGGGACGACAGCAATGCAGATCAATTTGATGCGGTGTGCGGTGTATGGTCTGAGAACTGACAGGCTGACCCCCCACTCCTTCTACCTCTGCAGCAATGCTGGTAGCACTCATTTGTCTATTTTCCAAAGTCAACCTCTGGATATGACGCTGAGCACGTACATTCAACTGCTTTGGTCGACCATGGCGAGGCCTGTTCTGAGTGGAACCTGTGCTTTTAAACCGCTGTATGGTCTTGGCCACCGTGCTGCAGCTTAGTTTCAGGGTGTTGGCAATCTTCTTATATACTAGGCCATCTTTATGTAGAGCAAGAGTTCTTTTTTTCAGACCCTCAGAGAGTTCTTTGCAATGAGGTGCCATGTTGGACTTCCGGTGACCAGTATGAGAGAGTAAGAGCGATAACACCAAATCTAACGAGTCACATGGCTAATGGGGCCCAATTTGGACATTTTCACGTAGGGGTGTACTCACTTTAGTTGCCAGCGGTTTAGACATTAATGGCTGTGTATTGAGTTATTTTTAGGGGACAGCAAATTTACACTGTTATACAAGCTGTACACTCACTACATTACATTGTAGCAAAGTGTAATTTCTTCAGTGTTGTCACATGAAATGATATAATAAAATATTTACAAAAAGGTGAGGGGTGTACTCACTTTTGTGAGATACTGTATATATACTCCAAACAGGAACATTAATGCATAGTTCATTCCTCTTTGTGCGTCTATCTGATGGAATGCTTTACTTGTAGTCTGTGCCCTGTGAATAGAGATCCATTCTCTCCAGTTTTTCTGTACATGTGCTTTCCTCAAGGGATTACACAATAATTACACAATCCCTTGTATCCCATCCCCAGCTGTCCTCCCCATTTACAAGTTTTCAGCAATGAAAAAAAAAAGACATCCCCTAGACTGATTGTTGAGAACTGTTGCTGTGTGTCTGGCTGCCTCTGCACTAACTTGGGAGCTGTTGAACCAGGTCTCTGAAATTCCCACAAAATCCAAATCCTCCTCGTACAACAGTATCTCTAGTTCACCCATCTTGTCCGCCATGCTCCTGGCATTGGTGAACATGCCACATAGTTTAGACCGGTCGCATATTGTCCTCGTATTGGGTGTTTCCAGATTGCAACTAGGACTTGCTACTATACTCACCTTGTGTTTTTGTGCTTTGGTTTACCTACCACTAATGCCCCCAATACTATCCTCTGGAATATCTTCCGCGCTGGCTATCTCTGCCTCTGGACCCTCCCCCCCATCGCCTAGTTTAAAAACCCCTCTAACATTTTGGCCATCTTCCTTCCCAGCAGATCTGCACCCTCCTCATTTAGGTGCAGTCCGTCCCTTCTATAGTACCGGTTACCGACTGAGAAATCGGCCCAGTCCTCCAGGAACCCAAATCCCTCCTTACTACACCAGCTCTTCAGCCACTTGTTTACTTCCCTAATCTCCCTCTTCCTTTCTGGTGTGGCTCGATGTACCGGTAGTATTCCTGAGAATACTACCTTGGAGGTCCTTTTCCTCAATTTAGCTCCTAAGTCCCTAAAATCGTTCTTTAGGACACTCCATCTGCCTCTGACTTTGTCATTGGTACCAACGTGCACCATGACAGCCGGGTCTTCCCCAGCCCCTCCCAGTAATCTGTCCACAAGATCCGTGATGTGCCAAACCCGAGCGCCTGGTAGACAACATACTGTTCGGTGCTTCAGGTCTTGGTTACAGATTGCCCTCTCTGTCCTTCTAAGAATTTAGTCCCCTACCACCAGAATCTGTCTTTCCTTTCCCTTTGCTGCCCCCCCCCACTCTCACTGGAGGAGTTCTTCCCCCGGCAGCTAGGAGAGTCCCTCAGCTCCAGCAGTGCTGGTCCCTGACTGGTTTCACCAATGTCACTCAAAGTAGTGTACTTATTGGGATGCTCCAGTCCTAGATCGGCCTCCCTGGCACTTCCCCCTCTACCCCTCCTGACTGTCACCCATCTACTCTTTGCTAGTGCCAGCACCTCTTTGTCTCCACCCGCCTCTGTGCTGGCCCCTGCCGGCACCTGCCGTGTACGTTCCTGGCTCTCCTTTAGTATGGAGGGACTTCTCAGTGCTGACAGTTGCTTCCCCAGTTTCAGAACCTGGGCTTCCAGGGAAACAATGTGCTTACATTTTGCACAGCAGTATTCGCCCTCGATCGGATGATCAAGGAACGCATACATGCGACAAGATGTACAAAGAGTCGCCTCTCCACACCCGCCAGGCATCGTGCCTATTAAATTTAGTGAGGATTGGGGATTTTACCCTGTCCAAATTACCTAACAGCTAGCTTCCTGGCACTAATACTCAAGACAATACACAGGTACACAACAAAGTTGTGGTCAGGGGTGGGTAGTGGGGTTCCCCAGGGTTCTGTGCTGGGACCAATCCTATTTAATTTGTTCATAAACGATCTGGAGGATGGGATAAACAGTTTAATCTCTTTATTTGCAGACGATACTAAGCTAAGCAGGGCAATAACTTCTCCGCAGGACGTGGAAACCTTGCAAAAAGACCTGAACAAATTAATGGGGTGGGCGACTACATGGCAAATGAGGTTCAATGTAGAAAAATGTAAAATAATGCATTTGGGTGGCAAAAATATGAATGCAATCTATACACTGGGGGGAGAACCTCTGGGGGAATCTAGGATGAAAAAGGACCTGGGGGTCCTAGTAGATGATAGGCTCAGCAATGGCAGGCAATGCCAAGCTGCTGCTAACAAAGCAAACAGAATATTGGCATGCATTAAAAGGGGGATCAACTCCAGAGATAAAACAATAATTCTCCCGCTCTACAAGACTCTGGTCCGGCCGCACCTAGAGTATGCGGTCCAGTTCTGGGCACCAGTCCTCAGGAAGGATGTACTGGAAATGGAGCGAGTACAAAGAAGGGCAACAAAGCTAATAAAGGGTCTGGAGGATCTTAGTTATGAGGAAAGGTTGCGAGCACTGAATTTATTCTCTCTGGAGAAGAGACGCTTGAGAGGGGATATGATTTCAATTTACAAATACCGGACTGGTGACCCCACAATAGGGATAAAACTTTTTCTCAGAAGAGAGTTTAACAAGACTCGTGGCCACTCATTAAAATTAGAAGAAAAGAGGTTTAACCTTAAACTACGTAGAGGGTTCTTTACTGTAAGAGCAAGGATGTGGAATTCCCTTCCACAGGCGGTGGTCTCAGCGGGGAGCATTGATAACTTCAAGAAACTATTAGATAAGCACCTGAATGACCACAACATACAGGGATATACAATGCAATACTGACACATAATCACACACATAGGTTGGACTTGATGGACTTGTGTCTTTTTTCAACCTCACCTACTATGTAACTATGTAACCTGTGGAATCCAGCAGCCCTTTGACATTTGACATTTCTTTTATGTACAGCTTTGTTTTTGCAATATTTAGATACAAAACAATATTTATACTAATTGAAAGTTTGTCCTCCCCCTTCCCCTCCTACTTTTTATTCCTTGCTCCCTTTTTCTACTCCCTCTTCATACCTCCCCACTATAGTGGCTGTTTTTCTTCTCTTCTTGTTTTTATCATATTACAAACTTAATCTCCTATTTGGATTCAGCAATAATTCCTGGTCAACAGTTTGCGAGTGGTCTGCTGTCTTGTATGAAAACCACCCTCGCAATACCAGTTTATAATCTGGAATATTTACAGACTCTTGTTTTCGTCAAACTTAGACTCATGCTATTGATGACTATTCTGAAAAATAAAGTGATTGTAAAGTCTCGTTCTTTTTTCTATTAAAATAACAAACATGTTATACTTACCAGCTCTAAACAGTTGGTTTTGCACAGAGCAGCCCAAATCCTTCCCTTTTCGGGTCCCTGGCTGGTGTTCCTGGCCCTTCCCTCCTGTAGAATGCCCCCACAGCAAGCAGATTACTATACGGGCACCCAAGCCGAGCTGCAGCTCCGTGTATCCATTCAGACACGGAGCTGCGGCCTGGCCCCGCCCCTCTCCTTATTGGCTAACTGAGTTTGATTGACAGCAGCAGGAGCCAATGGCGCTGCTGCTGTGTCTCAGCCAATTAGGAGAGAGAGTCCCGGATGGCCAAGGGACTCGTGGACATCGCTAGATAGAGAGGGGGCTCAGGTAAGTATTAGGGGGGCTGTGGGGGGGATGCTACACACAGAAGGTTTTTTATCTTAATGCATAGAATGCATTATGATAAAAAACCTTCTGCCTTTACAACCCCTTTAATAGTGCATTGCGTTTATCCAAACACCTCTTTAGGTCAAAATGTGTCTTTTGAAAAACAAATAAAAATGTATTGAAGTTTATAGTTAGATTTTATTGTATTTATGCACTGTGCTCCAAGGTCTCTTTTTTTAAATTCCTATAGTAAAAGAATATGTACCATATTACATAATATATAGTTATCCACTAATGATATGTCATTAGTTAACTTGCAAACTCATACTGTAAATATCAAAAACACCAAAAACAAGAAAGTGAGGTTTTCAAGTAATTAGGTATACACTTACCACTACAAGCTACAAAATGATTCATTACATTAGTCATTATACTGAACAAGTGTAGTCATAGCATTTGTAGAGATGAACAGGAGCCTGAACATCCTCTGACAATTCATTGTTTTTGACACTCAGCTTGCCTTACACTGAAAAGAAATAAGCAAATTTCCCCTTGTTTTTTTTTTTCTCTCTTCTATTTATAATGAATATTTTATGGGTTTTGTTCTGCATTGGGATAGTACCAGCAGCAGCTAGTTTGGGCATAGATGATGATTCCATTTTATTTTATTTATTATCATATAAATGAGACCTGATCTAATTTAAGATAATATTTAGCTGCCGGGTGTATGAATCAGTAAATTAAAAAATCTTAGATTTTAAAAGCAAAACTTCAGGCAGGAATATTATTCTTATATTCTAACCTAATATATAATCGTATGTAAATAAAAAATAAAAAAAATTGGGGGGTCGTGTCCGGACGTCGAGGTGGGTGGACGTGCTGCAGAGGAGCTCCGCCGAGCCCTCTGCAATCCAATACCATCCAGAGCTCATACAGCCTAAAATCTTTCCCCAAATCTATCCCACGATTGCCGGGTACTGGCTGCACTGCTCCCGGGGTCAATTGACCAGTTCAGCCGGCGGATTGAGTTACCTTCAGGCCGCGGCTGGCCCTGCACCAGGCGCCGGCCGCCATCTTGAGGCCTACAAGACAGCTGGCATCCCCGGACTCACGTACCGCGATCGGCGGCGCGGAGGACGATGGGCTGGCCTGTAGCCAAGACCGCTGACTCCGGAGCTGACCGGACTAAGAGGGGACCCAGGATCCTGCAGAAGCATCCGCGGAAATAGGCCCCGGACACCCGCGGCCTACAGCAGATCCGAGGCCTGTGAGGCCTCCAGCACTACCAGACTATAGTACCGCAATCGGTGGTACAGGGGACACCCAGCTCACAGTTATATACAGTGGACACCCCTCCACTAACCCCAGAGACTCAGGTACAGGTTTTTTCTCTTGTTTGGGGACATCCAGCACAGGCCGCCATCTTGCGGCCTAACAGTGAAGACGGGCCCACACTTTAAAGTAATGAGTCATAATTAGACTGTGCTCTCCTCCCTGTACCTCCGCGCACACAGCACTTAGAATCTACATCCGTGCTGACAGGGAGACACTGCTGCTCTCTCGGGCCTGCCCTTCCCCTCCAGTCCCCCTTATTTTTGTGGAGGATGGGGTTTTGATAGCGAGCAATCGACCATGGATGGCTGAAGCCACACACCCCTGAGTCCCGTGCCATCCCGACAGCTACAGGCTATCCCCGCAATACAGCACACCTACATTTTACATGGCGGCAGCTAGCTCACACTCCTCGGAGCTTGCTGACCCTCAACAAGGCACCATACAGAGGTATCTACTTAGAACAGTGCCGACTGATCCCCGGACCCCTAAAGACAAGATGGCGCCCGGTCGCAACCCGGGGAAGACCAAGCCACCCACCGCCACTCCCGCAGCAGCCTGCATGACAGAAGACACAAATGAGAAATTCCAAGATTCCAGAGGAGAGACATCAGCCTCCTCTACAAGGTCAGTCACATCGCAAGACACAGACACCGGGGAATTCCAGACAACCCCTCATCCCTTGTCGGGAGTGCCCATTAGAACGGAAGCTTCAGCCCTCTTCTCTGCCTTCAGAACTGATTTTGAATCATGGGCAAGCAAGATGGAGGATTCCCTACAAGTAGAGCTAAACGCTCTGAGACATAAAGTCACAGCTAATGAGGCAGCGGTATCGGTCTTAACTACTGCTCAAGATAACCATGGGGCACGTATAACAGCTCTTGAATCTGCATCCGCGACACATCTCCGTCGCCTACGCCCCCAGCAGCTCCGCATATAAGACAGCGAAAACCGCAGTCGCAGAAACAATATTAGAATGCAAGGTCTACCTGAGGCAACATCGGGAGCAGAGCTGAAACCCACTGTCATATCCATCCTCAATAAAGTGCTGGGAAGAGAGGCAGCATCACCAATTGAATTGGTTCGTGTTCACAGGGTAGGCGGGCCAGGGAGGGCCCGAGAAGGTCGCCCCCGCGATGTCCTCTGTTGGGTCCACTATTACACCTTAAAAGAGGAGATCATGCGAAAAGCATGGAACGTGGGCTCAGTGGACTTCTTTGGAGCCTCTATGCACCTATACCCTGACTTGTCTCGCAATACGCTATACATGCGTTGAGTGGTGCGCCCTCTACTAGACCTTGTACGGCAAGCCGGTGCCTCCTATACATGGGGTCACCCCTTCAGCATCAAGGTGACAAGGGGAGACAGCAGGTTCACGCTCTCCGATCCAGACCAACCACCTGACTTTTTCCTATTTATTGAGCAAGAGCCGGTAGATGTCTTGAACTGGCTGGACCCTCCAGACGACGGATCGAGACAGTTGGGACTTGGTCCACTCCCACAGCGCCTCAGACGACCTAGGTCTAGGTCAGTCTCTTCTGGCCCAGGGATGAGACGACCTACCTCTCCAGAAGATTAACTCAGAAGTTGGTGGGAGACGGACGGCTTGTGTTGTTTTGCAAAGTTACCCCTATTTTTGAACTGTGCTTTTCTACCCTAAAGCCCGAGACTCCCGGAAAACTTGGTAAAAGATGTAGTGAAAGCAGGGATCGGACCTATTGGCTCTTTTCCTGCTCTTTGCCAATTTACTATATGGCTGGGGCTCGGGAGAGAACATAGCCTATGGTCACCTTGGGACTCTCACTCACTGAAGGGCGTCAGGTACTGCTACAATACACCAACGTTTTTTTATAAAATGTCCTGCTTTGTGTCAGATTGTTCCCAGGGGGGGGGTGGCGGGAGGGGGGGATGCTACTCCGGAGGGAGGTTTGGCCCCTTGTCTTAATTAATCTCTGCCTCAGGAGAATGTAAGTTTAAAAGGCGCCACGCATGGTGCGTTTGGATAACTCCTCGGGTGGATCCCCTGCTCCTCCTATTCCCCCTATGCGCATACTGTAGTTTTGGCTAAATGATTTGTCTAGAAGTGGGAGCCAATGTAATTGCAATTTATTTTCTATATAATCCCAGGTTAACTACTTATACCCACTGTTTATATTTAGTTGATTGTTCTCATCTGTTTTCGTTAAGCTGCCTTATGCTTCACATACGTTTTACATGTTTAGTGTGCCACATACACTATATACATGCCTGATTCGCTGTCGGGATCACGGCTCAGGTTCACCCATTTCGACCTTCCCCCCACAGCAGGACAGGCACTGTTTGTGCCTAAAGCGTGATATCTCACGCAGTGTTTTGCGTTAGCAAACACATTCGTTTTCTGGACACATTTTTTAGGTGTCCTTTCATTTACACCTTACTTCTTCCATTATCCTCATACTCTTCTCTTTCCTCTCTTTCCTTTCTTTTTCTTTTCTCTTCTTTTCCCTCACTTCCGTATTTCACCCCTTCTCCCCACCCTACCCCGAACTGTTCTACGTACTTTTCCTCTATATCCTATTGCTTTCTCTCCTATACGACCTCTAGCACTCCAGCATGGCTCACACGGTGACCTTACGCCCCCAATTGAAATTTTGTTCATACAATGTAAACGAGCTGAACATCGCTTTGAAACGTGGGCAAATACTATATCAGATGCACAAAAGACGAGTCAACGTGCTTTTGTTGCAGGAGACCCACTTCCATTCTGAATCCACCCCTTCCTGCTCCAGTAGATACTTTAATAGATGGATCCACAGTACCAATCCAGCACAAAAATTTAAGGGAGTATCTATTGCGTTTCATAAAACACTCCCTATTGAACTGCTTGATCATATGGCAGACCCCCAGGGCAAGTACGTTTTTGTGAAAATCTCTCTATGGAGGACTAAATTTACAATAGCTAATCTATACTTGCCTAACACACACCAAGTCCCATCGGCCTTGCAGTATTTAAAGATCTTGGTGGGTTTCGCAGAGGGTAAGCTCATACTCGGGGGGGACTTTAATACTCCCCTGGATCCACTCTTGGATTCATCGACATCCCGTTCCTCTATATCCTTTCCTAAAATACGGGCCCTAAAACGTGCCATCTACAATATGCATCTTGTAGACATATGGCGGATACTGTACCCAGAATCACGAAACTACACTCACTTTTCCAACGTTCACCGATCATACAGTCGTTAAGATTATTTCTTAGTCGATCACGGCTGCTTTGATTGGTCCCCAAATTGTGAAATAGACCCTATGGTTTGGTCTGACCACTCTCCTATATTCCTGACACTTACAGTCCCCTCTACTCCAATAAAAGAATGGACATGGAGGTTAAATGACTCGCTTCTGACTGAGCCAGGGTTCGATACTCGGATAGCGGAGACTATTTCTAACTTTTTTACAGACCATGCCTCTGATGACACCTCACCACCCATTAAATGGGAGGCATTAAAGGCAATTTTACGGGGTAGTTTTATCCAAATGGGTGCCCACCTGAAAAAAGAACGCTTGGCTGCGATAGCCACAGCGGTACACAAACTCAGGACACTAGAGACTACCCATAAACGCTCCCCGACTGTGGAGGTGCTTGCGGAGGTTTCTTCCGCTCGCTCTCAGCTTAGGGAATTACATGAGGCTTCAGCCCGTACCTTTGCGAACAAACTAGCCTTTCACCAATACAAATTCCGGGATAAATGGGGTAGATCACTAGCTCGCACCCTACATACCAAACAACCTAACACCTTTATACCCCACATATGGGACAATTCTCGTCACCTTCTGAGATGGGACAAGTTTTCCGGGACTTCTCTCAATCCCTCTATAACATACCTACATACCTACCCCTGTACTAGAGCGGATGCACAAGCCTCATATATCGCACAAAATGCATTGCCTACTCTACGATAGAGGACCTTGAAGCTCCGATATCGGAAGACGAGGTTGCCCGCGCCATTGCATCTACCCCATCTGGTAAAAGTCCGGGCCCTGATGGCTTCACCCCAAAATTTTATAAACAATTTGCTCCCCTTCTCACTCCCTTCTTAACAAAAGTATTTAACTCAATCTCTGAGCGATCAGTATTCCCGCCGCAAACTCTAGAGGCACATATCACCCCCATCCCAAAACCAGACAAAGACCTGAATATATGTGCTAATTACCGACCCATTTCGCTGATAGGGGTAGATCTGAAGGTGTATGCGAAGGTGCTAGCAACAGACGCTTCCCAATTATTCACCAGCAACTTTACCCCTCTACTTCTTAGAACACAAGCGGATCTGACTACATACGCATCTAAACAGCTCTCTTGGTTGGGTAGGGTGAATGGTTTAAAGATGGATGTCCTCCCTCGATTCCTCTATCTTTTTCAAACCATTCCTATTCACATTTCCACCCCGTTTTTCAAAAGGCTTCGTCAGATTTTTTCTAAATTTATATGGCCCCAGGATAAAGTATGACACAATGACTCTTCCGAAGGCCCTGGGGGGAGTGGGGGTCCCGGATGCCTCTTCCTACCATAAGGCAGCGGTACTCACACGTATTGTGGATTGGTTTCACCACCCCTCCTCCAAGCTCTGGGTTCTATTGGAGAAACATCTCAATGAGGCTGATCTTTGCACCCTGCCGTGGATACCTACGGCTCGGCGTAAGGATAGTACCCTCTCTACTGCCCTTACTCATCAGACTCTTCAGATATGGGACCGACTGCTATTAACGAGCAAATTATCTAAACCTCTGGGCCCGATGATTCCTCTCTTTGGGACTCCGGCTTTCCCTCCGGCGGAGGATGAGGAGAGATTTGGACCCTGGAATAGGGATAGTCATAGACGTTTAGCACTGGTATGACCCATCTTTGAGACCAGACATACCCCCCCAGACGGGTCCAGGGCCCCCAATCATGTGGTTACAAAGGAGTCAATTAATGTCATACATACGTACTTTCTCCCCCATTTCAGAAATCCTAGATGACCCGACAGACTTTGACGAGCTGCTCTTACAACCAGACCCGCCAACACATGTAGTATCACTGTTATATTCCCTTCTATTGAACGTATCTACCCCTGACCTTCCAACGTACACGCAGAAATGAGAAACAGATCTACAGCATTCCATCTCCCCTGCTGATTGGCAAAAAAGCTTTATCTTAACGCATAGGATCTCTTTGGCAACTAAGACTCAAGAAAAAGGGTTTAGGCTACTAACAAGGTGGTACAGATGCCCGGTAACTATCCAACGGTTTAACCCCTTTCTATCAGGTACTTGTTGGGGATGCCTGTCCTCTAGTGGGACAATGCTCCACATCTGGTGGGCATGCCCTCCAATTCGGAAACTTTGGCAAAAGGTCATTGATCTATACAGCAGGCTGATGGCGACCTCAATTAAGCCCACACCAGAGATATCCCTACTATCTATGCTCCCGGGCCCACTCAAGCTGATTAAAAAAGACATACTGCAACACTTTTTGGCCGCAGTTAGGACAATGATCGGCGGCACAGCGGTGCAGTGGTTAGCACTCTCGCCTAGCAGTAAACAAGGGTCACTGGTTCGAATCCCAACCACGACACTACCTGCCTGGAGTTTGCATGTTCTCCCTGTGCCTGCGTGGGTTTCCTCCGGGTACTCCGGTTTCCTCCCACACTCCAAAGACATGCTGGTAGGTTAATTGGCTTCTGTCCAAAATTGGCCCTAGTATATGAATGGGGACCTTGGATTGAGGGTAGGGATTGATGTGAGTGTGCGATGTTCAGGGTTAGGGACAAGGGTCAGGGTTGTAGACCCACACTCACTCAGGTTGAACTGGATGGACTGGTGTCTTTATTCAACCTTACTAACTATGTAACTATGATCCACAGACATTGGAGAACAATAGATGTGCCTTCCTTGGGTGATTGGGCTGTCGAAGTGGATCGGATAAGAGATCTGGAGCGCCTACTGCCGCAGAAGGCAGGGAAGGAGGAACAGTTCTCCACCACCTGGACCTCATGGTCAATGTTTCGTTACTCCGATGACTATGACTTCCCCATATGGGTCAGGGATGCCCCATCTTTACCCAGCCATGCTGGGGTGCTTCCCACTTTTGTTGTCATCCCTTATCTCTCTACATGCTATCACTCTTACCTCTCTCTCTGTCTCCTTTTCTTTATGTACTGAACCAGTCACTCAAATATATAAACATAGATCATATGCCCAGAATTGCTCAACAACATGAATATCTATAATAAGTGATTAAATGATCCCTACAGCGTTCCAGCCTGATTAGGGGGAACCTCCAGATAACACAAACACGCAAAATTACAAAGGTGGATATAGGATGGTTCCCCCACGCATGTTATTCTACTATTACATTAAAATCCTTTATATACAGTGTGATAATATAATATTTTACCAGAAGCTGTATACCAAAGCATATATTCCTGTGCATATATAGTAAAGGTTCCCCTTATTGTTCTGTGTATAATTTATACAATATTATACTGTACGGTACTTTATCTTTCTGTTATACCCTTATATTGAAATAAACTAAGATTCAAAAGAAAAATCAAAAAAAATTTCAGGAAAAAAAGTATGTAAAATTCTGGGTTCTGAATAGTATTCCGTATACTATCAACGTTCTTATCAAATAGAGGTACACCACATTTCTAACAAACTAGTCAAACATTTTTCTTTCAGGCATAAGCTTATCTCTATTGAACTGTAAGACCCCTTTCATATGAGCTTTCTGATCAGCTCACCTGTCAGTTTTTTAGGCGGACCGATCCAAAACTGTATGCAGCTCTATGGACAGGTGGATGTATATTTACTTGTGCCTACCTGCACCTGCCTATGTTCGAGTCTGTACAGGTCCGGAAAAAAAAAGCAAAATGACGGTGTCCTTTTCTGTTCCTAAACGTCTTAGATCGGAGGTAGGCTGATGTAAATTGAAACCAGAGTCTGTTTGCTCCCAGCCACCTATATGCCGCGTACACACGATCGGAAATGCAGCCAGCGAAACTCAGATGAGAGCTGTTTGTTGGAAAATGCGACCGCGTGTATGCTCCATCAGTCTTTTGCTGGCGGAATTCCAGCCAGTAAAAGATTGAGAGCATGTTCTCTATTTTTCGGTCGGGAAAAGTTCCTATCCGAAAATGCGATCGTCTGTATGCAATTCGGACACGCAAAAAATTACGCATGCTCAGAATCAAGTACGAGACAGAAGCGCTCATTCTGGTAAAACGAGTGTTCCTAATGGAGATAGCACATTTGTCACGCTGTCAATTTTTGGTTCTTTTAATGCAGCGCATTCTTTTGTTCTTTATAATGAATTTGTTTTGCTGCTGATATTCACACAGAGTTCTGACAAACTTATTTGTTTATTATTTCTCGTGATCTCCTGAATAATCTTTTTTGTTTTTAAAGCCAGATCTCCATAATAATGTTTAGAATTATTTTGTATAGTCATCTTTTTTATTTATTTTTTTAATCAAGATCTCCTGTTTTTTTGATTATTTTTAAATTATTTTCTAGTGATCTCCTCAGTTTTTTTTTTGTCAAGTTTCCACAACAACATTATTATCTTGTATTTTTAAAGCTCAAGGAGGTTGATTGTTGTCTCTTGTCAATTTGACATTGTATTTTTGAAATGTACCTGCCTACTCACAAAAAAACTGTCCTTTTTGGAGAAAAACACATAGGCAAGTATTTTCATATAAAAAAATCTACATTTATTCTGGCTCATAACAAAATAAAGAGGAAGGCAACGCTGAAGAAACTGCTTGAATTTGCGAAGCCTTTGTACCCCAGGGCACACATCAACTTTTTGTAACTAAAATTGGTAGCCTGAGAAATCCATATAATAGGGAAGAAAATCTGGTCTGTCCCCAGGCTGTAGTACTACAACAGCCTTCGTCTTCTGTCAGACCAGACTGAACCCAGGCCATCACTTTCTTGTCTTCCCTGCAGCCTTCCCTCCAGGCTTCGCTGCAGCCTTCCCTGCATCCTTCCTTGGAGGCTGTGGCTCTGGAGGTGGACTTGTGGCAGGAGGAGGAGGAGGAGGAGGATGGGCGAGCGGACATAAGTGCATGTTCTCACTAATTTGGCCCCTCAACGCCTTCCGAAAGGCCTGAAAAATAAGGTTCTCACACATGAAGCATTGGCTCTCCTCCATTTGCTGCAATTTTGCAGCTACATAGCAGCCATAGGCCTCTTCAGCGTCGGGGGGGGGGGTGTTTTCAGGGCCACATTAGTGTCCTTAATAAGGCCCAGTGCTGCCTCCTCCACGTACACCCCTTCCTTGCCCTTTTTGTTGTAAGGCGGAGGGAAGGCACCTGGGATTGGGTGAGGCTACTGGGCCTGGCCACCTCCTGGCTGACACTTACCCCCGCCTCCTCCTGGCTGCCACATTCCAGAGCCTCGTCCTGGCTGAGGTCTTCCTGTGTATGAAAAAGGGACATAGTTTTAGTTTTTGGTTCATCAATCACACACAATTTTCAGCTCACGACTGTTAATAAATAGAAAAGACTATCATTCTGAGCCCAGCATTTTTCATTCTTGTCCCAATCATTTTTGGCCCCTACTGTCTATTGATATGTAAAACACTTTTTGTTCAATCATTCATTTGTTAGCAATAATAACATCTAGTTAACAACAATAATTTTCGGACAATAAATATGTTCAAAAATACTATACCTGGCTCCAGCTGGGCTCCTCAACTTCTTACAGGATGGAACGCCCAGGTTGGTTCTTGGAAGCCTCTGCTGGGATTGAGGGAAGGGTTGAGGGAAGGGTGGATGGAAGTGTAGAAAGTGATTCCCTGGCTTCAATCTGGTCTTCCAGAAACCGCATCCTGTTGTAGTACCACAGACTGGGTACATACACATCCTTTGCTGCTGCTCCTGATTTCATGAAAGCCTGGACCTTATTAAGTTCCTTCCTATATGTGCTTCTCAAGCTACCAATTTTCTTATCCACAAACTCGATGCCTGCGTCGGGGACCTGCGTCTTCACAAATTGCAGCAGTTTCTCCAGCGATGCCTTCCTAGCTGGTTTATTTCGATATAAGGGGTTTTTAACCTCCCACAAATTTCTCATATCCCTGTATCTGTCTATGAACTGGCCCATGAATCCTGGGTCTTTGAATTGTTTCATATTTGCTGCAAGACAAAACACAAGACAAAAATACTAATATCAGGCTAAACTCTCCTAATCTTATCCCAATATAGGCCTCAATCTCGAATAAGTATAGGCCACTGATTTCCCAAGTTAAAATGTTACCTTCGGTAAAATGTTTGGCGCTTCCTCTACTCACAGATCGTACGTACGACACATGCGTGTTAGCTTTATATACACTGCGCATGCGTGAAACTCCACCCGCGTTGCCCGCCCCTGACGTTCTTTCTAGAATATTCCCCGCCCCTTCTCTTTCGTCGCAGTGGGAGAGGAACATGACGGAGACACAGCAGGTGCGTAATAGCAGTAACAAGGAGGAGAGCCCGAAACGTCCCGATCCCACAGGAGATTTAAGGCCTCAAATATGGGCTTTATAGAAATGGTGGAGATGGTGGACATCTTGAAGAGGGCCGACTATGAATGGCTGAATGACTTCTGTCCATTAGGCTTACCAGAATACCTTTTTGCTGCACTTCAGTACACAAGTACTTGTGAGTATTAGTAAAATAGAAAGAAATTGGCCATGTGTCATTTAGGACAGAATATGGAAGGGAAAGATTCCCGGCGACAAAGGTGTGTAGCACTAAGTTGGATCTGTTTTTTTAGTTGCTGCAGAAACCAATCATAGATGACAAAAGTATAAACAAAAAATGATTCTTACCTAAAAACAGACATAAAAGGAATTTACGTAAACAGATGCAGCTTTGTTCCATTTAAAAAGATGGACATGAATGGACATGGATGTGGGCAGATGTAGACGGATGATCATTTGTTTACAACCTCCTGCCCATAGACATAGATTGTGGTTCAGTCTGGATCCGTCTGAAAAACTGACAGATGGATTCGGAGACCAGACTGAATGCCCATGTGAAAGGACCCTAAGCTTTGAAAATAAATGCTGGAAACAGTTTGTTTGCCATGCACAACTTCTCCAGTCCTTATCTAACTAGAGACACTCGATAACCCCTGGTGACCAAAACACGGCTCACAGGCCGCAAACATCCCTCCGGCTGTCTGCGTGTGGCCTGCAAGCTCTTGGGCATCAGTGAGGCAGCAGAGTGGCAGGGAAGTGCTGTGAGCTGGATCGCTCTTTGTGTTCTAGTACCCAGCATTGAAAGAAAGACTATAGTGTGAGGCGAAGTTATATCTACCCACAGTACAAATACATTCCAAACCTGGGGACAGAGAGTGAAGTGGGAGAATGTGATCAGGTAAGTGACCACCAATGTGTGGGGGGGTAACTTTCATTGCCATGACCACCAATATGAGGGAGTAGAGGGCATTCACTGCCATGACCACCATGGTAGGGGAGGAATTAGTTTTCAATGCAATGACTAGCAATGCAGGTGTGGGGGGGTTAGCTTTCACTGCCATGACCCCCAATATGGGGAGTTAACTTTTGCTGCAATGACCATGAAGATGGGGGTGGGGGAGTTAAATTGTACTTCTACTGACCACCAGTGCAGCCGATGTCCACCAATGCAGGGCGGGGTGGGGGATTAAATTTTACTGCCAGTGTGACCACTAATGTGAGAGGGGGGTGTAAATAGTACTGACACCAGTGCTGGGGGATATTATTGTGGCCACTGACACCAATGTTTGGAGTTATTATTTCATCCACTGACTCCAAAGCTGGGGGTTATAATTGTCTCCACTAACAACAATGTTGGGAGTTTTTATTGCACTCACTAACATCAGTATTGGGGATTGTTATTGTACTCACTGACATCAATGCTGGGGGTTATTATTACTGCCACTTACACCAATACTGGTGATTGTCACTGACAGCAATGATGGTGGTTATTATTACTAACACTGACACCAATTCTGGGGTTGTACTCCAACGTGTTCAGTGTGCATTGCAATATGTTGAAAACAATGCAGAAGGACTGGAATTTTTGGGTGTTGAGATGCTTTATAGCCCATATATTTTGAATAAGCTGCCTAACTTGATACAATGCACCTCAGTGCATGAAAATGCTCTGTTATTTCGTGGCACTCTGGAAGTGTCTGGGGCTGCTCTTGTGGCCCTCTGTAATTTTCAGCTTGACCACCACTTCTCAAGATGCATTCTTCATCTTGAAGAAGGGAACCACTGTTTCCCAAAACCTGTTGACGTAGGAGAAGTCAACATTTAACAACCCAAATGTGTTGCATTCCCCTGCAGATGCTCTGGCTGAACCGCTGACAAGCAAACCCTTTCACATGCAGTTAAAACTTCTGGATTCTTTAAACACCTGTGCATGAATTATAATTTGCCTTCACCTATACATACATCTAGAGAACAATTTTCATTAAGTAATACTTCATCAGGTACCGCTACTTTATTTACCTTGCAAGCACTATCTAGCTTATAAAGCAAATTGACACATGTTTACATAGTATCACTAATTTGATAATTTGAAGGGGATTTACTTAAAGTCGTTGTAAAGGCTTAAGGTCTTTTACCTTAAGGCATTCTCTGCATTAAATTAAAAAAAAAAAAATCTGTGATCAGCTTTCCCCAGCCCCCCTGAAATACTTACCTGAGCCCGATCTTTATGCACTGTGCCCTCTCTCTCTCCTCACTAGACATGCTGCTGTTGTCAATGAAATCCTGTGAGGAGGAAGCTGGGGGTGGGGTCAAGCCATACTGTATGTTTCAATAGATGCACGCAGCCCTGTTCAGGATTGAGCCCACATGTCTGCCTCTCTAGCAAGCCACTAGGGGGCAGACACAGAAGAGGAGGAGCCGACAGCATGGGCGGGGGAACCCAGAAGAGGAGGTCTGGGGCCGTTCTGTGCAAAACTATTGCATGGAACAGGTAAGGAAAACATGTTTGTTATTTAAGAAAACATTTTTTACTTTGCAATCACTTTAAGCTGGAGCAGACTGATAAGAAATATGTAAAGAATTACAAGTGATATCAACATTTGCCTTGTTCCTTATATGCTTTTTTCTAGCTAAAATGGCGCTGACTTATTGTTTATGCAATCTGCTTAGTTCCGACCAACACCTACAACAATATTTAAAGAACTAAAAAGTTTACCATATTAGGCCATATTGTGAAAGGACACACTGTTTTTTGACAATAAAGCTGACGATGCACCATGAGTCATCAGTGTGCCTTAGCCAATGGTAGCTTGCCAAATAATGCTATAAAATGACATGTGTAAAAGGGTTCCTGTGTGACTCTGCTGAAACTCCTTGCTGTGTACAGAGCTCACCCCTATGTATCGGTACATTTGCAATAAATCTGTCTTCTAATCAACATGACCGGAGTTGACTGATCAGTGAGAGAATGGAATTTTACTGACATCATGGTCCCTTTGAGCCGGAAGTAAAGATTAGGTGGTGGATCAAACGGTTCCGTCCAAAATATCAGTGAGTATCAGACTACCTCTCGCCGAGACCTAGGTCCTCCCACTCAAGTTAAGTGGTAAAAAGAGGCTGGTCGGTTCCGGGATCCACACCTGACTTCTACTCCTGGACTTCTGATCAAGTCCTCCGAGTCTGTGAAAGGTAAGACAGATTTTTTCTTTTCTCTTCTTTTCTCTTCTACTTGAGGTGATTTGGGTTTTTATTGAGTATTCCAGCACTGTAAGTTGATTATAAAAGACCTAGGTGACACAGGGGCCGAAGACAGAGGCACTTGGGGACGTTGCCTATGGTAAATAGATGTAGCCCGCTGTCCGAGACAGATTAAAAAAATTTAAGGTACCGAAAGATGATAGATGAGTGGTGGTTGGGACAAACAGGAAGTGAATGTATGAGCAGGAATCAATCTAACTTGATCAGAAACACTTCCCCCATAGATCGATTGATTTTCTCTTTTTCTCTCGAGAGCAATATTTCCTGCACTGTTCCTTTTGCTGCATTTGTTAAATCATGAGAATAACTCTCACTCTTTCCTCCTCATGTTTAACATAACTGCTAACTTGATATTTTTGCTTTTCTGTGATCCAAGGGTTGCTAGTCTGGTGGTCTACAGGTTGATAAAAGGCCTGCTTTATGATCTGTCTGGCTACAAACTTGTGGTTAAAAAAAAAAACTGGACTCACTCACTCCTCACCCCCCCCCCCCCATCACGGACACCTAAGTCTGGCTACAAACTTGTGGTTAAAAAAAAAAAAACTGGACTCACTCACTAAGTGCCTAAGTGCACCTAAGTGCACTTCCTCTTTGTGTGAGTGTGTGTAAAAAAAAAAAAATTCTGATCAGAACGTTAAGAATACTGTTTGTTTTGACCAACTGTACTTTGTAGTAAATAAGGTAAAGTTGTAAGTTTTATATATATATGTATGTGTGTATGTGTATGTATGGATGTATGTATATATATATATATATATATGTTTATTTCCTGTTTGGAGAGTTTAGACTTTGTTTGCTGTTTTACATAGATTTTGGCAAAGTTCCAGAGTAGAATTACCAGTCTTGTATTCTAAACTCAAGGAAAAAAAACAGAGACATGGGAAATAGTTTATGTAAAAGAAAATCTCTGTTGCCCTATGCTGCTGTTGTGTTCCTAATGTACCATTAGAAGGAGATAAGAAATGTATGCATAGCAAATAACCAAAATCTGTTAAATATTGTGCTAAGTGGGAAAGGAAGTTGGGATTCAGTGGTAAACTAACTGTGAAAGGGTGCCAGGAGTTGGTGGATAAGCTTAAATTGTTAGGACCCAAAGATTTAAAAAAAAAAAAAAAAAAGAAGTATGGACTAGAAATGGCGGAATACTGATTTGAGCACGCTAGAATTAGAGTAGAAGGAAGGAGAACAAAAGAGAAATGCCAAGCCCAACTGCCCCTAGTGGACAAAGAGGCAGACAAAACGGTCAGCCCCTAACTATGACTGTTTTTAAACCATGGACTGAGAGTGACGTGCAGAAGGCTACCGAGCATATTAAATATCCTAAGTTTGGGGCCCCAAACCAAATCATTGAAAATATGGAAGGTCTCCGGAACAGTTATAGGCTAAACGGGGTCGAAGTGGAAAGGGCCTTAAGGAGGGTTCTAGGATCAGATTGGGCATCAGTAAAGGGAAATTGTGACCCCTGTGTAGCCACAGTGCCCCCTCAACAAAGAGGGGAACCACTGGCCCTTGATAGCAAAGATTTGACAGACAGATTGACTGCCTTCTATCAGAGATGCAATCTCCGATGGGTATAACGAACTGACTGGCAAAAGATTAATATGACTGTAAAGGAAGACAAGGAAAGTGTCAGTGATTATCTAAATAAACTACGAGAAGTTTTTAAAGTGTTCTCTGGGCTCCCCAAAGCTGAGGATGTGAATAGTGCATATCAACAACAGCTAAAGATAGCTTTTGTTAGTGGATTAAAACAGGATCATAAGGATTACATTGTTAAAAACTTGGTTACTTACCGAACTGCATCAGTTTTAGATATTTGCAATATGTTAAGCATTCTGAGAAATATTTGAAAGTGATGGAAAAAATGGGAAAGTAAAGGTTTTTGTGCAAGGTGATGGAGGAGATACCCCCTTAAGAAGGAAGCAGAGGAGGGTATAGCCCCTGCAATACCCCTCTTTTTCCTGTTAAGAAGGCTCCGCCTTCCACACGCTGGAGAATAGTACAGGATTTACAAGCTGTTAACCAGGCAGTTATACCAAGGGCATGAGGAAAATAAAACTAAACTCCAGTTGTGGCAACAGCAGGTCAAATACTTAGGGTATAATATTTCAAAAGAAGGTTGACACCCGGATGAGGAGAGAATTTGAGCCCTCCACCAGGTGCCGAAGCCAGAAACAAAGAAACAAATGATGTCTTTTTTGGGCATGACAAATTTTTGTAGAACGTGGATTTCTGGGTGTTCAATACTGACCGCGCCCCGTTGGTGCATACATTTGAGCCCAGCACGACACCTTTACTGTATGACAATACTTTTGACACAACCTCACTTAACAATACAGAGATGTACTGCATTAAACCCATCCACACTAATACCACTTCCCACTGATGGTCATAAACATGACTGTACTGCTGCCATCGCTGGAAAGGTACTGCCATGAAGTGATTGGAAAGATGTACCGTTATCTAACCCTGACATGACACTTTTTGTTGATGGCTCCAGTACGAAAAATCCAGATGGCACAAGTGTAACTGGATATGCAGAAGTGACACATGACAGAACAGGAAATCATAGCGATAGATCATACAGTCCTTACTGATATACAGCAGAATGTATCCTCTGGGGAGAAACAATATCGGAAAACAAAAGGTTGCACAATAATAGATAACATCTACACATCACCTGAAGGAAAGCTGGTATTGCCAAAATCCTTATTTAGGTATGCAGCAGTATTGACACATGGAGTAACTCATGTGTCAAACAGGGGGGTGACTGAGATGTTAAATAAGGTATGTACAGCCTATGGCTTCACTAACTACTAAAAAAAATCCTTTTTGTTCTCAATGCATTATATGTGCAAGACACAATGCTCAGGGAGGCATAAGACCACGGAAAGGGAAGTTCCCCACACCGCAATATCCATTCCAACACATTTGCATGGATTTTATTGAATTAGACAAATGTGAAAAGGAAGAAATATTGTTTGGAAATCATTGATGCATTGACCACATGGGTAGAGATATTCCCCACAGGAAGTGCTGACGCCTTAACAGTATCCAAAGCCTTACTAAAAGATATCATTTCACAATTTGGGATACCAGAGAAGATTTATAGCGATAATGGTCCACATTTTGTAAATCAGACTATAAAACACCTAACAGAAGTGATGGGTATAGAAGTAAAGAATCACTGTGCATATCACCCTCAGTCAGCAGGGCTCGTAGAAAGACATAATGGGATATTAAAGAGCAAGCTAAAAAAGGCTATGGAAGAGACAGGGAAAATTGGATGTACTGTCTCCCACTAGCTATTTTAAGCATGCACGTCACGCCCACTAAGGAGGGGCTGAGTCCATTTGAAATGATGTATGGTAGACCTTATAAAATACCTTTATTACCAAATGAAACCCACACAGAGGAAGGGGAGAGAACCTTAGCAGAATACATGTCAAGGTTATTAAAACCGAAACAAATTAATCAAGAGTGTTCCATTCCAGAAGGAGAGCCCATAGGAGAAGACAAAGTACAAATCGGGTGCTCATCAAGGTGATCAAAAAGAAGCATTGGCGCTCCCCTAAGTGGGACGGGCCATATCAAGTACTCCTTACTACTCCCACTGCAGTAAGAATTGCTGAAAGGACTATCTGGATTCACCAATCCCACTGTAAAAAGGTAAACATAGGCAGAGTAGGGACAGAAAGACTGAAGGAGGGGGAAAGTCCAACTACAAAGAGAGGCAGATAAAAGGTCTGCTTGTCTCAACCTTGGTGAACAAAAGGCCATATTTAGGCCCCCCTCACTTCAGATAGGATGGTAGGGATTTTGTTCCTTGTGGGAGCATTGGTGACTCTATTGGGTATCTGTTTACTCGGAGTAACATCATCTTTCATATTTTACAAAAATATTGGGTTATATATTGCGTTTTTTTTTAAATTCAATAAATTGTATTTTTCCCAAAAAATTGTGTTTGAAAATGTTGAACATTCCTAAAAATGTCATACCTCTCCCCAGCATTCCATAGCTGTCAGTGTTGAAAACATGCACATTCAACAAGGCTCCCACTGACAGTATAATTTCAGGTTTAAAGTGATTGGATATCTAGAATTGGTACCCTATGAAGAGAAATATGCAAATGAAGCTGCCCCTTGAAGGTGAACAAGTCACAAAAAAGTTGGTAAAATATATAAAAGGTGGCGCTAAGCATATACAAGTGAATATACAGTATATAGCATGAACCAAAATCATGCACATATATCACTGCATATTTTGTGTAATTGGCTTCACTACTGTCAGAAACCATGAATCAGACTTAGACAGAAGTACAGTTAAATCTCACTTGTTTAATAATGATAAAAAAAAGGTAAACAGAGTAAACTTAGTCAAAACATAGCCAGAGTCCAGGAACCGTAACAGATAGTCAGACAAGCCAAAACATCAGGGAGCCAGAAGGAATGTCGTAGTAGAGCAGCAAGCAGGATCTGGAACCAGAAGGAATGTCAGCCAAGAAAGTCTTTAACAGGAACACAGGAGAGCGTCTCTAGAGTTGTGATCAAGGCGAAGGCAGAGATCATCTGGGTGGTCAGCTTAAGTAGGCAGGACTGACGAGCAGGATATCATCAACAGGTCAGTCACTGTGGAGAGATAAAAGCTGACAATTAGCCGACAGCTGAGTGGCCAGCTCAGAGAAGGAAGGGCTGAGCCCAGCCCTGACAGTACCCCCTCCTCAATGACCACTTCCCCTCGGAGGACCACCAGGCTTGATGGGAAAATGTTTATGGAAATCACGAAGGAGAACAGGGGCATGTACATCTGAGGATGAGACCCAAGAGCGTTCCTCCAGACCGTACCCTTTCCAATGCCAGGTACTGTATACGCCCCTGTATACATGGAACCTAAGGAGGTCAACAATGGACTGTACTTTATACTCCTCATGATTCTCAACCTGTACAGTGTGAGGATGAGGCACTGAGGTGGTAAAGCAATTACAGACCAAAGGTTTTAATAAGGAGACATGAAATACATTTGAGATACGCATATTAGAAGGAAGGTCTAATGCGTAAGCCATTGGGTAAATCCTGCGAAGAATACGAAAAGGCCCAATGACATAACCCAGGAATGACATAACCCAGGAATTTAACCTGTTCACTATTGAATTCGCACTTCTCCAATTTACAATAGACAATAATCTCTTAGTTTCTGAAGCACACGACAGACATCTGTGTGGTGGCTCTCCAGGGACTTGGAAAATATGAGGATATCGTTGAGATAAACCACCACAATTAACTGTAACAAATCTTGGGGGACATTGTTAATAAATTCCTGGATAACTGCCAGGGCGTTACAAAGACCAAAAGGCATTACGAGGTACCTGTTCTGGTATTAAACGCAGTTTTCCACTCGTCACCCTCCTTAATCCTCACAAGATTGTATGCCCCTCTCAAATCAAGCTTCGTGAAAACCGTTGCTCCCTTGAGGGGGTCATATAACTCCATAATCAACGGAATCGGATAGGCATTCTTAATTGTGAAATGATTGAGACCCCTATAATCAATACAAGGTCTCAGTTCACCACTCTTCTTCTTCACAAAAAAGAAACCAGCACCAGTAGGAGATGAGGATTTGCGGATGAAACCTCGAGAAAGTGCATCTGCAACATACTCCTCCATGGCCTTATCCTTCAAGACCGACAAAGGGTAAACCCAGCCACAAGAGGTTATGGCACCAGGTTGAAGGTCAATTGCGCAATCATACGACCGGAGTGGAGGCAAACTACCGGCTTGACCCTTGTCAAAGACATCGCTAAAATCACGGTATTCCTCCAGCAGGGAGGAGAGTGAAGAGGTGCACAGGACCTTGGCTACTTTCTGGAAGCATGACTTACTGCATTGTGGTGACCAGGAGAGAACCTCAGCACGGAGCCAATCAAAAGAGGGGTTGTGCCTCTGTAACCGAGGATAACCAATAACTAGAGGAAACTTAGGTGAGCAAAATAATTTGGAATTGGATTATCTCATGGTGAAGAGCCCCTACGGCCATGGACAACGGAACAGTCTCATGAGTCACATGGGCAAGCTGTAGAGGTCTCCCGACAAGAGCCTTAATGGCAAGTGGAGTGTCACGCAGCTGCAGCGGAATATAGTGCTTCGATACAAAGGCAGCATCAATGAACAGGCCTGCAGCCCCAGAGTCGATTAGAGCCTGTATCTCGAGGGACGACTCAGCCCAAGAAAGGGTAACCAAAACCAGGGGCTTATCCTTCTGGATAACTGGGGATGAAACAATGCCACCTAAGGTCTGTCCGTGACAGGACCTCAAGGTACGGGCGTTCCCTGGACAGGTAGGACAAGACTTCAAAAAGTGACTTGCCTGGCCACAATAAAGGCACAATTTCTCCCTCCTCCTAAGGGTTCTCTCATACGCAGAGAGACGAGTGAAGCCCAAGTGCATGGGTTCATCTTCACTGACCGACTCAGTACCAGGAGGCATGGGAGGTGAGGGAGGAAAGGGTGGGACTGTAAAGCCTGGAGAAAAATATACAGGAGGCTTCCGCAAGCACTCCTTAAAAGAGAGTCTTTCTCTGAGTCTGGAGTCAATGAGGATGGCAAACGTAATCAACGTCTTCAGCTCAGTGGGTATATCTTGGGTTGCTATCTATCCTTGATGGTATCCAAGAGACCATGAAAAACAGCAGCCATGAGGGCCTCATTGTTCCAAGCAACCTCTGCTGCTAAAGTACGGAATTCAATAGTGTAATCGGCAACAGTTCTTGTACTCTGTTTGATGGACATGAGGCACCTGGCAGCAGAAGCGGAGCATGCGGGAACATCAAATACCCTTTTAAAGGAAGCCACAAACTCAGGGTAACTCAAGACAACTGGTTTTTGCGTCTCCCATAGAGGGTTTGCCCAGGCCAAGGCTCTCTAAGCAAGCAAAAATATCATGAAACCTACTTTGCTTCTGTCCGTGGGAAACGCCTGGGACAGCATCTCAAAGTATATCTCAACCTGGTTGAGAAGCCCTCTGCATTGGACTGGATCACCCCCCAAATCGCTGGGGAAGCAGATTGGAACCAGACATACCTCTTATAGAGGTAATACTCAAGGCGGGTGCCTGCGCAGAGACTGGAGCAGCAGCAGGGACAGTCTGCAACACAGGTTGTACCAGAATAGCCACAGTGGGAGATTCCAGATGAGCCGTGCAACTCAGGAGCGTTTGTAACACCATAGCTAACTGATCCATGCGGTGATCCTGCTCATCCAATCTCAAAAAATATTACCAACAAGTGGATTGACTGCATCTTCTGAATTCATGGCCTTCGCCTACTGTCAGAAACCATGAATCAGACTGAGACAGAATTACATTTAAATCTCACTTGTTTAATAATAATAAAAAAAGGTAAACAGAGTAAACATAGTCAAAACATAGCCAGAGTTCAGTAAGCGGAACAGATAGTCAGACAAGCCAAAATGTCAGGGAGCCAGAGGTGAGCATAGTAGAACAGCAAGCAAGATCTGGAGCCTGAAGGAATGTCAGCCAAGCAAGTCTTTAACAGGAACACAGGAGAGCGTCTCTAGAAATGTGACCAAGGTGAAGGCAGAGATCATCTGGGCTGGACGGCTTAAGTAGGCAGGATTGACGAGCAGGATATCATCAACAGGTGAGTCACTGTGGAGTGATAGGAACTGGCAATTAGCCGACAGCTGAATGGCCAGCTCAGAGAAGGAAGGGCTGGGCCCAGCCCTGACAACTACATATGGGAATATCTAATTTATTACTCGTTTTCCCCCTTTTCTTATATACTAGCTACAGGGGTATTTTTTACCATATATCAGTTTCTTAAATTTTAAATATAATAATTTTAATAATATTTTGCATACTTATTTGTCCACAAATATACCTTCATATTCACGAGGCTATTTCCAATACTATTAGTTAGACATCCACAAGATGGCGCTGATCAGAGAAATTCCCCTCTGTGGTAGTTTATTCAAATTTGTTTATTCACATATATATGTGACAGGATCATTGTTCCATTAAAAACTTAATTATGTTTGTTAAAATTTATGTAAATTCTAAATGGTTGGCTATTTTATAATGGTGTTGACAGAGTGTGCGGATTGGCATCCCTAGAGGAAACATTTCCACTATAGATTTGTCCTCTCCTCCATTTTGGAGGAGTCTTACCAATGGCAACCATCCCATACATATATAAGCAAGCTGGAAGCAGCATGAGGTCACTTCCTGAAGACGCCTATGGCAAAACGTACGTCGGAGCAGAGGATTTATCACTTCCAGGTCCTGATTTGTCACCCCACGCCTTTACCCCTACGAGCGGGATGCGGAATGCACGCTACCGCGTTAGGAACCAGTCAGATCCACATACGCTGTTTTCCCTAGTGCCAGGCAGGCACATTTACATGTGAGTGCAACCTACTACTTTGTCATTGCTTTTAAATTTTATTAAATATACTACACTATGAGACTTTCTCTCTCTTCTCCCCTAGTTACAAACATCTGACTTACAAATGACTCCTACTTACAAACGGAGGGAGACAACAGGAAGTGAGAGGAAATCTACCCCTAGGAAGGGAAATTAATTCCTGAGTTATTATGAAAAAAATGGTACCTCCACTGATGCATTATCACCAATCCTTGTTTCCACAACAACCCACAATTTTCAAAATCCAATTGTCAATGGGACAGGAAGTGAGGTGGAATATTCTGAACAGGGGCACAGACAGCAAACCAAATGTTACAGGGGTGTTAACCCTTCCCTATGCTATCCAAAAAGCTTAAAAATTGTTTTTATGGCTGGAGCTACACTTAAAAAATGTACCTGTTCTGACTTGCATACAGATTCAACTTAAAAACAAACCTACAGAGCCTATCTTGTTTGTAACCCGGGAACCGCCTGTATGTGTTTTTTGCAGTTGTAAAACTTCAGGTTTACTATCACTTTAACCACTTGCCGACCGCCTCACGCCTATATACGTGAGCAGAGCGGCACGGGCAGGCAAAATCACGTACCTGAAACGTGATTGCCTTCCCGCGGGTGGGGGGTCCGATCGGACCCCCCCCGGTGCCAGCTGCGGTCGGCATTTGGTTGGGAGCGATGACAGACGAGGGGGAGGCCATCCGATCGTGGCCCCCCCCTCGCGATCGCTCCCAGCCAATGAGAAACATCCCCTGCCTCTGTATAGTACACAGAGGCAGAGGATGTGATGTCATCTCTCCTCGGTCTGGCAGTTTCCGTTCCAGCGCCGAGGAGAGATGACATGTAAGTGCACCAACACAAACACACACACACAGTAGAACATGCCAGGCATACATTACACCCCCGATCCCCCCCCGATCGCCCCCCGATCCCCCCCCACCCCCCCCCCCCTTCACAAACTGACACCAAGCAGGTTTTTTTTTTTTTTTTTTTCCTGATTACTGCATAGTGTCAGTTTGTGACAGTTAGCAGTGGTGGGACAGTTAGTATTACCCCCCTGTAGGTCTAGGGTACCCCCCTTACCCCCCCTAATAAAGTTTTAACCCCTTGATCACCCCCCCCTCACCAGTGTCGCTAAGCGATCATTTTTCTGATCGCTGTATTAGTGTCGCTGGTGACGGTAGTTAGGGACGTAAATATTTAGGTTCGCCGTCAGTGTTTTATAGCGACAGGGACCCCCATATACTACCAAATAAATGTTTTAACCCCTTGATTGCCCCCTAGTTAACCCTTTCACCACTGATCACCGTATAACCGTTACGGGTGACGCTGGTTAGTTCGTTTATTTTTTATAGTGTCAGGGCACCCGCCGTTTATTACCGAATAAAGGTTTAGCCCCCTGTAGGTCTAGGGTACCCCCCTTACCCCCCTAATAAAGTTTTAACCCCTTGATCACCCCCTGTCGCCAGTGTCGCTAAGCGATCATTTTTCTGATCGCTGTATTAGTGTCGCTGGTGACGCTAGTTAGGGACGTAAATATTTAGGTTCGCCGTCAGTGTTTTATAGCGACAGGGACCCCCATATACTATCTAATAAATGTTTTAACCCCTTGATGGCCCCCTAGTTAACCCTTTCACCACTGATCACCGTATAACCGTTACGTGTGATGCTGGTTAGTTCGTTTATTTTTTATAGTGTTAGGGCACCCGCCGTTTATTACCGAAAAAAGGTTTAGCCCCCTGATCGCCCGGCGGTGATATGCGTCGCCCTAGGCAGCGTCAGATTAGCGCCAGTACCGCGAACACCCACGCACACGCACCGTACACCTCCCTTAGTGGTATAGTATCTGAACGCATCAATATCTGATCCGATCAGATCTATACTAGCGTCCCCAGCAGTTTAGGGTTCCCAAAAACGCAGTGTTAGCGGGATCAGCCCAGATACCTGCTAGCACCTGCGTTTTGCCCCTCCGCCCGGCCCAGCCCAGTCCAGCCCACCCAAGTGCAGTATCGATCGATCACTGACACTTTTCTTTGTAGCGTTTTGGTGAACTGGCAAGCACCAGCGGCGTAGTACACCCTGGTCGTAGTCAAACCAGCACTGCAGTAACACTTGGTGAATGTTTTGAACGCTACCATGCACTAGTTGAGTATTAGCGTAGCGTACAGCATTGCACAGACTAGGGCAAACTTTCACAGGGTCTCCCAAGATGCCATCGCATTTTGAGAGACCCGAACCTGGAACCGGTTACAGTTATAAAAGTTACAGTTACAAAAAAAAAGTGTAAAAAAAAAAAAAACACAAACAAAAATAAAAAAAAATAGTTGTCGTTTTATTGTTCTCTCTCTCTCTCTATTCTCTCTCTATTGTTCTGCTCTTTTTTACTGTATTCTATTCTGCAATGTTTTATTGTTATTATGTTTTATCATGTTTGCTTTTCAGGTATGTAATTATTTATACTTTACCGTTTACTGTGCTTTATTGTTAACCATTTTTTTGTCTTCAGGTACGCCATTCACGACTTTGAGTGGTTATACCAGAATGATGCCTGCAGGTTTAGGTATCATCTTGGTATCATTCTTTTTAGCCAGCGGTCGGCTTTCATGTAAAAGCAATCCTAGCGGCTAATTAGCCTCTAGACTGCTTTTACAAGCAGTGGGAGGGAATGCCCCCCCCCCCACCGTCTTCCGTGTTTTTCTCTGGCTCTCCTGTCTCAACAGGGAACCTGAGAATGCAGCCGGTGATTCAGCCAGCTGACCATAGAGCTGATCAGAGACCAGAGTGGCTCCAAACATCTCTATGGCCTAAGAAACCGGAAGCTACGAGCATTTTATGACTTAGATTTCGCCGGATGTAAATAGCGCCATTGGGAAATTGGGGAAGCATTTTATCACACCGATCTTGGTGTGGTCAGATGCTTTGAGGGCAGAGGAGAGATCTAGGGTCTAATAGACCCCAATTTTTTCAAAAAAGAGTACCTGTCACTACCTATTGCTATCATAGGGGATATTTACATTCCCTGAGATAACAATAAAAATGATTTAAAAAAAAAAATGAAAGGAACAGTTTAAAAATAAGATAAAAAAGCAAAAAAAAATAAATAAAAAAAATAAATAAAAAAAAAAGCACCCCTGTCGCCCCCTGCTCTCGCGCTAAGGCGAACGCAAGTGGCGGTCTGGCGTCAAACGTAAACAGCAATTGCACCATGCATGTGAGGTATCACCGCGAAGGTCAGATCGAGGGCAGTAATTTTAGCAGTAGACCTCCTCTGTAAATCTAAAGTGGTAACCTGTAAAGGCTTTTAAAGGCTTTTAAAAATGTAGTAATTTTGTTGCCACTGCACGTTTGTGCGCAATTTTAAAGCATGTCATGTTTGGTATCCATATACTCGGCCTAAGATCATCTTTTTTATTTCATCAAACATTTGGGCAATATAGTGTGTTTTAGTGCATTAAAATTTAAAAAAGTGTGTTTTTTCCCCAAAAAATGCGTTTGAAAATCGCTGCGCAAATACTGTGTGAAAAAAAAAATGAAACACCCACCATTTTAATCTGTAGGGCAATTGCTTTAAAATAATACATAATGTTTGGGGGTTCAAAGTAATTTTCTTGCAAAAAAAAATAATTTTTTCATGTAATCAAAAAGTGTCAGAAAGGGCTTTGTCTTCAAGTGGTTAGAAGAGTGGGTGATGTGTGACATAAGCTTCTAAATGTTGTGCATAAAATGCCAGGACAGTTCAAACCCCCCCCAAATGACCCCATTTTGGAAAGTAGACACCCCAAGCTATTTGCTGAGAGGCATGTCGAGTCCATGGAATATTTTATATTGTGACACAAGTTGCGGGAAAGAGACAATTTTTTTTTTTTTTTTTTTGCACAAAGTTGTCACTAAATGATATATTGCTCAAACATGCCATGGGAATATGTGAAATTACACCCCAAAATACATTCTGTTGCTTCTCCTGAGTACGGGGATACCACATGTGTGGGACTTTTTGGGAGCCTAGCCGCGCACGGGACCCCGAAAACAAAGCACCGCCTTCAGGCTTTCTAAGGCCGTAAATTTTTGATTTCACTCCTCACTACCTATCACAGTTTCGGAGGCCATGGAATGCCCAGGTGGCACAAACCCCCCCCCAAATTACCCCATTTTGGAAAGTAGACACCCCAAGCTATTTGCTGAGAGGTATAGTGAGTATTTTGCAGACCTCACTTTTTGTCACAAAGTTTTGAAAATTGAAAAAAGAAAAAAAAAATTTTTTTTCTGGTCTTTCTTCATTTTCAAAAACAAATGAGAGCTGCAAAATACTCACCATGCCTCTCAGCAAATAGCTTGGGGTGTCTACTTTCCAAAATGGGATCATTTGGGGGGGGTTTGTGCCATCTTGGCATTTTATGGCCTTCAAAACTGTGATAGGTAGTGAGGAGTAAAATCAAAAATGTATGCCCTTAGAAATCCTGAAGGTGGTGCTGGGTTTTCGGGGCCCCGTACGCGGCTAGGCTCCCAAAAAGTGCCACACATGTGGTATCCCCGTACTCAGGAGAAGCAGCTGAATGTATTTTGGGGTGCAATTCCACATATGACCATGGCCTGTGTGAGCAATATATCATTTAGTGACAACTTTTTGTAATTTTTTTTTTTTCTTTTTTTTGTCATTATTCAATCACTTGGGACAAAAAAAATAAATATTCAATGGGCTCAACATGCCTCTCAGCAATTTCCTTGGGGGTGTCTACTTTCCAAAATGGGGTCATTTGGGGGGGGGTTTGTACTGCCCTGCCATTTTAGCACCTCAAGAAATGACATAGGCAGTCAGAAACTAAAAGCTTTGTAAATTCCAGAAAATGTACCCTAGTTTGTAGACGCTATAACTTTTGCGCAAACCAATAAATATACGCTTATTGACATTTTTTTTACCAAAGACATGTGGCCGAATTCATTTTGGCCTAAATGTATGACTAAAATTTAGTTTATTGGATTTTTTTTATAACAAAAAGTAGAAAATATCATTTTTTTTTCAAAATTTTCAGTCTTTTTCCGTTTATAGCGCAAAAAATAAAAACGGCAGAGGTGATCAAATATCATCAAAAGAAAGCTCTATTTGTGGGAAGAAAAGGACGCAAATTTCGTTTGGGTAGAGCATTGCATGACCGCGCAATTAGCAGTTAAAGCGACGCAGTGCCGAATTGTAAAAAGTGCTCTGGTCAGGAAGGGGGTAAATCCTTCCGGGGCTGAAGTGGTTAAATAATTCATGACGGATGCTGGAACACAACGCTGTTTGCTGTATGTAGCTAATGCCACTACAGTCTACTGCAGCAACCTCAGTGGTCAGACCATTCTGGCATTAAAAAATTAGTTTGGGTCAGTTTGTTAACCTGGGATTATACTTTAGAAAATCCCCTGAATTTCATATTAGTAGACCTGACTATTTTGAGAAACTGAAAGTTTTTTACAGATTACAGTGCCTTGCAAAAGTATTCACCCCTTGGCATTTTTCGTGTCTTGTTGCCTCACAACCTGGAATTAACATGGAATGTTTGAGGATTTGCATAATTTAATTTACAGAACATGCCCACAACTTTGAAGATGTTTTTTTTTATTGTGAAGCAAACAACAAATAGGACAAAATAACAGAAAAAGTCAACGTGCATAACTATTCACTCCCTAAAGTAAATACTTTGCAGAGCCACCTTTTGCGGCTATCACAGCTCCAAGTAGCTTTGGATAAGTCTCCATGAACTTGCCACATCTTACCACTGGGATTTTTGCCCATTCCTCCTCGCAAAAAATCCCCGCAGCATAATGCTGCTGCCACCATGTTTCACTGTGGGGATGGTGTTCTTTGGGTGATGTGATGTGTTGGGTTTGCGCCAGACATAGCGTTTTCTTTGATGGCCAAAAAGTTCAATTTTAGTCCATCAGACCAGAGCACCTTCCTCCATACATTTTGGGAGTCTCCCACATGCCTTTTCGCAAACTCAAAACGTGCCATTTTGTTTTTCGCTGAAAGTAATGGTTTTCTTCTGGCCACTGTGCCACAAAGCCCAACTCTATGGAGCGTACGGCTTATTGTCGTCCTATGTACAGATACTCCATTCTCTGCTGTGGAACTCTGCAGATCCTCAAGGGTTACCTTAGGTCTCTGTGCTGCCTCTATGATTAATGCCCTCCTTGCCCGGTCCGTGAGTTTTGGTGTGCGGCCGTGTTTTGGCAGGTTTGCTGTTGTGCCATGTTCTTTCCATTTGGTTATGATAGATTTGATGTTGCTCCTAGGGATCATCAAAGATTTGGATATTTTTTAAAACCTAACCCTGGCTTGTACTTCTCAACAAAAGGTGTGTATATGTAATGACAGATCATGTGACACTTAGATTGCACACAGGTGGACATCATTTCACTAATTATGTGACTTCTGAAGGTAATTGGTTGCACCAGAGCGTTTTATGGCCTGGTGCAAAGGGGGTGAATACATACACACATGCCAATTATCGATTTTTTATGTCCGAAAAATAGTTTTATGTATATGTATTTTCTAATTTTACTTCACAAACTTAGACTATTGTGTTCTGATCCATCACATATAATTCAGATTAAAAAAACATTGAACTAAAGGCTGTAATGTAACAAAATAGGTAAAAAGCCAAGGGGTTGAATACTTTTGCAAGGCACTGTATGTTCAAAGATTTAAATGGTTCTGTTGGTAATGATCAGCCTGGGTTTCTTCCTTTTTGAGATTTTTAAAGGTGGTCAGGGCTGTTATTTGCTGAGGTTTTAGTCTATTTTTTTACCCCTCGTGCTTTAGTGCACAGGGTGCCTATTGGTTTCATATCACTCATTAATTTGCTCTAAACTTTCAAGAGTTCTGTAGTACATTACCTGGATAGTAGGTAGTTTTGGTTATGAGTTATTGGAAAGTTTATATATCCAGGCTACATTTATGGGTTGAATAGTTTGGGAAAATTATGTCTAGTTTTTGTAGATGTGGGGGTTTCACATTATGATAAACAGATTTTTCAACATTTCATTAATATTATCAACAATGTACAATCTTTAAAGCTGAGTTCCACCCATTTAAAAGTCAGCAGCTACAAAAAGTGTAGCTGCTGACTTTTAATAATCATAAACTCACCTGTCCCACGGTCCAGCGATGCGGGCGCAAGAAGCCCCGCTCCTCTCCCCCTCCTCTCTGCGGCGCCGGCATTGGTACTGTGGGCGCCCGGCTGTGGCTTCACAGCCGGTAGCGCACTGCGCATGCGTGAGCCGCGCTGCATGCTGTGATTGGCCAGGCAGTCTTCTGGGACCTGTGACATGTCCCAGAAGATTGCAGTGAGGGAGGGGGGAGAGGTGATTTTCCTTCCGGCGCCACGGCGCCAGGGAGGAAGTGGGAGCTGGGTGCCTGTAAAAACAGGGTACCCACTCCTCCCCCAAAAAAATGACATGCCAAAAGTGGCATGTCAGGGGGTCACCTAAACCTTAAAGCGGAAGTTCCATTTTTGGGTGGAACTCCACTTTAAAACATGAATTTTATTAGAACTGCAAGGGATATAGCAAAAGATGAGCTATAGCAAATTGTTTTATGAGATACTGTTAATCCATCCAACCACCATTCTTATTCTAATTCTAAATCTTTCTTTAACCACTTCAATACTGGGCACATTCCCCCCTTCCTGCCAAGGCCAATTTTCAGCTTTCAGCACTGTCACACTTTGAATGACAATTGTGTGGTCATGCAACTCTGTACCCAAATTAAATTTTTATCAATTTCTTCCCAGAAATAGAACTTTCTTTTGGTGGAGCACTTTGCAAGGGGGGAAGGCTTTGTAAGGTGCCCTACCAAGGCATATTTTCCCCATGTTGTGGGGACAAGGTCCTCCTCTCCACATCCCTTTTTTTGTGGGAATCCCTTTATATTAGGGGGCCTACAGGAAAAAAGTACTAAGTACATTAGTACCCATTATTACTTATTACCTTAAAAACGTTACAAAACACAAAGTTGTTTATCCGAAAAAAAGTTAACAAAGTCTCCAAAATTAAGTTCAACATCAACTATGTCTTCCAGCAGTGTAGCTCATGATGACCAATTTTCAATAATGTTTTCTAACCACAAGGATGATCTGCCCACCCATTGTTTTTGACTCGTCTGAGTATTTATCTCACTAGACAATGTGTTTTGAGTTTGGATTTACATTGAGGGACATTGATTGCTATTTTTGAAAGGTGGAGTCTTTTATTAAATGACTAAGTCTAAGGTGTTGGTGCATCTTAACTATTTCTGGAAACACGGGTACAACTTCAGATTGTTCAATTAAGCTTTGAAAATAAAACCTGGATGCTGATTGCTTTTTATACGGAACTGAACCCGATTTTGCACTCTCTAGTTTTAGTAAATCCACTCCAATGGGCCACTAATTGAAATAACTTTCCTGCTTAATAAAATCTGAATGAATTGTGGGAATTATGTGTCCTGTTTCACAGATAGTTATATTGGCCAGCTAAGGGCTTGAACCCACCTGATAAGGTTGGACCTCTCATTTTATCTTACATAACATGTACAGTATCTCACAAAAGTGACTACACCCCTCACATTTTTGTAAATATTTTATTATATCTTTTCATGTGACAACACTGAAGAAATGACACTTTGCTGCAATGTAAAGTAGTGAGTGTACAGCTTGTATAACAGTGTAAATTTGCTGCCCCCTCAAAATAACTCAACACACAGCCATTAATGTCTAAACCGCTGACAACAAAAGTGAGTACACCCCAAGTGAAAATGTCCAAATTGGGCCCAATTAGCCATTTTCCCTCCTCGGTGTCATGTGACCCATTAGTGTTACAAGGTCTCAGGTGTGAATGGGAGGCAGATGTGTTAAATTTGGTGTTATCGCTCTCACTCTCTCATACTGGTCACTGGAAGTTCAACATGGCACCTCATGGCAAAGAACTCTCTCCGAGGATCTGAAAAAAAGAATCTACATAAAGATGGCCTAGGCTATATGAAGATTGCCAATACCCTGAAACTGAGATGCAGCACAGTGGCCAAGACCATACAGCGGTTTAACAGGACAGGTTCCACTCAGAACAGGCCTCTCCATGGTCTACCAAAGAAGTTGAGTGCACGTGCTCAGCATCATATCCAGAGGTTGTCTTATGAGTGCTGCCAGCATTGCTGCAGAGGTTGAAGGGTGGGGGGTCAGCCTGTCAGAGCTCAGACCATACACACTGCATCAAATTGGTTTGCATGGCTGTTGTCCCAGAAGGAAGCCTCTTCAAAAGATGATGCACAAGAAAGCCCGCAAACAGTTTGCTGAAGACAAGCAGACTAAAAACATGGATTACTGGAACCATGTTCTGTGTCTGATGAGACCAAGATAAACTTATTTGGTTAAGATGGTGTCAAGCATGTGTGGCAGCATCCAGATGAGAAGTACAAAGACAAGTGTGTCTTGCCTACAGTCAAGCATGGTGGTGGGAGTGCCATGGTCTGGGGCTGCATGAGTACTGCCAGAACTGGGGAGCTACAGTTTATTGAGGGAACCATGAATGCCAACATGTACTGTGACATACTGAAGCAGAACATGATCCCCCTCCAAGACGACCACTGCCTTGCTAAAGAATTTGAGGGTAAAGGTGATGGACTGGCCAAGCATGTTTCCAGCCCTAAACCCTATTGAGCATCTGTGGGGCCTCCTCAAATGGAAGGTGGAGTAGCTCAAGGTCTCTAACATCCACCAGCTTCGTGATGTTGTCATGGAGGAGTGGAAGAGGACTCCAGTAGCAAACTGTGAAGTTCTGGTGAACTCCATGCCCAAGAGGGTTAAGGCAGTGCTGGAAAATAATGGTGGCCACAAAAAATATTGACACTTTGGGCCCAATTTGGACATTTTCACTTAGGGGTATACTCACTTTTGTTGCCAGGGGTTTAGACATTAATGGCTGTGTTGTGTTATTTTGAGGGGACAGCAAATTTACACTGTTATTCAAGCTGTACACTCACTATTTTACATTGCAGCAATTTCTTCAGTGTTGTCACATGAAAAGATATAATAAAATATTTATAAAAATGTGAGGGGTGTACTCACTTTTGTGAGATACTGTACATCTGTCTTGTGTCTATACCTAATTTCATCAGTAAAAGAAGAATGCACAGTTTGTTTCTTGTTAGATTATTAGTGGTTTAGGTACATTCCTGTTATGCTTGTTGTTAGCACATTCATTAATCTTTTACACTTATGAAACTTCACCGTTGTCTTCTGTTCTAGGCATTATAAACCTAAATACTGATGGCATGATATGGATGTAGCAGAAACCTAATTAATGGTAACTTATGCCATAAATCTTATCAAGTTTGCCTTCAAGTCTCATTCAAATGTAAACAAAAGAGAAAATAATAGATATCATCTAAAGGGAACTTTTACATAAATGCAAACTGTAATACCAGTTCAAAATTTTTTATTGTAGGTGGGTAAAGCACCTAGGAAACATACTGAGAAAACCCATAAAACGGGTTATTGAAGTAGGGTGACCTCATGATTGGACCTGGTTTTGATAGCCTATATTACAGTAAAACATGTAATACTGATGCAATATTGTATGTGAGTGCATTATTTCAACATTCTAACTGTCTACAGAGAAAAACAACAGTGAATGCCACACAAAGAAAATTGGTTAGCTGCACTGAAATGGTCTGACCTTTTTCCTAAGGCCAGCCATAGACGGGTCAAATCTTGGCCGGTTCTGCAGGGACCGGCCGAGATTCGATCATGTGTAGGCAGGCTGAATATACTAAGTTGATGGGCAGGCTGAATGTACCAAGTTGATCGATCGATCAACTTGGGTAAAACCAGCCTGCCGGATTCACTTGTGATTATCACTATCCCAGATAGCAATCAATTGTGCTTGCTGCAAGTTTGGAAAATGACTTGCTAGACTTGCCAGGCTCCACAAGTTTGTTGCACAATTGCAGCAAGTCTACATTGCATGACTTCAGATCAACTTTCTTTGCAAACAATATGCAAGTCTGCTGCAAGTTCTGGTTCAGTTATGCTGTGCAATAGTCATCCCACCACAGGGTTCACTGTGGCTGAATTTTCATGCTGTAGACTTGCAGAGCTCTTGCTGTAGACTCACCAATGCAACTTTGCTCTAAATAGAGACCTGCCTCGAAAAATTGCTACAAATTGGAAAAGTGTCATCTAGAACTTGTGCTTCAATTGCTCTGCAGGTGTACAACTTGCCAGTGAAAATGTGCAGCAATTTAACAGACTTACAATTCAACACTGCCACAAATTTGTGGCAAGTTATCCTTGCTATCTGGGAAGGATAGCCTATCCTTTCTTCCTCCTTTTGCCTCCTTGCTCAGTTCATACAAGTGGCTGGATTTTCAATTAGAGAGAGGAACCCTGAAGGCTGTGCTCTCTCTTTAGAAAACTGATGTGAAGAAAGTGCTCTGTGATGTCAGTGTCATGGGAATGAACCTTGTGTTGAAAAAGATTTAGGGCATCAGTCTAAAAACTTACAAACTTCCAATGATTATTGATGTCATAAGATCTCAGTGACATTTTTGACGGTATGTATGGTCATGTTCATATATGGTCAATGATGTCACCCATGAGAACTTACCCCTTTGTTATGTGTCAGTGGGTAGTGCTTTTTAGCGGGTCAGTGAGCATCATGATGGATGTGGATCTACTTTGCTGGATGATGTGATTAAAAAGGGATGTACATCTTGGGACTTTTTTTAACTGATTCCTGGTCGCCCACCGTACATATACTGCGGCAGGGTGGCCCGGCTACACAACATCACGTACCTGTACGTGATTTTCTGCACGCGGTGTAGGGGGTGCCGCTCCCTCTGTGATTGGACACAGCAGGAGCCAATCAGCGGGTTCGGTGGCTGCGATGGCCGCCACGACCTACCGATCGTTCTGTGGAGAGACGGAGCAGTGGTGTGCCTATGTAAACAAGGCAAACCGCTGCTCGGTCAGAGAGCAGAAGAGATATCTTGTATTTCAGCTAAGCTGAATCACAATCTCTCTTTTCCTCCAGTGTATCAGTCCCCCACACAGTTAGAAAGTACCTCCCAGCGAACACATTTGACCCTTCGATCAACCCTGGTGTTAATCCCTTCCCTGCCAGTGTCATTTATACCGTAATCAGTACTTTTTTTAGCACTGATCACTGTATTGGTGTCACTGGTCCCCAAAAAGTGTCACTTAGTGTCCAATTTGTCTGCCGCAATGTCGCAGTCCCGCTAAAAATAGGTGATCGCCGCCATTACTAGTAAAAACAATCAAAAAAATAAAAAGTCCCTAGATATATTCCATAGTTTATAACTATAACTATTGCACAAACCAATCAATATATGATTATTGATATTTTGTATACCAAAAATATGTAGCAGAATACATATTGGCCTAAATTGATGAAGAAATTACATTTTTTTACATTTTTTTATTGGGAATGTTTTATAGCAGAAAGTAAAAAATATAGTTTTTTTTATTGTTGGTCTTTTTTTGTTTATAGCACAAAAAATAAAAACCGCAGAGGTGATCAAATACCACCATAAGAAAGCTCTGTTTGTGGGAAAAAAAGAAAATCTATTTTATTTGGGTACAGCATAACACAACGGCGCAATTGTCAGTTAAAGCAATGCAGTGCCGTATCGCAAAAATGGCCTGTTTAGGAAGTGGGTAAATCCTTCCAGGGCTGAAGTGGCTAAATTATTAAATAACTTATCAAAAATTATGTGTGTTTCAATTAACACTATACATTTCTTTGTGAATGAGAAAGGGTACTGGGGGGGTGGTGGGTTGTATTTGCATCTGGGGGACCCTTTTTGTTATAGAGGAGTTCCAGATCTTGGCCCCCCCCCCAAACTGTAAACCCCCACAACCACTGGGCCAGGGTTATGGGGAAGAGGCCCTTTTCCTCATCAACATGGGGACAAGGTGCTTTGCCAAGGTAGCCTCAATGTTGAGGGCATGTAGCTTGGTATGGTTCAAGAGGTGCACGTTCATCTTCTCCCCCTTTCAGTGAACACCCTGCACTCAATGATGATACGCCACTGCACTGTACATTGATTATTGATATACAGTATATGTTATTTTTAGGGGGGGTATTAGCATTACAGAGCCAAACTTTATAATAATTTTTAATATTTGGTGGAGTTTACTAAGTGCAGGCTGGACACATTGTGAGGAAGGGTTTATTACAGAGCAGGAGTAAAAAATTGACAAAAACTAACCAAGACAGGCCTTGGTTGCTAGGATAACCGTTGACATTGTGTGCTCACCCCAACCCCAGCTTTCAGAAAAGGACAGAACTTCCCTCATTCAGACTTGCTTTGCCCCCAGTTCTTGCCTTGTTGTGTAAGGTGGGGGCACATTAGTGTCAGTGGAAGGAATAGTGCCCCAAGACTTTACTTTTCATGGATGTTAGTGGCCAAAACAGTAGGCACCTCTCTGGACAAGCTGCCAGCAGCTGAAGGACCCCCGATCTCCCTTACATGTGTGTGTGTGTGTGTGTGTCATGGCAACGGGTGCAACCAAACTGAATATCTGAGAGGAGCCCAGAAATGGAGGTCTCAGCAGAGGGAGAGCCACACATCACCCAAAATGTGACAGTAAGAGACAGACATTCATCCCTCACTGAACCCCACTGCCCCCCAATCTACCCCACTCCCCCCAATCCACCCCACTGCCCCCCAATCTACCCCACTCCCCCCCATCCACCCCACTGTCCCCCCAAGACACCCCACTGTCTCCCCAATACACCCCACTCCCCCCCCAATACACCCCACTGCCCCCCAATCTACCCCACTGCCCCCCAATACAGCCCACTGCCCCCAATCTACCCCACTCCCCCCAATCCACCCCACTGTCCCCCAATCTACCCCACTGCCCCCCCAATCTACCCCACTTCCCCAATCCACCCCACTGCCCCCCCAATCTACCCCACTGCCCCAATCTACCCCACTCCCCCAATCCACCCCACTGCCCCCAATCTACCCCACTGCCCCCCAATCTACCCCACTGCCCCCAATACACCTCACTGCCCCCCAATTTACCCCACTGCCCCCAATCTACCCCACTGTCCACCAATCTACCCCACTGCCCCCCCAATCCACCCCACTCCCCCCAATCCACCCCACTGCCCACCAATCTACCCCACTGCCTCCCCAATCCACCCACTGCCCCCCAATCCACCCCACTGCCCCCCAATCCACCCTACTCCAACAACTACCCCCCCGTGCACCCCACTGCCCCCCCAAACCACCCCACTCCCCACCAATCCACCCCACTCCCACCATTCACCCCACTCCCCCCATCCACCCCACTCACCCCAATCTACCCCACTCACCCAAATCCACTCCACTCTCCCCAATCCACCCCACTCCCCCCATCCACCCCACTCACCCCAATCCACCCCACTCACCCCAATCCACCCCACTGCCCCCATCCACCCCACTCTCCCCAATCCACCCTACTCTCCCCAATCCACCCCACTCACCCCAATCCACCCCACTCACCCCCAATCTACCCCACTGCCCCCATCCACTCCACTCACCCCAATCCACCCACTCCCCCCCAATCTACCCCACTGCCCCCATCCACCCCACTCCCCCCAATCTACCCCACTGCCCCATCCACCCCACTCTCCCCCAATCCAACCCACTTCCCCATCCAACTCACTGTTCCCCAATCCACCCCACTGCCCCCCCCATCTACCCCACTCATCCCAATCCACCCCACTTCCCCCATCCACCCCACTTCCCCCATCCACCTCACTGCAACCCAATCCACCTCACTGTTCCCCAATCCACCCCACTACCCCAAAAGAGAACAAGCTGTCCTGCAGATGTAGCAGTTACAGAGCTGAGACAAACCATTTACCACTGACAGGGTTGCTTACACTGATCAGCTTTTATATTTCCATGTAAAACCTTTATTCCAAAAGAAATGAAAACTGTTGCTATAACTACTTGTGTAACTGCAGTGTGAGCTGGAGTTTGGCTTTAATTTGTTGGTGTATCTAAATCTGATAGTACATCTAACACTGCCCTCAATCCAGATTAACAATGCTGTTGTGTGCTGTGCCCCTGTGCTCCTTCCTCCAGAGTGGGGGCACTCTAATGCAGGAGGTGTGTTACTGGCCAGATCAACAGGTGAAAACAGAGGGGGGAAAAAGCCTGAAAAAGAAAACTAATGCAGAAACCATATCTAAGAATTGGTGTGCTGCAATATACTGTATTACATTTTAATTTTGGGTTTAATACCGCTTTACAGTGGGCAAGATGACGGGGCATTTCCAATAGTCCTGTACAGTTTCTCTTGTTCTCATACAGTTAAGTAAAAAAATAATGTCATACTAGGACAGGAAGTGTGTTACTGGCAGAAAGTACATGAAATCCCCACATTGAAGGACTGATTAGCTGCAATATACACTCACCGGACACTTTATTAGGTACACCTTGCTAGTTCCAGGTTTTTGCCTTCAGAACTGCCTTAATTCTTCATGACATAGATTCAACAAGGTGTTGGAAACATTCATCAGAGATTTTGGCTCATATTAACATGATAGCATCACGCAGTTGCTGCATATTTGTAGGTGGCATATCCGTGATGGGAAACTTTCGTTCCACCAAATCCCAAAGGTTCTCTATTGGATTGAGTTTTGGTGACTGTGGAGGCCATTGGAGTACAGGGACCTCATTGTCATGTTCAAGAAACCAGTGGTGAGATGATTTGAGCTTTGTGACATGGTGCATTATCCTGCTGGAAGGAGCCATCAGAAGATGGGTACACTGTAGTCATAAAGGGATGGACATGGTCAGCAACAATACCCAGGGTAGCTGTGGCATTTAAAAGATGCTCAGTTGGTACTAAGAGGCCCAAAGCTTGCCAAGAAACTATCCCCCACACCATTACACCACCAGCCTGAACCATTGATACAAGGCAGGATGGATCAATGCTTTCATGTTGTTTACACCAAATTCTGACCCGACCATCTGAATGTCACAGCTAAAATCGAGACTCATCAGACCAGGCAATGTTTTTCCAATCGTCTATTGTCCGATGTTGGTGAGCCTGTGCAAATTGTAGCCTCAGTTTCCTGTTCTTAGCTAACAGGAGTGGCACCAGGTGTGGTCTTCTGCTGCTGTAGCCCATCTGCTTCAAGGTTTAATGCGTTGTGCATTCAGAGATGGTATTCTGCATACCTTGGCTGTAACGAGTGGTGATTTGAGTTACTGTAGCCTTTCTATAATCTCAAACCAGTCTGCCCATTCTCCTCTGACCTCTGACATCAACAAGGCATTTGTGTCCACACAACTGCCGCTCACTGGATATTTTCCATTTTTCTGACCATTCTCTGTAAACCTCAGAGATGGTTGTGCATGAAAATCCCAGTAGATCAGCAGCTTTTGAAATACTCAGAACAGCCCGCCTGGCACTAACAGCATGGACAGTACATGTGGCTGAGACTTTCTCTCTCCACTTTCTCCTTCCAGGGTTTCAAAGTCAACAACCTAGGGACAGGAAGTGCATACATAATATATTTACAGGCATTTACAAACTCTGACAGTAGTGGGCAACAGATTCCTACATGTGTTAACATATAATGCAATAATGCAATAATGCACATAAGTGTGATTTGGCACTGAAAGCGGAACTTCACCCAAAAACTCAAGTTCTGCTTTTCTCCCAAATATCCTTTTTAACCTTTTTTGCTGCAAGCGCCGTTTTTTTTTTTTTTTTGCACACGTTTAAAAAATAATTTTAGCCCTGAAGATTATGTAAAACCCCCAAACATTATATATTTTCTGAAAGCAAACACCCTAGAAAATAAAATAGTGCAAGTTTCAATTTTTTATTTAATACAATATTACTACAGTCTAGGAAATGCAAAATTTCAGTAAAAAGCACACTAAAGTGAATTTTAGGGTAAACAAACCCAATAAACGACCCACATTTTTGGTAAAATATAAAAGATGAGGTTGCATCAAATAGATACCCAACATGTCAGAACTTAAATTTGTGTGTGCTCGTGAAGTGGAGACAAACTTCAGTACCCTATATTTCCATAGGCGACGCTTCAAAAGCCCCCTATAAGTAATCAATTTGGAGGTCTGGTGCTAGAATGATTGTTCTAACTCCTGCGCGCGTGGCGATCTGTAACATGTGTATCACAATCAATGTTTTCACGCATAGGCACCCACGACGGATCCGCTTACATTTGTTTGTGTATATGTGTTATACGTTTGTATATGTGGAGGTTGGGGGGGCCTCAAAACATTATTTTTTTTGGGGGGGGGGATTATATGTGCTTGGGTGTAACTTCAATTTTTTGCAATAAAAATATAATTTCTTTACTTAACTTTTTTATTTTTCATCACATGTGTGATTTGTAGGTGACAGGTTCTCCTAAAAGACCCTGCATGTCTCCTCTGGGCTCCACTGAATGTTTTTCAATGCAGATCGCATTGCTTTCTGGTTAGTCAGGGACACTGAGAGGCTGACTCGGAAGGGACGTCAGTGACGTCGCTTTCCAGGTCACAGAAATTAGAGGAGGAGAGCAGACATGTGTCCGCTTTTCTCCTTCCCACCCCAGCTGCCAGCAACCACCATGAAAGGCAGGAGTCTGCCTGTCAGTTTTACACACAATCCCGATGGCTTCAGCCACTGGATTGTGTGTGAAATCTTCCGCTGTCGGATGTAGCAGTGAAAGGGTTAAGCATGACAGTTCACAGAACAATACAATACAAAATTCCCCAGCACACTTACCAGTTAGCCAGCAAAATAAAAAGTCTAAACTGTTTTAACAATTTACGTTAGGTTTACATTATATATAAACAGTTTTTGCAAATATATGTGAAGCCGCACTGCCACGTCAAGGCCCCTCTACAAAGTGCGGTCCCTAACTCTACTCTAACGTAATTTTCAAATTGAGACATATATAGCAATAATTGTACTGAGTGTCTAAACTAGTTCAAGAATGTTGTTAAGACAGAGGTTTTTGTTGCATATATTTGCACTCATATGTGAAGACCCAAAGAGCTCCCAGAATGGGACATGCTGCTATCATACAATGGTGAAAACAGAGCCTTATGGCTTACGCTTGTCACAGTAACACCTTGCTATACTACGCATACTGATCTCAAACCTTCCCTAAGGCTCCATTCACATTTGTACAACTCCAAAGTAGCTCAGCTTTGGAGTGCTACTTTGATGCAACTCCGACGCAACTTTGGTTGCATATGACTTGGATGTGACTTTGGCTTTGACCAAAGATTACGGACAACTGTTGCATGTAAAACATTCAGGTATGACTTTCATGAAACTTTTACGGGTTAACATTTATGTCTATGGACTAACAAAAGAAATGGGTTGATTGGCGCTACCTGGAAAATCTAAATGCTAATGCATATTCAGGAAAAAACCATAGAAGGTAGTTTTATATTAGTACAGTATTACACACCAATGCTCATATCATCACAGTCAGTAGTTAAGAGGAATACCCCGGTGACTGGTAGGAATGGGTAAGAGGGGTCCTAGAATCCCTAAACAATATAATATAGTTGAGTGTTTTTATTGTATATATAAAAATAAAAATAAAAAGGTAGGCATGGTGGTATATAGGTAGATTGCCTAAGTTGGTACAGTGTATTGACAGAGATATTCCACTCTGTATGTATTGATATGCACTGTGACAACTATATAGAGCAAAGGCAAGCAATCAACCAGTTAGGTACACTCTAAATTATACCAACCACACAGATGCAACTTAAATTATACAATAAGGCTAGAACATAGCATATGCTACAGTGAATATATCAAAGAGATGTATAATAGTCCCATAGGTTTATATCTGCATCAACCACATCCATATGTGTACATAAAACAAGGATAAAGTGTGAGCCATATGGGTACATTACAACTCATATAGTGAAGCCTGGACCCAGCATATGCTGCAATAATGAAATCAAAATGGTGTACAATAGTCCCATAAGCTTATGTCTGCATCAGGTCAGGATCTCCCAGGGGTGACTTTAGTGCTTAAAATGTTGCCAGGTGACTTTTGTGCTCCCCCTTCTGATTTCCTACTCACCGACTCCTGGTACCCCTGCAGGGGTAATGGGCATGTAATGCTTTAACTGGAGATCGCTGCTCCCTGTTGTTTGCGGTGGATGCCTAGGGTATATCCTGGCTGATGGAGGTACTGCAATGCCCTCATGCATCAAAAACATAAGAAAAGGGCTTCCATAGTGTGATAACGTAAAAAAAGTCCCTTTATTTATAAAAGCATATAACAAAACAAATATCCCAAAAAGCTGTATATTCCTACCCAGTTGTACACTGGGGCAGGATAACAACGATTCCCGGCAGAAAAAACAAAGTAGAAACCACTAAAAACAGAATGTGTATCGAGATGGGATGCCGGCAGCTGTGCGCTCCACCTGCATTCCACCCACTCGTAAACATGGAAGTGACGTAGTGTGCGTGGTTCCGTCGTACGCGTTTCGTCATTTGACGTCCTCAGCGACGGTACCACGCTACTGCACACTGTGTGTTTATATGAGGAGAGCGTCCATGTCTGTCCCGCCCCTTTGGATATAGGCAGCCAATAGAGTCAATTGCATATATATTCCCTGGGAGATCTGGATGGTCATGTATTCCGTCAGGGGGAACGGAGTTAGATATCTATATGACGAATGAATATTTGGAAAGAAATTATTATAATAGATGTCATGGTGGCGCTTTCCCCTATGTTCATATTATAATGGAATACACATATATAATTTATAAAATTGGGAGACTCCCCCTGCTGGTAGGTAGATGGTATAACATACACCAAGACAGAACAGTACTCTCAGATATCATTATATAAAATAGATAATACAAATTAAAAAATGAAAATTAAAAAAATGGGTCAAAATAAATATAAAGATGAACAAGAGGTAAAAATAAGGGATGAAAATAACATTAAGGCATACAGGTTTACCTTACGATAATTAATAATTAAAACAGTTTTTAGAATAAGCACATTTTTATAACACAGCTTATCATCAAGGGGGACACACCCCTATTTTTTACTGTACATCCAGAGACATATACAACGTATTAACCTTTGTATATGGTTTACACTATAGGTCAGGTTTCCTAGCATGGTGCTCTCCTTTTACAAAAACATACATCACCATCGGACTAATATTTTCACCTTCCTTAACATTACTAGTGATGGTAATATTTAAGGCCAATAAAGTTCTAGTTGCCTTATGTTATATGGGAAAATGGTATGTAGGTATAAGAATATACCCCCTTTCCACACACAACTATTTGTCTAAACATGTAACATAATTTGTTCCTGCTAGTGCCAGCTATTTGTTTTATCTCTGGCATTCCATATAAGTGTATGGCTAATGGTGCATTTTAAATACCCCTGTTTTAATTACTAATTATCGTAAGGTGAACCTGTATGCCTTAATGTTATTTTCATCCCTTATTTTTACCTCTTGTTCATCTTTATATTTATTTTTTAATTTTAATTTTTTAATTTGTATTATCTATTTTATATAATGATATCTGAGAGTACTGTTCTGTCTTGGTGTATGTTATACCATCTACCTACCAGCAGGGGGAGTCTCCCAATTTTATAAATTATATATTATATATGTGTATTCCATTATAATATGAACATAGGGGAGAGCTCCACCATGACGTCTATTATAATAATTTCTTTCCAAATATTCATTCGTCATATAGATATCTAATTCCGTTCCCCCTGACGGAATACATGACCATCCAGATCTCCCAGGGAATATGTATGCAATTGACTCTATTGGCTGCCTATATCCAAAGGGGCAGGACAGACATGGACACTCTCCTCATATAAACACACAGTGTGCAGTAGCGTGGTACCGTCGCTGAGGACGTCAAATGACGAAACGCGTACGACGGAACCACGCACACTACGTCACTTCCGTGTTTACGAGTGGGTGGAACGCAGGTGGATCGCACAGCTGCCGGCATCCCCCATCTCGACACACGTTCTGTTTTTAGTGGTTTCTACTTTGTTTTTTCTGCCTGGAATCGTTGTTATCCTGCCCCAGTGTACAACTGGGTAGGAATATACAGCTTTTTGGGATATTTGTTTTGTTATATGCTTTTATAAATAGAGGGACTTTCTTTACGTTATCACACTATGGAAGCCCTTTTCTTATGTTTTTGATGCATGAGGGCATTGCAGTACCTCCATCAGCCAGGATATACCCTAGGCATCCACCGCAAACAACAGGGAGCAGCGATCTCCAGTTAAAGCATTACATGCCCATTACCCCTGCAGGGGTACCAGGAGTCGGTGAGTAGGAAATCAGAAGGGGGAGCACAAAAGTCACCTGGCAACATTTTAAGCACTAAAGTCACCCCTGGGAGATCCTGACCTGATGCAGACATAAGCTTATGGGACTATTGTACACCATTTTGATTGGTTGTAATGTACCCATATGGCTCACACTTTATCCTTGTTTTATGTACACATATGGATGTGGTTGATGCAGATATAAACCTATGGGACTATTATACATCTCTTTGATATATTCACTGTAGCATATGCTATGTTCTAGCCTTATTGTATAATTTAAGTTGCATCTGTGTGGTTGGTATAATTTAGAGTGTACCTAACTGGTTGATTGCTTGCCTTTGCTCTATATAGTTGTCACAGTGCATATCAATACATACAGAGTGGAATATCTCTGTCAATACACTGTACCAACTTAGGCAATCTACCTATATACCACCCTTCCTACCTTTTTATTTTTATTTTTATTTTTATTTTTATATATATACAATAAAAACACTCAACTATATTATATTGTTTAGGGATCCTAGGACCCCTCTTACCCATTCCTACCAGTCACCGGGGTATTCCTCTTACCTACTGACTGTGATGATATGAGCATTGGTGTGTAATACTGTACTAATATAAAACTACCTTCTATGGTTTTTTCCTGAATATGCATTAGCATTTAGGTTTTCCAGGTAGCGCCAATCAACCCATTTCTTTTGTTAGTGCATATACGGTAGCAGAGTATCCTCTGCGAGTGCTCTGCGTAGGGGAGGCAGCAACCTGTTCTCTTACCATATAGGCCCATCTTAAGCGCAGTTTTTTTACGTGCTACTGATTTATGTCTATGGCCCTCAAGTTGCATGAAAGTTGGACGAAATTAGTGCATGAACTACTTTCACGTCACTGCAACTTTTAGTTGCACATATAGGAATGGTTATCATTGGAAAACATGGGGGATGACTTGTCATCCGACACTGATGTCCAAAGTCGGATGACAGGTATGAATGTATACTTATAGCCTGTCCAACATACACCTGAAAAAAAAGTAGCAAACCCCCCTATAGCTGATCCAAAAAAGTAACAGCCTCCAATTTTAGCTAATCCAACACACAACTAAGAATAAAATACTGACCTCCAACCTTTCCTTATAGCCAGCCCAACACACTCCTAAAAAAAGTACCAGCCCAGTCCAACCTCCCCCTATAGCTGATCCAACACACACCTAAAGAAAAAGTACCATCCTCCAACCCCCTATAGCTTATCAAGCACACTCCCGAAAAAAGTACCAGCTTCCAACCTCCAGTTTTAGATAATCCAACACACACCTAAAAAAATACTGGTCTCAAACCTCCCCCTATGGATAGCCCAACACACGCCTAAATAAAAGTACCAGTCTCCAACCTTCCCCTATAGCTGATCCAAGACACACGTAAAAAATACTGGCCTCCAACCTCCCTTGTGAACTTGCCAGTTTACCAGAAGGATGAGCACTAGTACTGGCTTTCTGCTCCATACGAGAGCCCTGCGGTTCTTGCACCTCAACAACAGAAGGTCGGGTACGCCTGACCTTAGCAGAGATCACTACTCTGTCATCAGAGCTATCTGTTAGAGTGCCACTGCTGTCTACTGATTCGTATTCTGAACCTGAATCTGACAGATGGGTGACTTCCTCTTCACTCTCATCTGTCATGCTCAGAAACTTGTAGGCTTCTTCACTAGTGTACCTCCGATTGGACATTTTGGCCTCTAAATTTACTGGTACAACTAGTGCGACTCACAGGCAAAAAAAAGAGCACCTGATTGTCAGAGCCTGCTTCAATCACTACCAAAAAAACTGTTAGCGTTCTCAGGGATCAGGCCTGACTCTGCGAATGCTGCAGTTATGTGTGTTGAGTTTTGTAAGTGACAGTGATCGATTGATACTGCCCTTGGGTGGGCTGGGCTGGGCGGAGGGGCTAAACGCAGGTGCTAGCAGGTATCTGGGCTGATCCCGCTAACGCCACATTTTTGGGAACCCTAAACTACTGGTGACGCTAATATAGTTCTGATCAGATCAAAGATATTGATCTGTTCAGACTCTATACCTCTAAGGGAGGTGTATGGTGCGTGCGTGGATGCTAGCGCTACTGGCACTAATCTGACGCTGCCTGGGGCTGACGCTAACCCTAACTGATGCTAAAACGTAACTGATGTCACCCGCCCGGTGATCAGGGGGTTAAACCTTTATTGGGTAATATACGGCGGGTACCCTGATGCTATAAAAACAAACTAACTAACCAGCATCACCCATGACACTAATACGGTGATCACTGGTGATAGGGGGTGAAAGGGTTAACTGGGGGCAATCAAGGGGTTAAACCTTTATTAGGGGGGTACCCTAAAGCTACCTGGGCCTACTACTAACTGCCACTAACTGCCCTAACGCTGATTGAAGTCAAAAGTGACACCAATGCAGTGATCAGTGAAAAATCTGAAAACTGCACTTGGTGACACTCACAGAAAGTTAAGGGGTTAACTGGGGGGCAGTTGGTAGGTGAAAACTATGCCTACATGTACTGGTGTTAGTGTAGTGTTGGTGCAATTCACAATCAGATGTGCTCCTCCTCTCTCTGGAACTGAAAAGAATTCCAGGTGAGCAGATGACATCACTACCCCTGCCTGTGTTTACACTTACATGCAGGGGAAGCATTTCATTCGCCAGAACTGATCATCAGGTCTAGGCCAGAAATCATTGGCCTGGACCTGAAGATTGATCGGTTCTGGAACGAATAAAAAAAATACTGGCCTCCAACCTCCCCTTATAGCCAGTCCAACACACGCCTAAATAAAAGTACTAGCCTCCAACCTCCCCCTATAGCTGATCACAGACACACCTTAAAATAAATACTGACCTCAAACCTCCCCTTATAGCCAGTCCAACTAGATAAAAGAACAAGCCTCCAACCATAGCTGATCCAACACACACCTAAAATACCGGCCTCCAACTTCCCCCTATAGCCAGTCCAATACATGCCTAATAATAATACCAGCCTTCGAACTCCACATATAGCTGGGTCAACACATGACTGAAAATAAGTACAAGCCTCCAACCTCCCTCTATAGTCAGTCTAACTAACATACACCTGAAAAAAAGTATCAGCACTCCCCTCCCCCTCCCCTCTGCTACCTTATTCATGGAAGACAGGAAACATGACAGGTCCAGACAAAGGGTGGAACTTTTCATGTTAAAGACAGATGATTGATTGCTGGGACCTCCCCGCTGTCTAGTAACCAATCACCCTCTTCTTAACATGAAAAGTCCAGCCCTTTGTTCGGACCTGTCATGTTTCCTGTCTTGCGTGAACAAGGTGGCAGAGGGTAGTGCAAGTGCTGCGATCTTATGGAAGGGGCAGTCCGCAGGCCAGGTAAATCACCCTGGCGGGCCGTATTTGGCCTGCAGGCCATAGTTTGAGGACCCCTGCTATAGCCAGTCCAATATATGCTTGAAAAAAAATGCCATCCTCCAACCTCCCCTTTTAGCTGGTCCATTACACATCTGAATAAAAATACTGACCGATAACCTCCCCTATAGCCAGTCCATCACACGCCTGAAAAAAATACCATCCTCCAACCTACCCCATAGCTGATCCAACACATGCCTAAAAACAAATTACTGGCCTCCAACCTCCCCCTATAGCCAGTCCAACACGCGCCTGAAAAAAAAATACCATCCTCCAACCTACCCTATAGCTGATCCAACACATGCCTACAAACAAAATACTGGCCTCCAACCTACTTTTATAGCCAGTCCAACACGTGCCTATATAAAAGTGCCAGCCTCCAATCATAGCTTATCCAACACAGACCTGAAAGAAACACTGGCCCCTGACCTCCCCCTATAGCCAGACCAATACATGCCTAAAAAATATACCAGCCCTTGACCTCCCCCTATAGCTGGCCCAACACATGACTGAAAATAAGTACAGGCCTCCAACTTCACTCTATAGTCAGTCTAACACACACCTGAAAAAAAGTATCAGCACTCCCCTCCACTCTGCTACCTTATTCACACAAGACAGGAAACATGACAGGTCCAGACAAAGGGTGGGACTTTTCATGTTAGAGGCAGGTGATTGATTGCTGAGACCTCCCCGCTGTCTAGTAACCAATCACCCGCTTCTAAACATAAAAAGTCCAGCCCTTTGTACGGAGCTGTCACGTTTCCTGTTTTGCGTGAATAAGGTGTCAGGGGGGAGGGGAGTGCAAGTGCTGCGATCTTATGGAAGGGGCAGTCTGCGGGCCTGGTAAACCACCCTGGTGGGCCGTAGTTTGAGGAGCCTTGCTAAAGTCCATCCAATATATGCTTAAAAAATTCCCTCCTCCAACCTCCCCTTTTAGCTGGTCTAATACACATCTGAATAAAAATACTGGCCTCTAACCTCCCCCTATAGCCAGTCCAACACATGCCTGAAAAAAATACTATCCTTCAACCTACCGTATGGCTGATCCAACACATGCCTAAAAACAAAATACTGGCTTCCAACCTCCCCCTATAGCCAGTCCAACACGTGCTTAAATAATAGGAACCATCCTCCAACCTCCCCATATAGCTGGTCCAGCACACACCTGAATAAAAATACTAGCCTCCAATCTCCCCTTATAGCCAGTTCAACACTTGCCTAAATAAAAGTACCAGTCTTAAACCTCCCCATGTAGCTATTCCAACACACCACTGGTGTAGATAAGTGGGGAGTGGGGTGGGGAGTGGGGTGGGAGGGGGGCAAACCCTAGTCCTGCAACATTTGCAGGTGGAGCTGATGATACCTGCGGCCTTTTAATTTCTCCCCATCTGCTGCTGGTGAAAGAGAACCCACAAAAAAGCTTCTGGTGCTTTTCTTTTAATTTGGGCTTCTGTTTTAGTATGTCAGGATCTATGATGTCCTCCATTGGCATCACTGTCGTCAGGTCTGGGGGGCACTGTGAAGAGAAGAAACATTATTAGTGAAGACTATGTACAATGATGGTCTTTCTATTAGAAATTGTTATGCACACTCAGAATATAGAAAGCAGAACATTGGACAATGTGTGATTCATATACTTACTGTGCTCATGGTAAATGGCGGGCTTACTTCTCCAGCCTCCAGTTCCACCCAGTCTACGCTCCTAAAAAATGGGTGGCTTCGCAGATCTTTAACAAGAATCTCTCTCGTTTTTGGACATTTGCGTAGGAGCTGTAAAAACATACAAAAAAATTGGTTATCCATGGTACAGAGGCAAGAACTATGCAATTCTACTTTTAGAACTCTTAAAAAAATAGCCATTCTTTTTTGCTGGCTACAGATGGTGTTTACTGACTATGTTCCCTATGAGGTCCTTGAGTTCCATATTGAAATCCTCTGGGAAAGTTGGACAATGGTAGCAGAGGAAGTATGCGTACACCTCATCTAACTCAGCATCTGAATCATTGTTTGAATCATCGTCTGCGTACACTTCATTGATGTCTGAGTCGGTGCCTGAGTCATTGTCTGAATCAGTTTCTGACTTGGCATCTGAATCATTGTCTGGATCGTCGTCTGAATTATTGCCTGGATCGTCGTCTGAATTATTGCCTGGATCGTCGTCTGAATTATTGCCTGGATCATTGTCTGAATCACTGCCTGGATCATTGTCTGGATCGTTGTCTGGATCGTCGTCTGAATCATTGCCTGGATCATCGTCTGAATCATTGCCTGGATCGGAATCTGAGTCATTGTCAGGATCGGCATCTGAATCAGTGCCTGAGTCCATGTCCAAGCTGTTGAATGGATAAGTGCCAATCGCCATCTTATAGACTATAACTCCCAGGGAGAAATAGTCAACAGCAAATCCATATGGCTGATTTAAATAGATCTGTGGAAATATCAAAAAGAGTAGAATGGTCAGTACTGATTGTTTTACTTACAAGAAGACAGGAATACCAAAATGATCCAATACTCACTTCTGGTGCGATGAATTGTGGAGTTCCAAGGAAGGAAGTCAGGGTTCGGGATCCATGCACCTCCGCTGCTGACAAGCCAAAGTCAGTGATTCTCACATGTCCGACGCTATCCAGCAGAATGTTTTCTGGTTTGAGATCCCGGTGTACAATCCCCCGGTTATGAAGGAACTGCAGGCCACAAAGGATCTCAGCAGTGAGAAATCTGATGGAGATATAGAAAAGATTATATATAAGATTATTATATTATATAAACATTTTGTATGGTAATCTAAGCCACAAAATGATAAATCATTTATCCCAACGCTTCAATTATCAGGCATTGTCATGTATGATTGTAATAACTAAATCAGGTTGAAATAAAATATTACCAGTAACGGTAGAGCATAGCACAATATATACATAGAAGTGTTTTTATATGGAGATTTGAAATTGTTGATTAATCTGTAGTAAATATGCTTTGCGAATTCTTACAAATAGTTTTTTGTGATAGTAATGGTGTCCAGATATGATTGAATGTGATTTTACAGTCTCTTCTAAAATGTATAATGGGCCAAAACAGAAAGCAACAAAAAAGCTTCCCCTCTCCATCCAATACTACAAAAAAAGTTTTACATTTATAGACAAACGTTAGAAAAAATGACAAGGACCCATTAGATATAAATCAAATTGATTCGTTGGCAGACCCCTGTATGATATAATTACTTATAAATTTGAAAGGAGATAGGTCAGGGATTGCCCAATCAGATGAAGGGTTGGAAGCTTCCATTGAATGATGAACTGGCCAATAATGGTTGGATTGGATTATAACAGTATGTATATGGACACACTGGGATTTTTTAAAACTGGTATACACAGAACCTGGTGCAGCTTTGCACAGTAACCAATCAGCTTCTAGGTTTTATTGCCAAAGCTTTCTGAAGCTACTATGCCCATCCGCACCAGATTCTGTGTGCACCGGTTTTAGTAAATCTCCCCCACTGCTACATCTGTAGATGCATCATGATAGATTATTCTCATGGTAAAATAGATTGTTTGGAATCAGTCTCAATAGAAGTTTGTTAAGATATGTCCAGTGCCTGAGATGTCTGTCCAGTGTGAGATTGTACATGTATAGGTAGAGCCTTGGTAGGACAGATGTACTGAAAGTCAGACCTTCCTGTTGGAATCACGTATCTAGGACAAGCCTACATTTTGATATGATCTATGTACAGTACTATGTTCTACCTCCATCCCAATTATCATGGTACCCTATTGTATCACTTATCTTTTATCTACCAAAAGCCTATGCATTGATGTGATCTATGTACAGTACTATATTCTACCCCATCCCTATTATCATGGTACCCCATTGCCTTACCTTGTTGTTACAATATCTACTGGTGTCCTTTGGTAAAAGAAGTTCTGCAGGTCTCCACCACTCAGGTATTCCATGACGAAGAATAAGAGTTTCTGTACAGAGGAAAGAAAGAAAAAGATTATTGAAATGATTCGTTATGTGAATCCCTATGCAGCTTTGGGTATGTTTTGAGAAAAGTAGGTGTAACTTAGAGCGGTATTCTGAGAGGATAACCAAATAACACCGACCTCTCCCACAAAAGTAGAAGGTAGAGTCACTTATCTTTGTCTGGAAGGTACCATATGCATGAGTGCAGAATGGACTGGTACGAACTTCCTTCAGTATGTGGCTCTCGATGAGGGTATCTTTGTAGTCTTTCTTGTTCTTGATCATAATTTTGAGAGCCAGCGGTTCATCAGTGGAGGGGTGTGAGGCCAAAACCACCTGGAGGGAACAGAGGGAGAGAAAATTATAAATGACAATCAGAGAAGTTCATTTACATTTAATACTTTATTTATGGATTCATGGTCTTCCTACAGAGGTTTGACACTTCCCATTCTGAATAAGAGTCCAGAGCTCTCCAATCAGTATGGAACATGAGCTTTGCTGATTGGAGAGCTGTAGCTCTGACTCATCAGGGGTCATGTCGAACCACTGTAGAGAGACCACTGCTTCCCAACAAAGAGCAAGCGCCCCTCTCTATAAGATGTTGGCAAGGGACAGGCTTTCCTACTTTGGTATTAGCTGCTAAAGAAAACAATTATGATCACCATTTGTGTTAATGCAACCTGAACAGATTTATCTGAATGAAATGGAAAGGTTTGGACTTTAGGCCGTGTTCACATATATGCGGCTGTGGTTTGCAGTATGGGGTCTGGTGCGTTTCTGTTCACCGGTTCAGGTGCGATTCATGTGCAAAATTTTGCCTGAATTCGCACTTAAACTGGAACTAAAACGCACAGGACCCTTTTTGAAGCCGCCACGGACATGTGTAAACCGGCTCTATTAAGAGGCAGTCACGTCATGCGAATTGGATGTGGTTTAAAACGCATCCAATTCGCACATATGTGAACCCGGCCTCAAAGTGTATGTCCAGCTCTGCAACAGCCACACAGACAGAAATAAAAATACTTTTCTTTAGAAGAGTAGGGTGATGGCATTGCTGTCTGTGTCCTTGTTGCAGATTTTCCATCACTTCCTGTCTGGTGAAACCGTTGTCAGCAGGACAGGAAGTCAGGGGAAATCTCACTAATGTAGCCCTGGATAGTGATAAAGCCAGACAAAGGTTCAAATCCCCCCCCCCACTCTACCTGAACATTTTAAACCAGAGAAAAGATCTGACCACTTACCTTTCCAAAACTCCCCTCTCCGAGAAATTGATGTAGTCTAAAGCCATCCAATGTCATTGGAATGATCTCCTTAGTGCTGGGGGACCAACGATCACATGTTGGTGGAGTCTCGATGTGGATTTCACGTTTGGTCTCGCTCACTGGGGCAGGACTGCCGTGTGAGCTGTGTCTACGGTAAATACTGTATACATCTGCAATAAAAAAAAGAGAATCAGATTTAGCACCTTCATCTACATTTAATACATTTGTTGAACATCAAATTATAGAGCGAAAAACTCAAAACTCCAGTGCCAGGGACAATAAATAATCCCGCTATATCAGGGACACAGGGACAGCCATTGTTGGCCTATATATAAAAATGCTGGTTGCCTGACACTTATCCCGGCCCACTGGCTGTAATGCTTTCTACAAGTCGATGAGTCGGCAACAAGTATTTTCAGTGATGTAATGATGGACTTTTATAGTAAAATGGGTGGGCGGGTCACAAAGGAAACTGCAACAGGAAGTAGCTGTGTCACCTGCCTGACTGTGCATTGTGGCAGGGGTTGGGAAATCATCAGACCAGCTGGAAAAATGGCATATATATTTATAGGAGAAAAGGAAAGGTTTTGTGAAGTGGCAGTAATGCTCAGAAAGTGTGTGATATGTCATCTCTGAGATCAGACAGGAGATGGATCACCCACTATGGGGGGTCTTACACCAGCCTGACATTCGGCTGATAGGTTTGTTTTCGCTGAAAGAGAAAACAAGAGACTAATGTAGTAGGAATATTTATGTATGTGTTTTCCTATCAATGGTTTATAGATATTCATAATCTGCCTTTTATTAATATATATGAAAGAGCTATTTAAGCCGAAAGAAAACATTCAATATATTTCAGCTTACTAATTCTTAGATGTGATAGCTGCATTAGTTTTCTTTCTTTAGGCTTTCCTTTATTTTCACCTGGTGAACCTGCCAGTAAGTCTGTTGTTATTTGACAGAACAAGTTGTCCTACAAATGTATCAGTTGGAGCAGGGTTTCTCAAAAGGGGTTCCCTGAGAAATTATTGATTTGCGGGGGAACCCCTGTTAGGAAACCCTGATGTAATGCTATTTCTACAATTATTGTTGGTATATCTACAGCTCGCTGATCACACCCAATGTTCCCTGAGCTGTAGATATGAAAATTGTTTTCAGGAGTTCCACAAAATCTCAAACTTTTTGCAAATAGTTCCTCCAAGGTAAAGTGTGAGAAACCAATGAAAGAAACTATTTACCACTGACAGGGTTCTTACAAACATCAGCTTTTTTAAAGTCTAACTAAAGGCAAATTCTTTTTTTTTTTTTGGTTTTGGATAGAGTTTTTCTTGCTGTCTGTGCCCCTGTTAGGGAGATTGATCCTCTCTATTTGTCCTGTTTACTATGATCATTGAAAGTAAAAGAAACCCCCAAATGTTGGGTTGTCCCTAGAAAAGTAACATAGGGGAAATCTTCCATTGGGGACACTAGTTCTGGTGGCCTGAGATTCTCCAAGGAATTCCCTTAATTTGCAGGGATTTCCTCTCACTTCCTGTTTGGCTATGGGACAGGAAGTGAAGGTAAATCGCCGCAATTGGGACACAGATAGCGAAAAAAAATCTGACAGGGGTAATAACCCTCCCTTGTTCTATCCAAATGAAAAAAAAAATGCCTCTACTTTAAGTTTTGTAAAACCTTTTATCTTAAAAGGAACAAAACTTTTGTTGTAACTGTTTGTGTAACTGCAATGTTAGCTGGAGTTTGGCTTCAATTTTTTAGTGTATCTAAATCTGCTAGTCATTCTATCACTCCCTTTCTCCCATGCTGACTGTCTGCTGTGCTCCCTGTGCTCCTTCATAGAGGCACTCTAATAGAGGAGGTGTGTTACTGGCTAGATCTCCAGGTGAAAACACAGAGGGAAAAGCCTACAAAAATGCAGAATTCATGAAATGAATGCAGCCACCACATCTAATAATTGGCAAGCTGCATTATATTCCATTTTTGGTTCAATATCACTTTAAATATTTTTAAACATCACATTGTATATGGGGTATATATGTCCCCATGTTGTATGTTTGTGGGGGCTGGTTGGCACCACCCATATTGTTGGTTGCACTAAGGTCTCCAGCCCAGCCTGTAATAAGGGGCATGCAAAGCTTGTTAAAAAATAAAGCCGGTTGGCAGAGAGGTGGGGGTGAGTGGAGGGATGAGAATTGGCTCACTGTATACAGCTCTGATCAATGATAACCAGGACTCTAATAAACAACCAACATCAGGAATTGAGCGTAATTATCAGCGCCATATCACACACAGACTGTCATCAGTGAGGATATAGAAATCTTGAAGGACACCTATTTCCACCAATGAGATTCCAGTTACTGAGCCTCTTAACTGACACTCCCCCTCCCCCACTGACAGTGACAGTTGATGATCTGTAGAAGAGGATTTCATTGTTAGAAATGAACAGAGATATCATCCTACAGTCCAAGGAGACCAGAGATCTGCTAACAGTTCTAAACCTCTCCAAATGAAAAGGGATTTGTAGGGATCAGACTGCAGGGTTGTGTTTTGAAAGATTTACTATTTGCTTCACTTAATTTAAAAACAAAAAAAAACCCTGCAGATTGATGTTTACAAGACACAACCCATCCGCGATGTGATTTACTCCCCACACTGCTTGTTCCAATGCATGCCTGTCTATCTAGGAGCATGTGTGCCAGTCACTGTGCCCTGTCCATGGAAATCCCTATACATATGTACATATGGGAATGTCACCCGTCATCAATAGGGAAAAGTAGAAAATGAATCTATCAATATTCACAATACTTACCATTCAAATCTTCTGTCTTCTGGGGTGGGCCATAGACTTTACAGCCGACACCAAAGCATCCAGCGTCCGCTTTAAAGCAGCCACGCAGAAAAGCTCGAGCCCTCTTTATTTTTGTGGGCTTGGTTGGGGTATCTTCAGGCTGTTCAATGATACCTCCTTCCATAGGTGGCCTTCCAATGGTCTGTGTATCTTTGGTGTTAATGTGATAAACAGCATTTTTACACTGAAAAAAATCTCATTCTGAAAAATAATCCAAGCACGCTTTAAGCGCAGGAGAATGAAATTACAATAGAATTGAATCAAATGAAATCACTAGAGTGAAATCGCAATCAAAATATCGCCAGAGAAAAACAACAAGTCTGCACTGTTTAGTAAACGCTCTGGGACTGGCAGAATCCTACTGAGAGCTTTCTTATATGGCGGCAGTTGGTGACATCACAGTGCATGGTCATGTGACAGTTATTTTTATTTGATTTATTAAAATGTACAGTCCCATGGCTTAAATAAAGATCTTTATTCCTATGTTAGCACTGTAAATTTAGTCTTATTACTTCACATAAAGCTTTCCTACATGTCAGATATTTTCATTTCTGTCCTGTCCAAATAATTAACTTTTTACATTTTTTTTCTGATTTTCAAATATTTCTTTAGCAGTCTCAAAACCAACCTCCTGACATCAGTCTGAGCTCTTTTTGAACTCTGTGTGGTCTAAACCCAAAGCAAGCCTTCAATAATTACCAACAGTGCCTGTAACATGACACTATCAGAGCTGCAGAAAAGAGAAGCTGATGATATAATGTGGTATAAATACTTTTTCTATGTACTTTCCCTCTGCCTTGCTGGCAGCTGGATGTGGATATTTCCAATCTTTCTCTTTTTAACTTTCAGCTGGTATGTAGAAAATGATGGGGACGTAATTTTAAAGGGTCTACACAGTGGTGGCTGGTGAAGTTTTAGGATGGGGGGGCGCCAGACTCCGCCCTTCCTTTTTGACCCATCCCACTTCCCATAAGCCCCACCCCTTATAATCCACTCACTCCGTCCCCTGTATTTCACTTGCTTCCACCCATAAGCTGTCCTGCAGATATAGCAGTTAGAGTGTCGAGACAAACCATTTACCACTGACAGGGGTGCTTACAATGATCAGCTTTTATTTATTTATGCAAGACCTTTATCCTGAAAGAGAACATCTGTTTGCTGCAACTGCTTATAAAGTGTTAGTGTATTTAAATTTGCTAGTCCATCTAACACTCCCCTCCCTCCAGATTGACAATGCTGCTGTTCAAAGGTGCCCCCATTGCTCTTTAATCCAGAGTTATGTCTCACTAATACAGGAGGTATGCTACTGACCAGATCACCAGATGAAAAAGCCTAAAAAAACAACTAATGCAGTCATCACATCTAATGATTACTAAGCTGTGATATAATACATTTTTGATTTTGGGTTTAATACAGTCCTTGTACCCACAAAATCCTCCCTCATGTCTGTGCTATGAGTGTATGCACACAGATACAGTCACAGGCTGAGGTATACTTAGTCATCCATTATATCAGAATCTCCCCTTAACATTAAAGTCCCCTCCTTCACATCAGTGAAGACCCTTTACATTAAGAGCCACCCTTTCACATCAGAGTCCCCTTTTACAGCAAGAGTCCTCTCTTCACATCAGCAGTGGCCCTTTAAATCAGGAACCCCCTATACTTAACATCAGGAGTCCTCCTTTACATCTGCAATGCCCCTTAAATTTGGGGCCCCTTTCCCATCAGAGTCCCCCTTTAACATTAGTATTCCTCCTTTAACACTAATATTCTCCATTTACATCTGGATACTCCATTACATTAGCAGTCTTCCCTTCACATCAAGAGTCCCCCTTTCATCAGGCACTGGGGTGGGGGATCCAGGGATATGAATTAAACAGACATCCTAAGTCTAGGAAGTAGATAGCTAAGATGGAGATAGTGCAGGCTTGATTACAGTGTGAAGTGGAGGGAGTTGGGCTGTTGACAGGAGAAGTATCCAGAGAATGGAGGAGCCCAGGATTCTATCAGGAACTTGTGGCAGGGAAAGGGTACAGGCATTTATTGAAGAGAGAACGGAGGTCTGCTGTGTCAGGACAGGAGTGACTGATGACAGGGAAGAGGAGATGTGTATTAAGATGGAGATGCCATCCGGGGGAGAAGAGCTGGAATCAGAGCTGGAGGAATTAAATCACTGATTACAGGGAGAGGAGTAGTGAGCTGGAGCTGTCAGTGATGGAGAAGGAGTGGAGAAAAGCAGATGAGCTGGACTGAGAGGAGAGCTTGCAGGGAGGAGAAAGTGTGTAGGTGCAGGGGAAGCAGAGAGATCACCTACCTCACTCCTCTCCAGACAGTGCAGAGTGCTCTGCTCGGGCCGTGCATTCCACGGAGCTGCCAACGTCACTTCCGTTTTATCATTGGCACAGGGAAAACCGGAAGTGACGTCGTAACTCGGATGGAAAGCACTGCCCATGTCCTAGGGCGGTACCAATGTCAATCAAAGCACCCGGCCATAGTGATACATACTATGGCTGCCAGGCGGAAGTTTTCCGGCGCCATGGACTGCGCCACAAGGCAGAACAAAAGCCTGCAAATGAAGCGCCTCGTCTGCAATCTCGTGATTGCATAGACATGTCGCTTCCCATAGTGCACTGTGTCTGGCGCCCGAACACAGTGTACTTAAGGACCTTTTTTTCTATTTTTTTTTTTTTTCAAAGGGCCATTTTAAAAAAAAAAAAATTTTTTTTACTGCCCGGGGGGGCAGTGCCCGTGCGCCCCCTATGGACGGGCCGCCACTGGGTCTACAACAGATTACGCATAGAGCTTAGTGATGTCCGCAGACACGAGGAACTGCCAGTGCCAGAGAGGTGGAGGTGTGAGCGCTCAGACCAATGCTGGTCCGTTTTAGTCTATACTGATTAACCCCTGGTGGGAAAAAGCACCGGCTGGTCTTATAAACTACAAAGATCTATTTCATAATGTGAGAGCAGAACTGGAAGTGAAATCATAGTGGGGCTTCCCCGTCCGTCCCCCTGCCAGGAGCAGACAATTGCTCAGCAGGAGGTATTCTCCTGTCAGCGCTGCCTGTGTTGCTGATCGGATCGTGCTAATTTCTTTCCTGCAACCCGTGGTTGTGGAAGAGAAATTTGCACCGCCTACGGCTGGCCTTAGTTCTACTGATACAGCAGAATAAGATTGTGCCTTGTATGACACACCCTAGAATGCTCACTTTTTATTTTATATTTTAATCCTTATAATGCTGGCCAGGCATGTTTCATTCTGATTGTAAACTCTTTGTACAATCTTCTTTGAATTGATCAAATCAATGTAACATGAGAACCAGTGCCAGGACGTCATCTGGTGTCCTGAGAGAAGAGGCACCCCCCCCCCCCCCCAGGTGGAAGAGTGGGCAGTGCTTATAATAGTGTGTGCAGCACCAACCTGGAACATACTGTATGTAATGGTTGTGCTACACCACAGTAAACTGAAGAGTTTAATAACATTACATATTCTGTCCCTCAGAAAAATATGAGCTAAAGTAGTGAAGGAAGAAATGCCCCAGTATTGGTGATGTCACTGGAAAGAAAAAATGTCTCTACGTTGGTGGAGTCACTGGAATGAAAAAAATGCCCCATGGTCAGTTGTGTCACTGGAAGGAAAAAAATGCCCCTAGGTTGAGTTATCACTGGAAGGAAAAGAAATGCCCCCGCATCAGTGGTGTCACTGGAAATAAAAAAATGACCCTGCGTTGAGGTTTTGCTAAAAGGAAAATGTCCCTGCATTGAGGTGTCACTGTGTCAGTGAAGCCACTGGAAGGAAAAATGCCCTTGTATGAGTGGTATCACTGGAATGAAAAAATGCACACAGCACAGTGCATTGCTCTGCTGTCCGGTGATGTGGTGCCATTCAGCTCACCACACACACATATTGTACCAGCGGAAAACATGAAGAATGATTGTGTGAATGAGTCTTGTCTGTGAGTGCAACCAAAAGCCTACATTGCTTCCTGCAGCATTTATCAAATGCACTCTGCTACTGGGAATGTTTAACTGGTTGGCTGCCTCTTGGCTTTACTTGAAGGCATAGCAGTCTTCTCTACCAGCCAGGTTTAAATACTGCATTAGTGGAGACAGGTCAGTGAAAGAGGTGGGCTGCTACAGTGTGGCATGGCTGTGTAAGAATGTGGGAGGCAGGGTAGCTGTTTGAGCAGGAGAGGCACCCATACTGAGAAGGAGGTGTATTCTCTGTGTGCACCCTCCTCTTTTCCGCCCACACTGCTATTGGAGGGAGGAGTGAGCATAATCCTCCCTACAGCACCTATCAAGGCCCCTGCTCTGTCTGACGGCCATCAGCTGCCAGTGAGCCCTCTATTCTACTTAATTTAGTGCTCAGGGCACATGTCCCTTCTGCCCTCACCTTGTCACAGCCCTGGTGGGAAGCAATCCAACCAGTCCTGCAGTCCCTTAATTCCTCTATACACTTCAGACCTTCACATTTTAAGAGATGAGAAATAGGGACACCTATTATAGGGACACCTATTATATCCAAACACGAAGGCAAAACACATGTCACACCCCCAGTTACACAAACCATAAATAGTTAATATTGGAAAAACTAATTGGTTAAACCAAATGTTTCTTATTTTCACCACTATGTTTCTATTATAGTGGCTTTTTAAAATAACAAATGCAATAATTTATAAGTTGGATGAAAGATTTAGTGCTGTGTAACAGTTTTGATAGCTAGCTCAAGTGAAAGAAACCTTTGTGCTACTACAAACAAAATGTCACAAAAAAGTAGGGAAAAAAACACAAATAAACAGTGAAGTGACACAGTGAAGTGAAGTAAACACAGGAATAAACACAAAAATAGTGTTAAAAGTGTACAAACTGCAGATTTGAAGTGCTAATGTTAATAAACTTGCTGCAAAACCTATTTGTGTTCACAATAAGAAATAAGTAGTGATCTTGCGCAATGGTGTGTTAGCATTCAGCCTAAAAAACCAGGCTGACAAAAATGTGATAGTGAGTAATAAAGTCCGGGAAAATGGTCAAAAACTGAGACGGTGAGTCTCCAAAAACGAAACGGTTGAAAAATACAAATGACGGGAGTCCATTTACAGATGTAGGTAAATGTATTAATATTAGTTAACCACTTCTCCAATATGTCAAATCCTAGACTCCAATCCCATCTGTAATGTGTGTCCAGTAGGAAATGAGTGCACAGAACTCTCACCTCAAATCTGTATATAACCAGCATCCACACCATATTGGCAGCCTTTAACCTTCTGTTCCACCATCCTCCACTAGGGCATCTCCGTCCTTAAGTAATTCTTCAGGTATCATACACCAAATCCTGAGATAAAGTGATGGACACACCGTGTCCGGCCCTATATGCTCCACTTGTGATATAAATCGCCAAAGGAGGGAAAAGAAAGAAATGCCTCCAATAGTGTAGTATGTTAGATATATATTGATACATTTACCTACATCTATATATGGACTCCCGTCATTTTTATATCTCATTTTGTATTTTTCAACCGTTTAGTTTTTGGAGACTCGCCGTCTCTTAGTTTTTGACCATTTTTCCAGCCCCTCTAAATCAGGGACAGTTGGGAAGTAGTATAGTTGTTGTTAGCTCTAAAAGGAGCTTGTATAATCAGACTGTAAAAACTTTAATCTTTTTCTTTTTGCTCCCAAAAATTCCAGTAATCTTCAGGTGTGGATTTATAACTACAAAAATGTGCACTGAGATTTTTATCAGAGTAGTCTGTATAGAATAGTATGGTAGATTGTGGAGCTGGTACAGCTATTCTCAGTGCCAAAGACATCAACCCTCTGTTCACAAGAATGGTAAAGATAAATACCCAAAACTTCCAAGGGAGCATGTGAATCTCCTATTGTAACCAGATGATAGCACTGAGCGATTCTTAATAATTATTATTATACTGAAATGGTTTTATTGCATTGATTTGGAATCTTCCCCTTACAGACTAACAGAATCATTGGTGTTAGTGGTTACTTACATGACAAACAAGAGAAAAGGCTCCACTGGTTTCATGCTGGTGGTTCTGCTGAATAGTGTTATGCCGCATACACACAGGTGGACTTTTCAGCAGCAAAAGTCCGAAGGTCTTTCCGACGTACTTTCGACGGACTTTTAGAGAGATTTCCGACGGACTTTTGAACGAACGGATTTGCCTACACACGATCACACCTAAGTCTGGCCACCTAGTACGCGGTGACGTACACCAGGTCCGACGAGACTATAAAAAGGAAGTGTAATAGCTTGTGCGCCACCCTTTGGGCCCCTTCTGCTAATTTCGTGTTTATCTCGTGTTAGTAGAAGTTTGGTGAGAGACGATTCGCGCTTTTTCAGACTCGTGTTTTTCAGATCGTTTAACTGTTGTTCAGTTTGTGCTTGTGAGGTTTGTATCTGCTTTTCAGTGCGTGTAGTCAGTTCGCATTGATTTATCAGTGTGTTCTTGTCCGCTCGCTGCTGATTTTCAGCTCGCTCTTCACAGGCCTTGCTGTTCTTCAGTGCATTCTGTTAAGTGTGTTCTGACCAGCCGACCGTTTTGAAGCTATGTTGTATGTACGTACTCGTCGTAGAGCTCGTGCATTGTATGTGCTTGGTGCTGTAGTTCATTCTTCAGCCAAGCCCAGTCCATGAACAGGGTGGGGAGGAGTTCATGGATGAAGAATTGGTTGCTTCAGCGTGACCAATTCTCTCACATGCCTTTGCTCCGTGAGATCCGTGAGAATAATCCTGAGGATTTCAGGAACTTTCTCAGGATGACGGACCCCGTTTTTTACCATTTGTTGGCTTTGCTGACCTCTTATATCAGCAGGCAGGATACCTGCATGAGGCAAGCCATCATTTCGGAGCAGAGGCTTGTCACCACGTTGCGGTACTTGGTGAAGGGGAGAAGCCTGCAGGACCTCAAGTTCTCGACAGGCATCTCCCCCAGGCTCTGGGGATCATTGTCCCAGAGACCTGTTCTGCCATCATCCAGGTCCTGCAGAAGGACTATATTAAGGTAACATTTTTATCCTTTAACATTTTATTGTATTTAATGTTTGCTAATGTAATGTATTTCTTTACTCAAACATTAATTACCATGATTGCAATATGCTCTGAATGTCCCCTTTGTTCTAATGCATGCTGTAATTTTTTTAATGCTCTTTTTTGTCCTGCATGCATATTTGCCTTCACTAACCTCCCCAGCATGCTATGCTGGGCCCATATCCACCTAGTCTAGTCACTTAACAATGTATTTTGTCAGCTCCATTGTAGTGCTTTACCCTAAAATGTATCCAAATGGTCTGTGTGTCCTTAAATTGATTTATAATCCCCCCCCTAAAATTTATCCAAATGGTCTGTGTGTCCTTAAATTGATTTATAATCCCCCCTAAAATGTATCCAAATGGTCTGTGTGTCCTTAAATTGATTTATAATCCCCCCCCCTAAAATTTATCCAAATGGTCTGTGTGTCCTTAAATTGATTTTTAATCCTACCTCCCCCCAAAAAAATATCAATGGGCCATCAGTGGGGGTGAGGAATCTGATAAGTGGGCCTTATATTTTAGTCTTTAAGTAATACTTAAAATTAATGTTATACTGATGCTGGGCAAGAATGTTTTTTGTGTAATGTGCTTGCAATGTTATATGCAAAAGTACTTATATTTTTTTTCTTGTTTGACTTCCCAGTTTCCTTCAATGCCACAGGAATGGCAGACTGTGGCATCCCATTTTGCCACCTGTTGGGACTTTCCCAACTATGGAGGGGCTATCGATGGGAAACACGTTCACATCGTGCCACCACCCCATTCGGGGTCATACTATTTTAACTATAAGGGGTTTCATAGTATTGTGTTAATGGCGGTGGTGTCGGCACAATATGAATTTCTGTATGTGGACGTGGGGAAGAATGGCCGGATGTTGGATGAATGAGTCTTTGCCCAGACGGAGTTCTACCAGCGTCTCCAGAGTGGTGGCCTGGGATTGCCACCTGATGCGGATAACGTGGAAGGACTTTGTCTTCATTGCAGATGAAGCCTTCGGTCTGGGCGAGCACCTGATGAGGCCATTCCCCCAAAGAACCCTCGCCCCGGAGAGGAGGGTTTTTAACTACCGGCTGGCCAGAGCGAGAAGTGTTGTGGAGAATGCCTTCGGATAATGGCCAGCCGGCTCTGCCTGTTTCAGACAGCCATCCACATGGCGGACTACAAACTTAATAACATTGTCCTAGCATGCTGCATCCTGCACAATTATTTATGCAAACATTCAATCAATTATTTTGCATCTGTTGGCCTGAGGCCGGACTTACAGAGAATCCTCTGACGGGCCTGGATACTGGCTTGGCCCCCCCAAAGCGCCCGTCAAGTCTGGAATAAATATGTTGATTTTTTTACGGGTAGGGGGGCCATTGCAATGCCAGACAATCTTTAACTTTTCTTAATAAAAAAATAACGATCAGATAAAATCTAGAAATGTATTTATTGCTTGCCTTTCTTTTTGGCTGTCACTTGTAGTGCCAAGTGTATTTTCCTTTAGTAAATAAGCCCCGTTGTCACTGTAAACACCAAATAACTTCCACAACTGGTATTGAGCATTGAAAGAAGAAGCCACACATTTTGTTGATTAACATAATTTTTAATCTGTGCACATTCACATGTGCGTTTAGGATTTTTTTTTTAAATATATATATATTTTTTTCAAACAATATATTTTTTTTGGTTTTTAAAAATATATATATTTTTTTTTTTTACAAACAGGCATCATTGGTTTTTATTTATTTATTTTTTTTACAAACATGCCACTATTTTTTTTCTTTTCTTTTTTTTTTTTTTTTTAATTATAAACAGGCCTCATTTTTTTTTTTTTACAAACAGGTCTCTATTTTTTTTTCTTATAAACAGGCATCTTTTTTTTTTTTTAACAAACAGGCCTAAAATTGTTAGGTCAAAGCCCAGAATGCGGTCAGCAAAAAAGGAAATGAAGAACATGACTGATGTTTTTTTTGGGGGAAAAAGGGATTAAATTCTCCCCAAAACATTGTTCATGTTCTTCATTTCCTGCTGCATATTATTCAGCCGATTACGCATTATGTCCAGGCTAGTGTGCATGGCATCAATATCCCCATTCCAGGCCATGATCTGCCCAATTAATCTTTGGGCACTGTCCGTGGTTAATGGTTCCCCTTCTTCCACAACCAGCACATCACCTAAAATTGAGGAAAAAAGATGTATTTAGAAATATGCAGGCATACATAGATTACCAGAAACTGGGGTGTCAGACACTCACCTGGAGGGGTGCACATGTCGCCCACTTCCTCCACCTCTCCTTCGTCAACATCCTTGGGGGGGGCTGGTGCCTGGAACTGGTTCCACTGCTTCCCCTTCCACAACCAGAAAATCACCTAAAATTAATGAAAAAAATGTATTTAGAAATATGCAGGCATACATAGATTACCAGAAGCTGGGGTGTCAGACACTCACCTGGTGGAGTGCCCATGTCGCCCACTTCCTCCACCGCTCCTTCCTCCACATCCTCGGTGGGGCTTGGGCTGATTTCCCAATCCGGCAGGCGAGGTCGGGGGTCCCTGGGATCAGGTTGTCTGAGTCTTTTCTCCCCTATGAGAATGAAACAAAAGGTATACTTAGCACACAGATATTTGAGTCCAGGAATAGGAATATGAAACATTGTATTGAAGTGGTGTACAATTGTCTGTTTGGGCAGAGATCCAAGTTGAAGATATGATTAAAATCACCTTTGAAACAAGCCAGAATACTTACCTTTTTTGGCCATATTTCACAGATAGAGACACCCCAACAACTATCCACTGGAGCACCTATATGGGTTACCATAAAAAATGTATTCTGGATTCCCACACTAGTGCTCCTAAGTCCAGATGTGTAAACAGCTGCTGGGTGTCCTCTCCTTACATTCCACTGAATGAAGTTTGCTATTCATTCTAGTTTCAAAGACATCTAGACAACAATGTCCTAAACTTCTTTTAATGAGACAAATTACCAAGACCAAAATGTTGTTTAAACCCGGTATCAACTAAATACATTGTATATACTTGCTAACAATGTTTTCTACGAACGATGTTTCCAACGAATGAATAACGATTATAACTGTCCATAAAGAAAAGCAGATGGAGCAGCATGCAAGTTAATAATCAGAATAGGAATACACGACAAGTATGTACTTTCTGTGCGTGGAGAAAGTGAAGTTACGAGCGCCCGAAATTAAGGTAAATTTACTTTACTTTGTAGCGGCCTATACTGCCTAAAGAGTGATACTCATGTTTGGGATAAGATTATGTGAGTTTAGGCTGACATTAGTGTTTTTGTATTGTGTATTGTCTTACAGAAAAAATGAATAATAAGTTTAAGGACCCTGAATTTCTGATACCATTTATTGAGAAGTACAGGGAGATGAGGAATCTGTGGGAGGTCAAACACCCTCAATATTACATTAAACCAGTAAGGAAGTCAACACTGGAGAGACTTCTGGCATTTGTGCAGACTTTCATCCCAGAAGCAACCGTGGAGATTTTGGAAAAGAAAATTGGGATCTTGCGAAATATGTATAGGAGGGAGCATAACAAGATCCAGACTTCCCTGAGATCAGGAGCATCAGCAGATGATGTGTATGTACCCAGGCTGTGGTACTTTGATAAACTACATTTTCTTGATGACCAGACTGAAGCCAAGGAATCACTTTCGACCCTTCCATCCCCCCTTCCCTGCACCCTTCCCTCTACCCTCCCCCCCACCCCAACAGAGGCTGATGAGGACCAACCTGGGACTTCCATCCTGGAAGAACTGAATGCAACCATCTGGAGCAAGGTATATTATTTTTAGACATATTTAGTGTCCTAATATTACTGATTTTAACTAGATGTTCTAATTGATTACCTATTAAGGATTTTATCCAAATAATGATGTCTACATATCAATTGACAGTAGTGGCCAAAAATGTTTGTCACCAGCTTGAATAAATGCTGGTGTCAGAATGATACTCTTTTATATGCATTAACATTGAATTTTGCAAGTCATGAGCTGAAAACTGTGTGTGATTGATGAACCAAAAACTAAAACCCTTTTTTATACACACGATGAGTTCAGCCAGGAGGAAGGTGTGGAAAGTGGCAGGCAGGAGGAGGCCGGGCCCAGTGACAGCCAGGAGGAGGCAGGGGTTAGTGTCAGCCAGGAGGTGGCCGGGCCCAGTAGGAGCCTCACACAATCGCAGGTGCCTCCCCTCCACCTTCATACAAAAAGGCCCAGAAAGGGGACGGCGACAGAGGAGGCATCACTGCGCCTCATGAGAGAAGCTACAATTTTCCTCAAGAGCCCCCCCGAAGCTGAAGAGGCCTATGGCTCCTATATAGCCAGCAGATTGCTCGAAATGGAGAAGGGCCAACCCCTCCTGTGTGAAAGTTTTTTTTTCTGATGTCCTTCACAAGGGGCTGAAGGGCGAGTTAACTGTCAACAACCAAATAAATGAGCAAGCCCCTCCTCCTCCTCCTCCTGCCATAAGTCAACCACCAGAGCCACAGCCTCCAAGTAAGGCTGCAGGGCAGTGTGGAGGGAGGGCTGCAGGGAAGAGCGCAGGGCAGCATGGAGGGAAGGCTGCAACAAAGAGAAGAAAGTGATGACCTGGCTTCAGTCTGGTCTGACAGAAGACGCAGGCTGGGGACATATATGTCATCTGCTGCTGCTCTTGATCTCTGGGATTCCTGGACCAGATTGCGCTCCCTATTATATGGACTCCTCAAGATCCCAATTTTATTTTCCACAGACTTGATGTGTGCCCTGGGGCCAAAAGGCTTCACAAATTCCAAAAGTTTCTCCAGCGTTGACTTCATCTTTATTTTGTTAACCAGAATAAATGGATATTTTATTTTCTGAAGATACTTGCCTATGTGTTTTTATTAAAATACATTTTTAAAAGACAATGTCAAATTAACAAGGAACAACAACCTCCTTGAGGTTCAAAAAATAAATAAAAATATCTAATGTTCTTGTGGTAACTTTACACCCAAAAAAAAAAAAGAAATATATATATATATATATATATATATATATATATGTATATATATATATATATATATATATATATATATATATATATATATATATATATATATATATATATAAAATATAATATATATATATATATATTTATATATGGAGATCACTATAAAATAATTTTGTAACAATCCTAAAAAATCATCTTGATGAAATAAAAAAATAATAAAAGATGACTCCAAAAAACAAATGTGTAAACATTGGTATGGAGATCGGGATTTAAAAAAATACAATATCATTCATGAGATCAAAGAGAAATAATCCAGAAATCAGCTTGTGAGAACTCTGTGTGAACATGAGCAGCAAAACAACTTCGTTCTTCTAGCATTATAAAGAAGACAATTAATGTGCTGCATTCAACGATCACAGAATTTGCAGCATGAGGAGTGTGCTAGCCCCAATACGAACACTAGTTTTACCAGACTGAGAGCTTCTGTTTCGAACTTGCTTCTGAGCATGCGCCGTTTTTTGTCCGTCGGACTAGCATACAGACGAGTGGATTTCTCGATAGGAACTGGGTCCGGCGGAGTTCCGGCGGAAAGATTCGAAGCATGTTCCAAATCTAAAGTCCGTCAGACTTTCGACAGAAAAAGTCAGCTGAAGGTCCGATGAAGCCCACACAGGGTCGGATTGTTCGCCAGATTCGGTCCGTCGGACTAGTCCGGTCGAAAAGTCAGCTCGTGTGTACGCGGCATTAGTGCCAGAACTTTGACATGTGAGCTCTTAATCATTGTGCAGGAAATCAACCCCTGGGGAATCCTAGGATTCCACAGAACCCTAGTTGAGAAACTGGACTTGACAGCAATTGGGAGATCATCCAATATGCAAAAAGAAGTGCAATGGCAGTTGTTAAACAGCTTTTCAAGGATCTGATTGTTTGTATATACTCGTGTATTGACCTTTGAGTTTAAGTGAACAAAATCCTTCAAGGATTCCATTTACTGAAATCACGTGTAAACAATTGACATAACACAAACAACGCCAGTTCATAATATTTATTATTCATTACGGTATGTAATATTTATTAACGCAAACATACATCATTGCAAAAATTACAATTCTGCAATGTTATTAAATGTTTCCGCACACTACTGTTATGTTCATAATATAACTTTGTTTTAGAAAATTTTGCTTTACTAGCATACTGTAAACGAGTCGACATTTTTTGCACTGAATTATTGATGTGAATACAAAACTCTGCTATGTGTTTATAGTAGTTTTAATATGTGGTGGGTGTATTTCCTCATTTAGAGACATTCCTAGTCCTAGATTTTTTTTCTTGACCAATCTTCTGTTTCGGGATTTTTCAGTGGAACACTAGGCAGCAGTGGCGGCACCTTCATAGAGGGCGCATGGGCGCTGCCCCCCTATCCATGCCTTTGGCACCCTGATCTACATACAGAACGCAAGATGCATGGATTTCAATGGGGGTGGGAGTGTTTTTTGAAGCATGTGATTAGAACCAGAGGCTCTAATAGGCTTCAAAAAAGGGTGGGCTCAGGGCGCAGGGCACTGCGCTCTGAGCCCACCCAGTTGTGTGACGATAGTGAATTAATATTCGCTATTTTCACACTAAGTCTCCTCCCCGCCAATCAGGAAGCTGGTCTAAGATCCATTTCCCGATTGACCAAAATGTCAGGCGATCCTATTGGATGCCTAGGAGAAGGAGGAGGAGAGAGGACATGCACGGCAGAAGTCATGAAGGAATGGACTCCGGAACCGCTGCTCCCAGCCTGCCTCCAGCCATCCGCCGCGATGAGGACAAAAGGAGCTGCTGCTCCCAGTCAGCAACCAGCCACCCACCACGGTGAGGACACTGGAGCCGCTGCTCCCCGCCCGCCGCCAGCCACCTGCCACACTGAGGACATCGGAGCTGCTGCCCGCAATCCACTGTCCACCTCCAGCCACCTAGATGGGGTAAGTGCCGGAACAACTGGCAGACAGGGGGTAGTGCCGCTCTGCCAGCTGGGGGGGTGGTTGTTTGCCGCCCCCCAAAGAAAAACCCACCAGTCGCCACTCCTAGGCATCAATGAGCCTTGGCAGCCCATGATCCCCTGTAGCTGGTTTGCCATTTATCCTTCTTTGGCCCATTATGTAAGGTTCAGACCACTACAAACTAGGAACATCCCACAGAAGCTTCAGTTTTGAAATTGTTCTCATCCACTCACCCAGCGAGTCTTCCAGCTGTTCACCCAGCTGGAAGAATATTGTATGTGTTTATATACTGTGTGTATATATATATATATATATAAATATTACACACTACTTGTATGTTTTGATGTTTTGTATTACAGAAATGTGTTTTGTGTCTGTTCTTGCCACTACTTCAGAGGTCACCACAACTTGGTGTGGTGTGATTATCTTCTACTACCGCAGAACATTAATTTCATGAATGTTCTGTGGACCCATCATTGCTATCACTGTGGGTGGCTGGCACATTGGCCCTGATGTGGGTGGGTCCCCATGGGTGGCTGGCTGGCACCCTGGCCCTGCTGGGGATGGGTCACCATGGGTTGCTGGCTGGCACCCTGGCCCTGCTATGGGTGGGTCACTGGCATGGGTGGCTGCCTGACTGGCACCCTGGCCCTGCTGTGGCTGGCTGGTATGTCCTCTCCTCTTCCGCTGTTCTGGGCACTGTTTAGTGAGGCAAGGGAGGGACTCGGAGGGAGGTGGCAGCCTTTGCCCTATCCGGGACGGTAGAACTATAAGATTTGCAGCAGGCCCAGTGCATGGAGTGCCCATCAATGCAGTCTCACCAGTGCACATCAGTGCAGCCTGATCATTGCCCTTTAATGCAACCTCACCAGTGCCCATCAGTGCAACCTGATCAATGCCCATCAATGCAGTCTCACCAGTGCTATTCAGGGCAGCCTACCAGTGTCTATCAGCGCAGCTTACCGGTGTCTATCAGTGCAGCCTCACAAGTGCCCATCAGCGCGGCCTCGCCTGAGTCCATCAGTGCAGCCTCCCCTGTGTCTATCATCGCAGCCTCATAAAGGCCAAAGAACACACCAGACAGGTCAGGGATAAAGTTGTGCATAAGTTTAAAGCAGGGTTAGGTTATAAAAAAATATCCCAAGCTTTGAACATCTGATGGAACATTGTTCAATCCATCATCCGAAAATGCAAAGTGTATGGCAAAACTGCAAACCTACCAAGACATGGCTGTCCACTTAAACTGACAGGCTGGGCAAGGAGAGCATTAATCAGAGAAGCAGCCAAGAGGCCCATGGTAACTCTGGAGGAGCTGCAGAGATCCACAGCTCGGGTGGGAGAATCTGTCCACAGGACAACGATTAGTCATGCACTCCACAAATCCGGCCTTTACGGAAGAGTGGCAAGAAGAATGCCATTGATGAAAAGAAGCGATAAGAAGTCCCATTTGCAGTTTGCGAGAAGCCTTGTGAGGGACACAGCAATGTGGAAGATGGTGCTGTGGTCAGATGAGACCAAAATTGAACTTTTTGGCCTAAATGCAAAACGCTATGTGTGGCAGAAAACTAACACTGCACATCACTCTGAACACACCATCCCCACCAGGAAACATGCTGGTGGCTGTATCATGTTGTGTGGATGCTTTTCTTCATCAGGGACAGGGAAGTTGGTCAGAGTTGATAGGAAGATGAATGGAACCAAATACAGGGCAATCCTCGAAGAAAACTTGTAATGCTGTGTACACACGGGCGGACTTTTCGGCATAAAAGGTCCGACGGTCTTTCCGACAGACTTTCGACGGACTTCCGATGGACTAACGAACGGACTTGCCTACACACGACCACACCAAAGTCTGATGGATTTGTACGTGATGACATACGATGAGACTAAAATAAGGAAGTTGATAGCCAGTAGCCAATAGCTGCTCTAGCGTCGGTTTTCATCCGTCGGACTAGCATACAGACGAACGGATTTTTCGACCGGACTCGAGTCCGTCTGAAAGATTTGAAACATGTTCCAAATCTAAAGTCCATCTGATTTTCGACTGAAAAAGTCCGCTGCAGGTCCGATGAAGCCCACACATGGTCAAATTGTCCGATGGATTCATCCCGTCGGACCAGTCCGCCCGTGTGTACATGGCATTAGAGTCTGCAGAAGACTTGAGACTGGGACAGAGGTTCACCTTCCAGCAAGACAACGACCCTAAACATACAGTCAGAGCTACAATGGAATGGTTTAGATCAAAGCATATTCATGTGTTAGAATGGCCCAGTCAAAGTCCAGACCTAAATCCGATTGAAAATCTGTGGCAAGACTTGAAAGTTGCTGTTCACAGAAGTTCTCCATACAATGTGACAGAGCTTGAGTTATTTTGCAAAGAAGAATGGCCAAAAATGTCACTCTCTAGATGTGCAAAGCTGGTAGACATACCCAAAAAGACTTGCAGCTGTAATTGCAGCGAGAGGTGGTTCTACAAAGTATTGACTTGGGGGGGGGGGGGTGAATACAAATGCACACCACACTTTTCAGATATTTATTTGTACAAAAAAATTGAAAATCATTCATCATTTTCCATCCACTTCACAATCATGTGTCACTTTGTGTTGGCCTATCACATAAAATCCCAATAAAACACATTTACGTTTTTGGTTGTAACATGACAAAATATGGAAAATTTCAAGGGGTATGAATACTTTTTCAAGGCACTGTATACAGTTGTACTCATAAGTTTACATACCCTGGCAGAATTTATGATTTCTTGGCCATTTTTCAGAGAATATGAATGTTAACACAAAAATGATTCTTTCACTCATGGTTAGTGTTTGGCTGAAGCCATCTATTATCAATCAACTGTGTTTACTCTTTTTAAATCGTAATGGTAACAGAAACTACCCAAATGACCCTGATCAATATTTTACATACCCCAGTTCTTAATACCGTGTATTGCCCCCATTAAGATCAATGACAGCTTGAAGTCTTTTGTGGTATATGTAAATGAGGCTTTTTATCTTCTCAGATTGTAAAGCTGCGCATTTCTCTTGGCAAAAAGCCTCCAGTTCCTTTAAATTATGTCTTGTATGAACTGCACATTTTGAGATCTCCCCAGAGTGGCTCAATGATATTGAGGTCAGAAGACTGAGATGGCCACTCCAGAACCTTCACTTTATTCTGCTGTAGAAAATGACAGGTCCACTTGGCCTTGTGTTTTGGATCATTGTCATGTTGGAATGTCCAAGTATGTCCTATGCGCAGCTTCCTGGCTGATGAATGCAAATGTTCCTCCAGTATTTTTTGAAAACATACTGCATTCATCTTGCCATCAATTTTGACCAAATTTCCTATGCCTTTGTAGCTCACACATCCCCAAAACATCAGCGATCCACCTCCATGTTTCACAGTAGGAATGATGTACCTTTCATCATAGGCCTTGTTGACTCCTCTCCAAATGAAGCATTTATGGTTGTGGCCAAAAAGCTCAATTTTGGTCTCATCACTCCAAATGATTTTGTACCAGAAGGTTACAGGTTGTCCCTTTGCTGTTTGGCATATTGTAAGCGGGATACTTTGTGGCATTTGCGCAGTAATGGCTTTCTTCTGGCGACTCAACCATGCAGCCCATCTTTCTTCAAGTGCCTCCTTGTTGTGCATCTTGAAACAGCCATACCACATGTTTTCAGGGAGTCCTGTATTTCACCTGAAGTTATTTGTGGGGTTTTCTTTGCATTTTTCTGCAGTTGTGGCTGAAATTTTAGTTGGTCTACCTAACCGTAATTTGGTTTAAACAGAAAACCTAATTTTACACTTCTTGATTAGCGTTTGAACACTGCTGATTGGCATTCTCAGTTCCTTGGATATCTTTTTATATCCCTTTCCTGTTTTATACAGTTCAACTACCCTTTCCCGCAGATCCTTTGACAATTCTTTTGCTTTCCCCATGACTCAGAATCCAGAAACGTCAGTGCAGCACTGAATGATAGATGCAATTATCTGTCAAGAGTCCAGAAACTCATTGACCTTTTATACACACACACTAATTAGAAGCAAACAGATCACAGGTGAGGATGGTTACCTTTAATAGCAATTCAAACCCCTTTATGTCAACTTGTGTACATGGTATCAGGCCAAAATCACCAGGGTAGGTAAACTTTTGATCAGGGTCATTTGGGTAGTTTCTGTTGTCATTATGATTTAAAAAAAGAGTAAACACAGTTGATTGATAATAAATGGCTTCAGACAAACACTATCAATAAGAAAGTTTTTGTGTTATCATTCATATTCTCTAAAAAATGGCCAAGAAATCATAAATTCTGCCAGGGTATGTAAACTTATGAGCACAACTGTTTATATACAGTACCTTGCAAAAGTATTCACCCCTTTGCATTTTTCATGTTTTGTTGCCTCACAACCTGGAATTAACATGGCTTGTTTAAAGATTTGCATCATTTAATTTACAGAACATGCCCACAACTTTGAAGATTTTTTTTTTTATTGTGAAGCAAACAACAAATAGGACACAATAACAGAAAAAGTCAATGTGCATAACTATTCACCCCCCTAAAGTCAATACTTTGCAGAGCCAGCTTTTGCGGCTATCACAGCTCCAAGTCGCTTTGGATAAATCTCTATGAGCTTACCACATCTTACCACTGGGATTTTTTCCCATTCCTCCTTGCTAAACTGCTCTAGCTCCTTCAAGTTGGATTGTTTGCGCTTGTGAACAGAAATTTTTAAGTCTGACTACAGATTTTCTATTGGATTGAGGTCTGGGCTTTGACTAGGCCATTCTAACACATTTACATGTTTCCCCTTAAACCACGCAAGTGTTGCTTTAGCAGTGTGTTTGGGGTCATTGTCCTGCTGGAAGGTGAACCTCCGTCCTAGCCTCAAATCACACACAGAGTGGTATAGGTTTTGCTCAAGAATATCCCTGTATTTAGCACCATCCATTTTTCCCTCAACTCTGACCAGTTTCCCAGTCCCGACTGCTAAAAAACATCCCCACAGCATAATGCTGCCACCACCATGTTTTACTGTGGGGATGGTGTTCTTTGGGCGATGTGATGTGTTGGGTTTGCGCCAGACATAGCATTTTCTTTGATGGCCAAAAAGTTAAATTTTAGTCTCATCAGACCAGAGCACCTTCCTCCATACATTTTGGGAGTCTCCCACATGCCTTTTTGCAAACTCAAAACGTGCCATTTTGTTTTTTGTTGAAAGTAATGGCTTTCTTTTGGTCACTCTGCCATAATGCCCAACTCTATGGAGCTTACGGCTTATTGTCGTCCTATGTACAGATACTCCAGTCCCTGCTGTGGAACTCTGCAGCTCCTCCAGGGTTACCTTAGGTCTCTATGCTGCCTCTCTGATTAATGCCCTACTTGCCCGGTCCGTGAGTTTTGGTGTGCGGCCGTGTTTTGGCAGGTTTGTTGTTGTGCCATGTTCTTTCCATCTGGTTATGATAGATTTGATGGTGCTCCTAGGGATCATCAAAGATTTGGATATTTTTTTTATAACCTAACCCTGACTTGTACTTCTCAACAACATTGCCCCTTACTTGTTTGGAGAGTTCCTTGGTCTTCATGGCAGTGTTTGGTTAGTGGTGCCTCTTGCATAGGCGTTGCAGCATCTTGGGACTTTCAAAAAGGTGTGTATTTGTAATGACATATCATGTGACACTTAGATTACACACAGGTGGACATCATTTCACTAATTATGTGACTTCTGAAGGTAATTGATTGCACCAGAGCTTTTTATGGGCTTCATAACAAAGGGGGTGAATACATATGTGCACATGACAATTATCATTTTTTTATTTCTGAAAAATAGTTTTATGTATATATTTTTCTCATTTTACTTCAGCAACTTAGACTATTGTGTTCTGATCCATCACATGTAATTCAGATTAAAAAAAACATTGAACTAAAGGCTGTATTGTAACAAAATAGGTAAAAAGCCAAAGGGGTGAATACTTTTGCAAGGCACTGTGTGTATATATATATATATATATATATATATATATATATATATATATATACACACTACTATGCAAAAGTTTTTGACGGGTGTGAAAAAATGCTGTAAATTAAGGATGCTCTCAGAAATAGAAGTGTTAATATTTTTTATCAATTTAACAATATAGAAAGTAGATAAACAGAAGAGAAATCCCATTCAAATAGGTATTTGGTATGATCATTGTTTGCATTAAAAACAGTATTAATTCTTCTAGGTACACTTGCAAAACAGTTTTTGAAGGAACTTGGCAGATAGGTTATGCCAAACATTTTGGAGAACTAATCACAGATCTTCCATGGATGTAGGCTGCCTCAAATCCTTCCGTCTTTTAATGTAATCCCAGAGAGACAGATGATATTGAGTTCGGGGCTCTGTGGGGACCAAACTATCACTCCCAGGACTCCTTGTTCTTCTTTACACTGAATATAGTTTTTATAATATTGGCTGTATGTTTGGAGTTGTTGTCCTGCTGCAGAATAAATTTGGGGCCAATCACACGCCTCCATTATGGTATGGCAAGTTGGATAAGTGTCTGCCTATATTTCTTAGCATTGAGGACACCATTGATCTTAACCAAGTCTACAACTCTACTTGCAGAAATGCAGCCTCAAAATTTGCAAGAAACCTTCACCATGTTTCACTGTTGTCTGCAGACACTCATTGTACCTCATTCTCCAGCCCTTTGCTGAACAGGCTGCCCCCAGCTACAACCAAATATCGTATTTATCAGCGTATAACACGCACCCCAAGCTTAGGAGGGCATTTTAAGGAAAAAAAGTTTTAGGAGGGAAGTTTAAGGAAAATAACTTACATTTAACTGCCCATCAATGCAGGCTTATCAGTGTCCATCTGCAGCCTTGTCCATCATTGCAGAATGATCAGTGTCCATTTGCAGCCTTGCCCAGTGCCATTTGCAGCCTTGCTAATTGCCATTTGCAGCCTTGCCCATTGTCATATGCAGCCTTGCCCAGTGCAGCCTTGCCCAATGCTGTGTGCCTTAATTTTAGCAATAAAGTGAGCACATATAAATAAATATAGTATATTGACATCTGTGATGGTGTTTCGATGTTACATTTTGTAACAAGCTGGACGCCAGCAGTAGGAAGGTGGCGGAGGCCATGTTGGTAAACCCCGTACTGCTCAGCGCTAAACCTTTAGGCTTTCAAAATGTAACATCCAAACAGCATCACAGATGTCAATATACTATATTTATATATGCTCATTTTATTGCTAAAATAATTCAAGACGTAGCTGGGTGTAGTAAGATGTCCCTGCCTGTTGTCTCTAGTCTAGTGACAAATAATTAATCTTGTATTCATATTCCTGGTTTTTAATTGTATCTTTGAATTCAAACACGTGTGTACACATGCAAAGAAAGTTCAATGATTTTATTTTTTTACTGCCTCATTTGTTTAACAATCTGTTGGGCTCTGCTGCTGTTGTCAAACAATACTGAAGGGCTCTGTTTGTAGTGAAGTGGAGAAGTGTGTGGAATGCATAGCGTGCCGTGGAACGCATGTTGGAATGCATAGCGCATGCGCAGTAAGTATTTTTGTCCAGAACTTCACTTCCAGTGATGGGTAGCGGTAATCTGATAGAACATCGAGGCAGGGGAGCAGCCGCTATATTTTCCAAGGACAAATACACCGGTGTTCCGGCAGAATGAGCGACCTGTCAGATTCGGTAACGGCAGTGACGTTCCGTCAGAACACCACGACGCCCATCTTGATACACCCCGCACTTGGCCGCAGTAAGCCTGCAGTCAGAAAGCGGCAGGGGACATCCTGTTATACTTAGCCCATATAGTGAAATACAGTATTTTAAAATCCATGAGACTGCTGATCTCACAGTTTGCTAATCTGACAAAACACAGCTGCTTTTAAAATTCAATATCAAAACAGTCTCACAGATTTTAAAATGCTGTATTTCACTATACAAGCTGAGTTTATAAAATAAGTCTGAATTTCAAGAATTGGCTGGGTGTAACAAGATGTCCGCTGCTGCCTTCTGACTGCAGGCTTACTGCGGATGAGTGCGGGGTGTACCAAGATGGCTGTCACAGGACATTAAAAAAGTATCGGTACTCTGTATCGGCGAGTACTTGTACTTGGTCTTAAAAAAGTGGTATTGGTGCAACCCTAATAGACAGGAATACAAAGACTCACAATCTGAAAAGACACAAACCTGATAGCATAGAAATAAGAAGGTTATCCCTGCTGACCTATCCTGCTGAAAATACAGGTTGTTTAGCTGTCTTGCTGATTACCTGGCTATAGTGCTTTCTGAGTCTCTGACCTGGAAAAAGTATGGAAATCTGGAGTTCCAATGTCATTAATTGCACATTTTTACAAGTTTGAGGTGCTTGTGGGTTCCATCTGAATTCCTTCACAGATAAATTTGACCTGCAGTTGACCAACTTGACCCTTTTCTAAGCTGAGCGGTGTCAAACTGCTTTGGTGATCTTATTGACTGTATGGAGAGAAAGAAGTTCTGGAGTGAACATAACCTGTGTACACAAACCCAAAAGTTTGCATATAAATCTCTGTTAGGCAGGCAAGATTTATATTTTTAGTTTAGGGCTGTTTTAAATCAGTTAAAGAGATGATTGAAAAGCCAACAACAGTCTTGGATTTTAAGCACTAAAATGTAAAATCTATAAAGCAGTTTGCATAATAATTAGGGAATGATTCAAAAGTATTGTACAAATTGTACAGTAATGAATGCATTATTGTGCAAATCTGTGGTCAGTTCCACCACTTTAAAGTAAATCTGTGGCTATAATTAGGTGGCGTTTTGCCCAAAACATAATATATGCTTGCATTAAATAGAAACCATGTCTTTTTACTGGTATTATATCCCTGCTTTGTAACTTTTACATATTTTCATACTGCAATGGTTTTCATTATATTTAAATGTATTTTTTTAAATCTCATAATAAAATAATCAATACATGATACTTTCATGTTTTTATGTGCTTTCTGATGAGAAATCTGAGCACTGCCTAATCACTTGTAGACTGTAACGGAATATTCATATGTGGTTGTATAAGCTAGTAATACAGGGAGGGTCCTTCCTTTCACTCATTCAAAGAGTGTAAAGATCTGATGAGCAGGATATCAAAATAACCAATTGAGCTCCCCCTTCATAACCAATTACCCCCTTCATGAACAGGCCGATTTTTTGCTATCTAACACTTTGCTATTTTAACTGGCAATTTCGTGGTCATGCAACGCTGTACCCAAATGAAAATTATGGCATTTTTTTTCACACAAATAGGGCTTTCATTTGGTGGTATTGGATCACCACTGGGATTTTTTTTTAATTATATAAATGAAGAAAGAAACGAAAATGTTGAAAAGCAAACAATATTTTTTATTTTCTGCTATAAAATATATTCAATTAAAAAAAATCTAATTAATAAGTTTAGGTCAAAATATATTTTGCTACATGTCTTTGGTAAAAAAACATAAAAAAAAAATCCCAATAAGTGTACAGTATGTTGATTTGTTTTTTTGGTAAAATTATAGCATCTACAAACTATGGTATATATATATAATGGATTTTTTTATTTATATATATATTTTTTACTAGTAATGGCGGTGAGCATCGACTTATGTGGGAATGTAATAGTGCGGAAGGCAATCTGACACTAATTGACACTGACTAATCTGACACTGGGTGGGAACTGACTAACTGAAATCACCAATGACACTAATACAGTGATCAGTGACAATACTACACACTGTCAATGTACTAATGACACTGGCTAGGAAGGGGTTAACATCTCGGGGGGAATCAAGGGGTAAGTGTGCACTTTACAAGTGTTAATGTGTGTAATATGTAATGCTTTTATTAAAAATCTCTTTGTTGCTTCTCCCTGTTTTGCAGGGAGAAGGAACAAAGGGATTGTTTACTCTGTTCAGAGCCACGTGTTGTTTGTTAACACAGGGCTCTGGGCTGTGATTGGAGTGGTGCGCTCCCTGTACCGAGAAGAGGCCAGTGACGTAGAGGTACATCACTGTGCCTGTAGCAACCACCCATCCTGAGTAGAATGTGGGCTGTCCTAAAGTGGTTAAACCTGCTATCTGTAGCAGGATGTCAGTGAAATTAAAAACAGGAGAGTAGCCTTGAGTGCACAACACGTATATAACTTTTTCATACTTTCACAATTAAAAGCAAATAAAATAAATGTATGTCGAATATAGAAAATATTAGTAAAAATATGTAAATAAAGCTATACAGTAGTTTCCTTATTAATAACCAACACTTCCTGATAAGAAGACAGCACCAGTAACTCTGCTTGCTAGCAATTGCCCTAAAGCTCTTACCTCTCGTACATTACTGGGGTAATTTATCCATCCATACCTGGGATGGGCATGCACTGAAATGTAGGAGGATGAAGGAGGAGCTGGAGAAAATGGCAACCAGAGGTACTGTAGTCAGCATGTGCATTACAGAGAATTCTGTTTAAGTGTCAGCAAAGGAAGAGAGTGCAGAAGACACAGATGTGACACACTTTTGTCCATAACCTTCTAGAGCTGGTGGTGAGTATTTGCCAGTCACCATGATTTGGCAGGAGGTACCTCTGGAAAAGGCTAATGTTGTCAATTACATTTTTATTGATATTGTCCATATACTGGCCAGAGACGTGGCTGGAGACACTGATGCTAGGGAATATCTTGGATTTAAAGAGGAGAAGATGCCTTTAGATGCCTCTATATTGCTAGCAGTGGCTATATTTTAGCATGGCTGTATTGAAGAAGAAAGGAGAGTATGTAATTCTGCTCCCATTTGCTTTTTCGAGTTGACCATTATGTAGCTACTTATTTATAGACCCTTTACCACCTCTTGTTGGAACATGTTCAATGTGCATTACAGAACATAGCCGTGTCATTGTTTAAGTTGTACCAGTTGGTCATAAAAGGATGATCTGATTAATTGTGCCAGTGGCATGTGCACACCTATCTTATCAACTGGAAGAACACAGTTGAGTTAGGGGGACAGTCCTGACACCCATATTTGATGATGAGATTGATATAATGATGGTCCAGACATACCTCCCTGTACAACAGGCAGCAAATGAAAGCCCTAGGCTCTATGAAACAAGACATTTAATCATAGAAACTATCCTAGAGAGTCATCGCTCCATCTCCCTTCAATGTTTGTCTTTCCTGTTTGCGCATAATATTACATGATATCAATATCAAAATACAGTCCCTGGAATTCATAAATTGTGTAGTAGATACTCTTTAGAAATCCATCTGATGGTACTGCGAAAAACGGCAGAACATGTGACAGATCCGTGTACATTTTGATAGGGTGAATATATCGCAACAGGATTGAACAGAGTTTTACTAGCAAAGAAGTTATTTGGAGAAGAAGAGAGTAATGAAAAATGCATCAAATATCAGTTCCAAAGGAGCTTAGAGGCAAATTTTGGCAACAGTTTACCCCAACATGGAAATGGTCTTATTTACAGTACCTCCACTTTCCATAGCACTGATATAATATCATACCTGCCAAATTCTTGAGATGGGAACGAGGGACACCTATTATCAAAAGTATGCAGGCATAGGACACACCAACTTCCACGCCTTCTTAAAAGAGAATTGTACAAAAAAATGAGTTAAACCCACAAGTGCTTTTTTTTTTTTTACCACTACTATTCCTTTATACTGGTTTTTGAAATTTAAACTTAACGACCGGCCACTGTATATATACGTCATTACTTTAAAGATGGATAACTTGGTAACGGCAGCAGCTGCTGCCACAACCGAGGTATCCATCTTTAGGGCCGGCGTTTCTGTACACGATAATGGTGGTCTCTGCGGCGGGTGTGCCACCCCCCCTCCCGCCGCTCTCCCGCGCCCTCCGCCGCTTAACGCAGCCGTCGGTAGCAGGGGAGCCGATCGGGTCCTTTCTCTTCCTCAGTATAGAGATGAGTGAGGCTAAGATGGCGCCCACCCGTCTCTATACCATAGGATGGCCGGAGCAACGTCATTACGTCAGCTCCGCCCACTTCTCTTAAAGGCACATTTTTTTTTTGTGTTATTTTTTTAAACAACTTTTTTTTTTTTTTTTTGCATTAAAGTCTAAATATGAGATCTGAGGACTTTTTGACCCCATATCTCATATTTAAGAGGACCTGTCATGCTTTTTTCAATTACAAGGGATGTTTACATTCCTTGTAATAGGAATAAAAGTGATCCAAATTTTTTTTTTTCAAAACAGTGAAAAAATAAATAAAATAAAGTAAAATAAATAATAATAAAAATTTTTTTTTTAAAGCGCCCTGTCCCGACGAGCTCGCGCGCAGAAGCGAACGCACACGTGAGTAGCGCCCGCATATGAAAACGGTGGTCAAACCACACATGTGAGGTGTCGCCGCGACCGGTAGAGCGAGAGCAATAATTCTAGCCCTAGACCTCCTCTGTAACGCAAAATATGCAATCTGTAGAATTTTTTAAACATCGCCTATGGAGATTTTTAAGGGTAAAAGTTTGACGCCATTCCAGGAGCGGGCGCAATTTTGAAGCGTGACATGTTGGGTATCAATTTACTTGGCGTAACATTATATTTCACAATATAAAAAAAATTGGGCTAACTTTACTGTTGTCTTATTTTTTTATTCAAAAAAGTGAATTTTTTCCAAAAAAAGTGCGCTTATAAGACCGCTGCGCAAATACGGTGCAAAAAAAAGTATTGCAATGACCGCCATTTTATTGTCTAGCCGGTTAGAAAAAAAAACAATATATAATGTTTGGGGGTTCTAAGTAATTTTCTAGCAAAAAAAACTGTTTTAAACATGTAAACACCTAAGATCCAAAACGAGGCTGGTCCTTAAGTTGTTAAAAAATGCAGTAATTTGAAAAATGAATGAAAAGTTTGGCACTGGGAAAAACTTTTTGAAAGATAAAAAGTTGCATTTTATATTCAACTATATAGACTATCAGACCAAAATAATGGGCAAATGAGGAGGAAAGAGGGACAGAGGGACTTTGTTCCAAATCAGGGACAGTCCCATGAAATCAGGGAAAGTTGTGAGCTATGTGATATGATTCCTCATGAATTTGTCACAATAGTAGAGCCATACAGTAAAACTGTAACAAATAAGAAATATTTGAATCGGTTGCAAATACTGGTACTAACAATGAAAATGCTGATGCTGCAGGGTTTCCATGAATTTGGTGCATGGCTTCCAACTACATCCACACTGCCAGAAATGTATTGGAAAAGCCTTATTGAATCTTCCCCAGTATTTGCAAACATAGGCTTTTGAAATTAAAAAATGTTGTAATTTTTGCCTAACATCCAAATGTTGTCTTGTGTTTTTGACAGACTGAATGCTTTTCTGTATCAGCATACACTATCATTTTCTGGGATTTTGCCTTAGATACAACCTCTATTCTAGTCAGAGGCTTTATCGACAGCAGCCCCTTTTCTGTTGAACATGAACCAATATTCAGTAGCAGGGCTTTTTTTCTCAGAGACTAGGTGCAGGAACTCCCCTTTTAGAGTCACCCCTTGTCTCCACCCTCTACCCACCCCCGAGTACTGTCCCTTGGTTCCAACCCCCTACCCACCTCCCAGCACCATCCCTTTTAGAGAATACAGAACTAAGTAACATTTGTGGTGCTAAGTATTTTGTATGGAATTTGTCAATGATAACAAGAAAAGCAGTAAAATAGATGCCTTGCAGGCAGAAACAATAGACCCCCTCATTAACAAAAAAAATCCCCTCAGCAACAATAGACTGCTTTAAAAAATATACCCCCCCAGCAACAACAAATCTCCCCGCAGCCAGCATCAGTAGACCCTCCAGCAGCCAGCAACAATAGGCCCCTCCCTAAACAGTAGATCCCTCCTAGCAACAACTGACCTCCCAGCAACAATAAACCTCCCCAGCAACAATAGACCCACTGCAAAAATAGGTCCTCTCCCACAACAATGGATCCCCTAGCAGCCAGTATCAACAGACCCGGCAGCACTCCCCAACACCCCTTGCCATTACATACATTCAGTCCTAGAGGTGCCGGGACTGCGTTCTCCCACGTTCCCACTGAAAAAAAGCCCTATTCAGAAGTCACAACTACTTGATTATGGAAGGCTGATCCAGGCATGGTTTCCAAACAAAAAGCCCAAAATAGTATCTGAAAAATAGTTATGGAGGAATGAGATAAGGGCAGACAACAAAATTAGCAAGGTTTGGATAAGTTAGGCCAAACATATAAAAGACACATAAAATGGCTAAAACAGGTTGAAGGCTTTAAGAACTGAACTATAACAGGCAGAGAAACGTGACCGAGCTTGGAAGAGCAGAAGTGGCAAGAGCAGAAGTGGCAATTATGAATAATACTGCGTGTACACTAGTACTAGTGAATATAAGCATGCCACAAATTTATGAATACAAATTCATTAAAATCATCATATAAAAGCAGCAGCTGATCAACCACAGAGGTATATATATACAGAAACCATCCTCAAATTTACAGGTAACAACCACATGTACATGAAACCCCTGGTGCAGGCGGATAGCAGGATGGTCAAACAGGAAGCCGGGTCAGATAACAGGATACACAGATCAGATCAGGTAACACTCACAGAGCGCTGTAGAGCAGACAGCGGGGATGGAGTGTGACAGACCGGTTTAAATAGCCCGCCTGACACCAGCGGGAGTGCGCGCGCGCGTGCCCGTGCGTGACCGCACCTGTGAACGCGCGCAGATGCGCAGTGGAACCCGTGGCCGTGTTCCCGTGCGCCTGGATCGCTGGTTACTGGCAGAATCTTCATGACACTCACTGTGCCCATTTGCAGCCTCACTGTGCCCATTTGCAGCCTCACTGTGCCCATTTGTAGCCTCATTCTGCCCATATGCAGCCTCACTGTGCCAATTTGAAGCCTCACTGTGCCCAATTGCAGTCTCACTGTGCCCATTTCTAGCCTCACTGTGCCCATTTGTAGCCTCACTGTGCCCATTTGCAGCCTCACTGTGCCCAATTGCAGCCTCACTGTGCCCATTTGCAGCCTCATCGTGCACATTTGCAGCCTCACTGTGCCCAATTGCAGCCTCATTGTGCCCAATTGCAGCCTCATTGTGCCCATTTTCAGCCTCATTGTGCCCAATTGCAGCCTCATTGTGCCCATTTTCAGCCTCATTGTGCCCAATTGCAGCCTCATTGTGCCCATTTCAACCTCAGGGTACCCATCTGCAGCCCTACCTTTGATTACTAGAACAGCGGGTGTCTCCTGCTGTATCATGCAGTCTGGTCGGCCGTCCATTGAAGGACCTCTAGTCCGTAACATGTAAGTGGTTATATACACTGTGTAGATCACCGCCAATCTTCCAGCATCAGGATCGTGATTAGTCTATACAATTGTATTATTCAGGGTATTAGATATGTTTTTTATGCTTCATATCCAAGACCCCACCACAGCGGCAGAACGGCAGGCCCCAGTCGCAAGTGCAACTGCTGCGACCCTGAAAGTTCCGACACTGTCGGGAATACAATGATGCAACTATGTGACTCTAGTTTTTAAAGTGCCTGTAGTAATTGGGTTTGCACTTCATCATGGTCTTACAACATCTCCCCTGCCAAATGATTTATTAGCATACGATGTCCACCCAGCAGACTGAAAACTTCTGCTAGTGGGGATTTTTCTATAATTGTTTATTTTCTGATTACACAATAACCAGTAAAGGGTTTTCTTTTACATATTCAAATAGAGTTGAGCACAGTTACTATGCAGCAACTGGATACCAAACAATTGCATCAAACAGTAATTGCTTGCTGTGTTGTATAAAATAGAATAAGGTTTGCTTGGTAACGATCAAACTATATTACTGTAGCCCTCTTTGGGGAGGAGAAATGACCTTCCCCAAACAGGATATTTCACTAAATCTGAAGGTAAATAAAAGAGCCAAACCTTTGCTAATTGGAAGAGTGGGATTGATATTAAAGTTGTCAGCTCCTCCACCCAGGACAGGGAGCAATAGTAATTGGGTGCGGAGGAACTACTGTAATCAGCATAAAACTGCAAACCAGTATAGCACAGTATATGCACACCAGTATAGAAATATGACAAGCCTTATCTATGAAGAGATTAATAACAATACATACTGTACATTCAATATACAAACAAGTATTCTCAGCAAAGGTCCCTATAGGAGTCTTGGTGGAATTGTGCACATATACCTGGGTTTATACAGTATAGTTAAGAATAGAGATACCTCCAGATGAATGTTGCATTCATTTTCCATTGCAGGGGCTCCTGAGGATAATGCAGCGCCTAATTTTTGTGTCAGAGAACTGACGACAAGATGTGCGATGATGAAGTGACCCTTCAGCAGTTATCTAACCAGCTTGGAATGCAGTTACCCGACAATAATCATCTCTTCCGATCTGCCATTAGTAGCATGGCTATCACTTATATTATACAGTATATCTATAGATATATAGATATCTATAGATAGATATCTATGTATATCTATATCTATAGATATATATATAGTTTTATATCTATATGTAGTGCCCACCTACTTAGGGGTGTGCTAGATTAGATAGGTAGGTTTAGAAATAGGCCAAATTACCAGTGTTTTACCATGTGGTGTAAGCTGGTGGGTTTGATTGGCATGGGAGGTTGATTAGAGTAGAGGAAGGTATGACCACCTACACTCTGCCTGTGTAGTTCCTCCCACTTTCCTGATCTGGAAAGTGGGAGGAATACAGGAATAGAGTGGCAGGTAGTTTTCTGGGGACCCCTCTGGACCAATCATTAATTTTCTTGGGCAGAGGTGGGACTACTATAAAAGGCTAGGTCACATGCTTCTGGGGTTGGTCTGTGGGAAGTTGGAGATCCAGAGAGAAGGATGTAGAGACTGTTATGCCGCGTACACACGGTCGGACTTTTCATCTACAAAAGTCCGACAGCCTGTCCGACAGACTTTCGGCGGACTTGCGGCGGACTTGCGGCGGACTTGTTGCAGACTTTCTAACGAACGGACTTGCCTACACACGACCACACAAAAGTCCGACGGATTCGTACGTGATGACGTACACCGGACTAAAATAAGGAAGTTGATAGCCAGTAGCCAATAGCTGCCCTAGCGTGGGTTTTTGTCCGTAGGACTAGCATACAGACGAGCGGACTTCGGGGTCCGTCGTAGTTACGACGTAAAGATTTGAAGCATGTTTCAAATCTAAAGTACGTCGGATTTGAGGCTAAAAAAGTACGTTGAAAGTCCGGAGAAGCCCACACACGATCTGATTACCAGCCAGCTTTAGTCCGTCAGCGTCCGTTGGACTTTTGTAGCTGAAAAGTCCGACCGTGTGTACGCGGCATTACAGTTTTGGTGCTCTCCCCCTGCAGGGGGGGGGGGGATATGCACGTGAAGAGAAGGAATATGCAGGTAGTGAAGAGACTGCAGGAGATGTTGCATGGAGGCCGCTACTACTGTCAGATATAAAGACTGGGAGAGGATCATCCGTGGAATTATGGACGATTGCTCGGTAACACATGTGAGTGTAACCCAGGGGAACAGCGCATCTAAGAGACTTAAAAAAGGGGTTAGAGTGCGGGTCCAGGAAAAGGAATAGGAGTGGGCCTTAGAGAACTAACATCTTGGAGGAATCCAAAAAGTCACCTCTCTGGACTTTATTCAGAGTATCATCCTTAGAGTTAAAATTAGAAGTGCTGTGCAGTCAGAAAGTGGTGATTAACAGGAGGAAGGAAAGATGCATTACACATTTTGGAACCAGTGCAAGATGAGAGTTCTCTATCAATGCTTGACATATTCTGGATTGAGTCATGTGATAGCAATGGAATACCAGAAGATGAATAAAGTTCATAAAGTTTAATGTTCATGGACTGTCTGTCGTGTCATATCTGTGAGGGATAGGGGGTAACGGGAACACACCAGGGAAGAACGACCTACCCAGCAGCTCCTACGGGGGTAGTGCACTTCATGGAGGTCCCACCGAGATTTTACTTTCCTGCAAGTCCGTTACCCCCAGCAACCTCGCAGATAGTCCCAGCAATACAGTGACTGCATCCCGGATGGTCCCAGGGGACCATTGCAGGCGGTATCTTGCCATATACAGAGATGTCTGGCGTGGGTACAGCACCAGCATCGCCACTGATTACTACAATTTGCCCTGCTACACAGTCAGGAATGTGATGGAAGTTGTAGGTGCTGCTGTTGCCCTTGGAAACATGGACACAGGGGGTGGTGTGGTACCGGAGACAATACAGGGACTATTTCTCTTTCAGTGAGGGCATCACAAGGAACATTTCCACTGTGAAAAATCAGTTTGCTGCTGTAATCTGCAGTTCTACAGAGCCTGCCACCAGGTGTCGCTATGGTGCGGCAAACAAATGTTGGGTTACAGTTCCTCGCGCGCTGAGCCAACAAGCTGAGGGGCGGAGCCACGCCCAGGAGGAGAGAGGATCAGCATTCAGCGTGCCACGCGCCATACACAAGGCGGAGGAAGATGGCGGCACGTGTTCAGAGCACAGACGCTATGCAGCGATCAACTGATCAGCAGGACCAAGTCCTCGTGGACACTGGCATTCGCCTGGAACTCACCGGAGGACTGGCGCTTGGAGTATTGGAGGGCGTGGAGAGGCTCTGTATGCTGTGTCCTGCATGTCGGAAGCCTACAGTGGGAGTCTGTGCTTGGGCCCGCTGTGGACACTGCGGATCACAGCTGACACGCCTGGGACCTGTGCAGCAAGAGGTCCGGTACTACTTTGTCAGTCCTAAAACCGGACTTTGTCAGCCTCAAGTACAGATGACCAGGGCCAGAGAGGGCCGAGGGTCACCTGCACCTGCTACAGAGGAGTTCTAGTCTGGTTCAAGGGAATCGGAGGTGCCGGAGGTTCAGGTAAGACCTGTTGGGGAAGCCTGTGTCTTGGCCAGGGACACGGGGACTGAGAGTGTGTTTGGGAAATTCCCGGAAGTATCCCCTGAAGTGCTGGTCAGTGTAAATAAGCCCCTTGTTAAACCCGTTTGGAAGGAGCCACAGCTGATAGAGGGGGACCCCTCAGGTGAGCCAGACGGCATAAATAAGGGCCGGGCTGTGGACTGGGGATCCCCAGAAATGCTGGACAGGTATGGGTCTGTTGAACGCCTGTTTGAATGGTCATCCCCAGAGGAAGGAAATTCTAGTGAGGAGGATGAACTGTTCCTGGAAAGCTCTACATCAATGGAGGCTTCTACAGGAGCTACAAGGGACAAGTCTGTCTTCATTAAACTTTCCGCACCCCCCATCAGACTTTCATCAAAATTTTCAAAGACTCCCTCTTATGGATCATCCTCATACCAGCAAAAGGCTACCAAGGCCCTGGATTCATATGTTCTGCCCGGGTGGGGAAGGCCAAAAGAATTACCTCCCTTGTCTAGATTTCAGAGGGATGTCCAAAAGAGGGTAGCACAAGAGTGGGGATTTGAGTACCCTAATGTTCCTGAATCAATAATGGACATTATAGAGGCTTCTCGAGAACAATGAGAAGGAGACTTGGTGTGGGACTATTTGCACGTGCCTAAGCCTCAACACACCCCGGATAGTGAAGTATGGGTCAGATTCCAGGACATCTTCAGGGAATGGAAACTGGGGAGGGCCATTTACAAGGACAGGGTTTTGGTCCTTAAGGCTGGACAGCACACACACAGTTTTTCCATTTCGGTGAAAGGAACAGGGTATTCTTGGAAAAGACTACCCGATTCGCTTTACTATCTGTGAGCAGGTGTAAGAGCTGTCACTGAATGCACTTTAAGTTTTCTACCCAATGACTACAAGTGCGTAGCTGGGCTAGGGTGGGTTTTCCCAATGACTACTTATACAGGGCAACAGCCTCAGTGCCTACCTGATCAGTAAGGACACCTTTCTGCTGTTGTTCCTGTCTGTCCCTTTGTTAGTTTGTTCAAGCAAAATGTTATGAACTCCCAGTTGGAGTCATCCAGAAAGTGTTTGTGCTTATGGACTTAAAAGTGTATACCTGGCGTGACCATACAGGCTCTGTTCTGCAGGAGTCTTTAGACTTCTTTTGAGGGAACAGCAGTCCTGGTGGTGTTACACATGCCAAGAAAAATTATGAAGATAGAGTGTAGATTAGGACGTATATCTATGTTTCTCCTTTACAGGTATCTTCGGGGAAAAGGCGGCTGTCTATATGTACAGATGAAGACCTAAAGTTATTAAGACATTTCTCCTTAGGGAGCGGTGTATTCAGTGGTGTATTTAGGTTTTGTGCTGCCCTAGGCCTGACTAAATGCATGCACCCCCTAATTTACATACGACCCACCCCATCCTGCCGAGGCCACACCCCTTCCTGTTTAAGACCCACCCTATCATCTGTAAACAACACCCCTTCCTCTTTAGGCTTGTTTGGCACCTTTCAGGGGGGGAACGGGTACCTGTTTCTGACAGGTACCCTTCCCCACTTCCGGGAGACTGCGCTGTCACCTCTGAAGTTTGCCCCCCCTCCTCCTTCCTCCACTGGGCCATATAGAAAGTGCAACGCGCTTCGCACATGTGCAGTAGGGAACAGGTCGGTTTCCCTTACCATGAATGATAGTGGCAAAACCCGAGAGCCAATCCGAAAATCGGCTGAGGTGTCGACATTGCTGGATCCCTGGACAGGTAAGTGTTCTAATATTAATAGTCAGCAGCTACAGTATTTTTAGCTGCTGAGTTTTAATGCTATCGGGGGGGGGGGGTCTCACTGTGCCCCATCAAAAGCAGTCACTGTGCCCATCAAATGCAGCCACTGTGCCCATCAAATGCTGCCACTGTGCTATCAAACGCAGTCACTGTGCCCATCAAATGCAGCCACTGTGCCCATCAAATGCAGTCACTGTGCCATCAAATGCAGCCACTGTGCTATCAAACGCAGCCACTGTGCTATCAAACGCAGCCACTGTGCCCATCAATTGCAGCCACTGTGCCCATCAATTGCAGCCACTGTGCCCATCAAACGCAGCCACTGTGCCCCATCAAACGCAGCCACTGTGCCATCAAACGTAGCCATTGTGCCATCAAACATAGCCATTGTGCCCATCAATTGCAGCCACTGTGCCCATCAATTGCAGCCACTGTGCCCCATCAAACTCAGCCACTGTGCCATCAAACGCAGCCACTGTGCCATCAAACTCAGCCACTGTGCCATCAAACACAGCCACTGTGCCATCAAATGCAGCCACTGTGCCCATCAAATGCAGCCACTGTGCCATCAAATGCTCCCACTGTGCCCATCAAACGCAGCCACTGTGCCCCATCAAACGCAGCCACTGTGCCATCAAACGTAGCCATTGTGCCATCAAACATAGCCATTGTGCCCATCAATTGCAGCCACTGTGCCCATCAATTGCAGCCACTGTGCCCCATCAAACGCAGCCACTGTGCCATCAAACGCAGCCACTGTGCCATCAAACGCAGCCACTGTGCCATCAAACTCAGCCACTGTGCCATCAAACGCAGCCACTGTGCCATCAAATGCAGCCACTGTGCCCATCAAATGCAGCCACTGTGCCATCAAATGCTCCCACTGTACCCATCAAATGCTGCCACTGTGCCCATCAAATTCTGCCAGTGCCCATCAAATGCTGCCAGTGCCCATAACACTGATATACTTTATTCAATCATTGTACCTGCTGTCCTGGGGGTTTCCCTCGTGCTCCTCTCTCTCCTCCTAACGTCACAGCTAGATCCCGCCCCAGGGCCGAGGAGAAGATTCACTGCAGGAAAGCAGTGCAGAGGAGGGTAGGCGGAGCTTAAGCCTCCACCTGTCACCTGATGCTTATGGGGGCGCGAGTGACACACGCCGCCCCCCCGCATGAGAGAAAGCCCCCCCACTCGTCTTGCCGATTCCCGGCTCCTGCTGCCGCCTCCTGCACACTTGCAGCCCACGGCGGCCGGTGTTGTGCCGAGAATGGTTTCCCCGTCGAAATCTGTTCCCCCTGTCTCTCGGCTGAGATCGGAACTCTGCCTCTCCAGCCCTCTGCACTGCCGCTCCTCCTACTCTCCCCTGAATGCTAATCATCCTTCTACCGTCCCCGCCCCGTGCGTGTCCCCTGTACAATATTATTAATCTATCCACACAAATATATATAAAAATGTATATCTACACATACTGAAGCTGCTGGCTTTTAATAATAGGACACTTACCTGTCCTGGAGTCCAGCGATGTTGGCACGGCAGCTGATGTTTCCATCAGCTGTTGGGTGCTCCCACCACCACCAGCAGTGTAGCCTTACAGCTTCATGTTGGGAACCCTACTGTGCATGCGCGAGGCCCCGCTTCTCTCTTCTACTAAAATGCACTTTTTATCTATCAAAAAGTGTTTTCCAGCGCTAAACCTCATCTGATTCCTACATTGCTGCATTTGTAAATTTCAAAAGCCAATTTAAAGTAATATTAGTGGTAAAAAAGCATTTGTGGATTTAACCAATCTTGATTTTTTATACAATTCTCCTGTAAGAGAATGTTATTTAGAAGTTTATTAAGACAAGTTTATTTGCACTGTGTAAGTGAAAAGTGCCAATGTGCATGAGCATATATACGGTATGAAAAAGGATCCTCTCCACAGTAATCAATCCTCAGTTACTAAAGCAACAAGATATGTAACTGCTGACAAAGCTGCAGTTTTGCAGCATAAAAAACGACATGTTACTTACACCTGATGATTTTCTTTTTTAAATTAACAACCAAAATCACGTCAGTGTCACTACCTGCATTGAAAAAAGTGAAAGTCCTGCCCCGGGCTCTGAGGAACACTTCCCGATCTTTGGACATCGCCTTAAAAGAACAGAGGAGATGACACACAGCAAACCAAAACACAATCTATCCCAGACAGTAGCAGCTAGTTCCAGCTTCCAGATTCACCTAGTGATGTCACAGGAAACATATGACCGGTGTTGTGCCGAGCGGCAGTGCAGAGGGCTGGAGAGGCGGAGTTCCGATCTCAGCCGAGAGACAGGGGGAACAGATTTCGACGGGGAACCATTCTCGGCACAACACTGGCTTTCTGTAGCGGCGCCGTGGTGTATGGGCGTGCTTGTCAGAGAGTAGCATGAGATACACGCCCCCATCCTCTGCCAAGCACGCCCATACACAGTGGTGCTGCTACAGAAAGCCGACCGCCGTGGGCTGCAAGTGTGCGGGAGGCGGCAGCGGGAGCCAGGAATCGGCAAGACGGGTGGGGGGGCTTTCTCTCATGCGGGGGGGCGGCCCTTTTTGCCGCCCCCCGCAAAGTGCCGCCCTAGGCCTAGGCCTTGTTGGCCTAGGCCAAAACACAGCCCTGGGTGTATTCATTCTTTTTGTATTATCTGTAGTGATATGGACTCATAGTTAGGAATTGTGTGGTATTGTAATTGTGAATATTATTGTACATACACTCATGTTTAATTTTTTTATGTTCTTTTTTGCACACATCACCACCAAGTAGGGCAATGGTAGGTAGACTGTTTCCCAGTTTGTGGAATCCTTATTTCTACAACTGGGGACAGTTGTAATTTTAGGAGGGGGTATATGTAGCGCCCCCCTACTTAGGTGAGTGCTAGATTAGATAGGTAGGTTTAGAAATAGGCCAAATTACCAGTGTGGAAAGTGGGAGGAATACAGGAATAGAGTGGCAGGTAGTTTTCTGGGGACCCCTCTGGACCAATCATTAACTTTTTTGGGCAGAGGCGGGACTACTATAAAAGGCTAGGTCACATGCTTCTGGGGTTAGTCTGTCGGAAGTTGGAGATCCAGAGAGAAGGATGTGGAGACTGGTACAGTTTTTGTGCTCTCCCCCTGCAGGGGGGGGGGGAGAGGGGAAGATGCATGTGAAGAGAAGGAATATGCAGGTGGAGAAGAGACTGCAAGAGATGTTGCATGGAGGCCGCTACTACTGACAGATTTAAAGATATAAAGACTGGGAGAGGATCATCCATGGAATTATGGACGATCGCTCGGTAACACATGTGAGTGTAACCCAGGGGAACAGTGCATCTAAGAGACTTTAAAAAGGGGTCATGCCGCGTACACATGGTCGGACTTTTCGTCTACAAAAGTCCAACGGACGCCGACGGACCAAAGCCGGCTGACAATCCGATCGTGTGTGGGCTTCCCCGGACTTTCGACGGACTTTTCCAGCCACAAATCTGACGGACTTTAGATTTGGAACATGCTCGTCTGTATGCTAGTTCGATGGACAAAAACCCACGCTAGGGCAGCTATTGGCTACTGGCTATCAACTTCTTTATTTTAGTCCGGTGGACTTTTGTGTGATCGTATGTAGGCAAGTCCGTTCGTTAGAAAGTCTGCCGCAAGTCCGCCGCAAGTCCGCCAAAAGTCCGTCAAAAGTCTGTCGGACGGGCTGTCGGACTTTTGTAGCCGAAAAGTCAGACCGTGTGTACGCGGCATCAGAGTGTGGGTCCAGGAAAAGGAATAGGAGTGGGCCTTAGAATACTAACACCTTGGAGGAGTCCAAAAAGTCACCTCTCTAGACTTTATTCAGAGTATCGTCCTTAGAGTTATATTAGAAGTGCTGTGCAGTCAGGAAGTGATGATTAACAGGAGGAAGGAAAGATGCATTACACGTTTTGGAACCAGTGCAAGATGAGAGTTCTCTATCAATGCTTGACATATTCTGGATTGAGCCATGTGATAGCAATGGAATGCCAGAAGTTGAATAAAGTTCATAAAGTTTAATGTTCATGCACTGTCTGTCGTGTCATATCTGTGAGGGGTAGGGGGTTAACGGGAAGACACTTCAGGGAAGAACGAACTACCCAGCAGCTCCTACGGGGGTAGTGCGCTTAATCTATATATACAATATCTTCCAAAAGTGAGTACACCCCTCGCATTTTTGTAAATATTTTATTATATCTGTTCATGTGACAACACTGAAGAAATTACACTTTGCTACAATGTAAATTAGTGAGTGTACAGCTTGTATAACAGTGTAAATTTGCTGTCCCCTCAAAATAACTCAACACACAGCCATTAATGTCTAAACCGCTGGCAACAAAAGTGAGTACACCCCTAAGTGAAAATGTCCAAATTGGGCCCAATTAGCCATTTTCCCTCCCCGGTGTCATGTGACTCGCTAGTGTTACAAGATCTCAGGTGTGAATGGGGAGCAGGTGTGTTAAATTTGCGTGTGTGGTGGCAACCAGGTGAGGAGTACAAAGACAAGTGTGTCTTGCCTACAGTCAGGCATGGTGGTGGGAGTGTCATGGTCTGGGGCTGCATGAGTGCTGCCGGCACTGGGGAGCTACAGTTTATTGAGGGAACCATGAATGCCAACATGTACTGTGACATACTGAAGCAGAGCATGATTCCAACATGATATTGACCCCTACACACCTCCAAGACTACCGCTGTCTTGCTAAAGAAGCTGAGGTTAAAGGTGATGGACTGGCCAAGCATGTCTCCAGACCTAAACCTTATTGAGCATCTGTGGAGCATTCTCAAATGCGATGTGGAGGTGAGCAAGGTCTCTAACATCCACCAGCTCCGTGATGTCATCATGGAGAAGTAGAAGAGGACTCCAGTGGCAACCTCTGAAGCTCTGGTGAACTCCATGCTCAAGAGGGTTAAGGCAGTGCTGGAAAATAATGGTGGCCACAGGAAAAATTGACACTTTGGGCACAATTTGGACATTTTCCCTTAGGGGTGTGTTCACTTTTGTTGCCAGCGGTTTAGACATGGGACAGCAGGCAGGAATCCTTAATAACTAAATAAATATAATAACTTATAATAATAAACTCAGACAAGTGTTGGATAAATAAGGCCGCGGCTGCTTTATTATTGGTTTAAAGACAATATTATATTTATTATAATAACACCAACTCAATAAACCTAAAACAACCTAGCCCTACGGCTCAGGCTGCATAAATATTATCAGAAACCAAATTATCCATATCATAAGTTAATAACTGACAACTTCAAAAACAGATTTGTCCCCCTTTGTATTAAATTTTTTTTTTTTTTTTATAACAAAAGTGACACCACCACATAATTACACCTGCGACAGAAAACAAAAAAGATTTTTTGGGAGGGGTGGGGGGGGGAAAACCACAGATCCTGTCTTCTGAGGCGAATGAGCCTGACTGGACGGAACCCCCTTTATATAGCCCTATTTTGCACTGGATCAGACCAGATTTAACCAGCTTTCAACCTTAGCACCCCCAGAGCCCGGGAAAGTCACATGTACTATCCCCCAAGGCCATGTGAGTACCAGGTGTCCACCTGAGAGCCTTATCTGGCTCCCAAAAGGGGGAACTTGAAACTGCCCATCCTGCCGCTTTCCCATGAGGAAAAAGGGATTATTGAAACCGCTTACCCCTTTTTCCTATCATTAATGGCTGTGTGTTGAGTTGTTTTGAGGGAACAGCAAATGACACTGTTATACAAGCTGTACACTCACTACTTTTGTGAGATACTGTATATATATATATATATATATATATATATATATATATATATATATATATACACATGAGCTCCAAAACCTTATACTGTTACGAGTTGTTAAACCAAAATACATGCATAAATGTCAATAGAGTGCCTAAGAGCCCTTTCACACTGGGGCAGTTTGCAGGCGCTATTGCGCTAATAATAGCGCCTGCAAACCGACCCGAAAGTGCCGCTCCTTGCATTCCAGTGTGAAAGCCCCGAGGGCTTTCACACTGGAGCGATGCGCTGGCAGGACGGTAAAAAAAGTCCTGCTAGCAGCATCTTCGGAGCGGTGAAGGAGCGGTGTGTATACCGCTCCTTTACCGCTCCTGCCCATTGAAATCAATGGGACGGCGCGGCTATACTGCCGGCAAAGCGCCTCTGCAGAGGCGCTTTGTGGTGGTATTTAACCCTTTCTCGGCTGCTAGCGGGGGGTAAAACCGCCCCGCTAGCGGCCGCATACCGACAGTAAAACGCTGCTAATAATAGCGGCGTTTTACCGCCGACGCCGCCCCCCCCCCCCCCAGTGTGAAAGGGCTCTTAAACATAGTCCAATTGCAAATTTCTACATACAAAAGAGTATTGATCCCAGGTACCCAGTGCTTTGTGCACCACCTTGTAGTGGATAGATCTGCCCTCACCTTAATACCCTGTTTCCCTGAAGATAAGACCTAGCGTGATTGTCGGTGATGGCTGCAATATTATTATATTATTATACGAGATTTATATAGCGCCAACAGTTTACTCAGCGCTTTACAATGTATAAGGGGGACAACACAATTACAGTACAATACAAAAGGTACAGGAGGGCCCTGCTCGTAGAGCTTACATTCTAAAAGGGAGGGGGTGGTGGTACAAAAGGTAATAGCTGCAAAGAATGATTTGATGGGGGTGGCTCAGGGACAGTTATGTGGGTGTGGGATAGGCTTCCCTGAATAAATGAGTTTTCAAGGATCTCCTAAAGGTGGACAGGGTAGGGGCTGATCGGACATACTGGGGCAGGGAATTCCAGAGGATGGGAGAGGCTCTGGAGAAGTCCTGAAGGCGAGCATGGGAGGAGGTAACAAGGGAGCTAGAGAGCAGGAGGTCCTGGGAGGAGCGGAGGGGGCGATTTGGGCGATATCTGCAGATGAGGTTGGTGATGTAGATGGGGGCGATGTTGTGAATGGCCTTGTATGTTATGGTTAGCATTTTGAATTTTACACGGTGGGGTAGGGGAAGCCAGTGAAGGGATTGGCAGAGAGGAGCAGCAGTCACGGATCGATTAGTGAGGTGTATTAGTCTAGCAGCAGCATTCATAATAGACTGAAGGGGGGATAGCCTGCTTAAGGGTAGGCCATTAAGGAGAGAGTTGCAATAGTCGAGGCGGGAAATAATCAAAGAGTGAATAAGTTGTTGCAATATAAGCCCTACCCCCTAAATAAGCCCTAGTTAAAGTCCTTGTAGGTCTTATTTTCAGGGTAGGGCTTATTTGGGGGGTAGGGCTTATATTGCAGCCATCAGAGACGATCACACTAGGTCTTATTTTCGGGGAAACAGGGTATATTGACCTATAAACCAAATATACGTCTTTGTGTGCTTCCTCCACCTTGGGGATTATGTGAAAGGTGAGCGAGTTTGGAAAGGCACTCCACTTACCCTCTCTGCTATTTGAGGGTTACTGTAACCATGGCAATGAGTAAAAAAGTCAGCAGTATATAAGACCTGGCACAAGTCACTTATGATACACGTAGGGCAGGGCCAGGTGATGTCAGAGCCGTGGACCAGAATTGCGGTGGAAGTGAGGCTGTATTTCCCAAATGGTTTTTCTGCTCAATGCGATTTTAACTTTATTGAATGTACGTGCATTTCTTAATACATTGATTGGTATTTTAAACTACTACACTATGGTGACTCCACCATGGTGAGTTACCATTGCGAAAGCACGCAGTGGTGCAGTGGAGTTCTTAAAGGCACAGTAACCCTCAAATAGTGGAGTGAGCAAGTGGAGTACCTGTCAAAACCAAAGGACCTTTCATAAAATCCCCAGGGTGGACGAAGCACACCAAGACCTATATTCAGTTTATAGATCAATATATTAAAGAGGAGTTCCACCCAGGGGGGCCGTCAAAAAAAAAAAATTAAAAGTCAGCAGCTACAAATACTGCAGCTGCTGACTTTTAATTGGACACTCACCTGTCCCTGGATCCAGCGATGCGGGGGATCGAAGCCCCGCTCGTCTCCCCCTCCGCTCGTCGGCGTCGGCATTTCAACTGTGGGCGCCGGGCTGTGGCTTCACAGCCTGGCACCCACTGTGCATGCGCGAGCGGTGCCGCGTGCCGTGATTGGCCGCTCAATCACCTGGGACCTGTAATGGGTCCCAGATGATTGACAGGAGGGAGGGAGCAGAGCGGAGCCCTTCCTGTGCTGAGGGGGAAGTGATGTCACCAGCCCAGGCAAAGGAACAGGCAGACTACGAGGGACCACCTAGCAACAGGCATTTAGAGGTAAGTGAAAAAAAAAATATCCAAATGTTTTTTTGGCTTTTTTTTTGAATTTTTCCAGGTATTTTTGTTTTTTGGGTGGAACCCCACTTTAAGCAAGGTCCATAAAGACATGGATGGGCAAGTTTGGAATAGAGGAACTTGACTGGCCTGCATAGAGTCCTGACCTCAACCCAAGAGAACACCTTTGGGATGAATTAGAGCGGAGACTGAGAGCTAATCCTTCTCGTCCAACATCAGTGCCTGACCTCACAAATGCGCTTCTGGAAGAATGGTCAAACATTCCCATAGACACACTCCTAAACCTTGTGGACAGCCTTCCCAGAGGAGTTGAAGCTGTTATAGCTACAAAGGGTGGGCCAACTCAATATGGAACCATATGGACTAGGGTGTCCCAATACTTTTGACAATATAGTATATATATATATATATATATATATATATATATATACATATATATTTATATATATATATATATATATATATATATATATACCGTATTTATCGGCGTATAACACGCACTCCAATTTAGGAGGGAATTTTAAGGAAAAAAAAACTTTTAGGAGGGAAGTTGAAGGGAAAAAAACTTACATTTAAATGCCCATCATTGCAGCCTTCTCAGTGCAGCCTTGCCCCAGTGCAGCCATGTCAGTGCAGCCTTGTCAGTGCAGCCTTCCTCAGTGCAGCCTTCTCAGTGCAGCCTTGTCAGTGCAGCCTTGTCAGTGCAGCCATGTCAGTGCAGCCATGTCAGTGCAGCCTTGTCAGTGCAGCCATGTCAGTGCAGCCTTGTCAGTGCAGCCATGTCAGTGCAGCCATGTCAGTGCAGCCATGTCAGTGCAGCCTTCCCCAGTGCAGCCTTGTCAGTGCAGCCTTGCCCCAGTGCAGCCTTCCCCAGTGCAGCCTTGTCAGTGCAGCCTTGCCCCAGTGCAGCCTTGACCCAGTGCAGCCTTCCCCAGTGCAGCCTTGTCAGTGCAACCTTCCCCAGTGCAGCCTTGCCCCAGTGCAGCCTTCGATCCCCTGTCCCTGCCATCCTGGGCTTCAAAATCGCTGACCGCGAGTTGAAAATGGCGCCGCTGGCGCCGAAATACACAGAGCCGGTCCTCGGCTCTTTCCGGCGGCTCTCGTTCACTTTCGGCTCCACTCGTAGTCCCGAGCGGAGCTAGCCGAGTAGGTTCGGATAGCTCCGCTCGGGACTACGAGTGGAGCCGAAAGTAAACGAGAGCCGCCGGAAAGAGCCGAGGACCGGCTCTGTGTATTTCGCCGCCGGCGGCGCCATTTTCAAATCGCGGTCAGCGATTTTGACGTTTTGACAGCTCGGGATCGCAGGGGATCGGCGTATAACACGCACCTGCGACTTTCCCCTGATTTTAAGGGGAAAAAAGTGCGTGTTATACGCCGATAAATACGGTATATATATATAATATATATATATATATATATATATATAACAAAGACACAAAGGCACATGGTTGAATTGGTAGAGAAATTTTTTCAAGGCATTTTTATATATTTTTTTATTTATCTATACATATTATTTTCTTTTTTGCTGTGTTCGGTGGGTAAAACACTGCTTGCAGCAGCTGGAGATAGTTCATAGAGACACACGGATGATCATTTGGCAGAGCATAAGTGTTTTGGTTTAAATGTGGCTGAGACCTTCTTTCTCAGTCTCCCCTTCCTCCTTCCAGGATCTTTTTCCAACGATCCCAGAGTCAAGAATTGACATACATATTTATATAATACAATGTGATACTAGCAGCTAATAGTAGACATTAGTGGATCCCTACATTACATTCCAGCAATCGCTGTATACAGTTTGGTTCCAATAATAGCAGTTTGACATCTGTAATAAAGTTCAATGTACTGTAACTAGCAAAACAAATTGAAGAAAAACAAAACCCCACCAAAACATAAGCTTAGCAAAAGCATTTGGACATGTCTAACTCGATTCCCCGTGTGCAAGCTACTGTATTTGTAGTTCTTGCTGGCATTTCTTTCTGTTCTCAGGACCCTGGCACTGAAATGCTTTTTTAGGTGGCAAGACAGTACACCAGTCTTGCTGGCATGTGGCTGGCATGTGGCAAACTTCCTGGCATTTGGTGGTTTTTGTGTCTGCATTCTTCTTCGTGTCTTGTGGTTTTTATGCCCTTATCTCACAGGAGTCTCGTTTTTTTTAGATATTTTTAAATTCCTACTTGTGTAGATCTATGTTTACCCAGTATTCTTCATGGTGTCTATATTTTGGTGCTCTTTTTTTACTGGAGTCTAGTGGCTTTTGTGCTCTTTGTCCCCTTAGAATCAAGTGGTTTGTTTCCCTTATTCTCTTGTTTGCATTGTGGTGTAGTCATTCTCTCTGTTTATGAAAGCCCTAACAATGAGATTTATTAAATATACAAATGAATGTGTTTTGTTATATCTGTTCATGTGAGTGCGAAAAAGTACCCCCTGTTGATTCTGCCAGAAATCCATTGAGCTGTTAGCATTAATAATAACAATAATAATAATAATAATAATAATAATAATAATAATAAACTTTATTTTATATAACGCTTTTAATAATGGATTCTCAAAGCGCTTTATGAAGAAAACACAAGAGATACACAGGATAACATAAAGGAAAAAAGGTACAAATAAAGTGATTGATTCGTTTTTTTTAAAATTAAAATAACAAAAATGTTATACTTACCTGCTCTGTGTAGTGGATTTGCACAGAGCAGCTCAGATCCTTCTTTTCTCAGCTCCCAATTCAGCTCTCCTGGACCCTGGGTGCCCTAACAGCAAGAAGCTTGCTATGGGGGCAGCCAAGCCGAGTCACAGCTCACTGTGCCCATTCAGACATGGAGCTGTGGCCCCACCCCCTTTCTATTCTAATTGGCTGACTGACTTTGATTGACAGCAGAGGGAGCCAATATGGCGTCTCGCTGCTGTCTCAGCCAAGACAGCAGCGCGGGGGCCGTCCGGGAGCCGAGACATTCTTACAACATCGCTGGAGCTAGAGGGACCTCAAGTAAGTGTTAGGGGAGCGAGGGGGGGGGGGGGGGTGCTGCAGAAGGCTTTTTATCTTAATGCATAGAATGCATTAAGATAAATAACCTTCTGCCTTTACAACCAATTTAGGTGAGAGCTGGTCTAAAGAAAAACGTTTTTAGCTTTGATTTGAATGAGTTTAGAGAGGACGACTCTCTTATGGGGGAGTAAGTAGATAAAAGTTCAGACAGATAATCTGATGCCAAGCCATGAAGAGTCTTATAGGAGAGCAAGAGGGTCTTAAAGTCTATGCGAAACCTGACGGGTAGCCAGAGACAGGACTTCAGGATAGGGGTAATATGATCACTTGTACCAGACCTAGTGAGATTTCTGGCTGCAGAATTTTGAACATATTAAAGTGGATCAATACTGGATTTAGGTACACCAGCGAGTAGATGCAGGGGTCTCAAACTGGTGGCCCCCCAGCTGTTGCTGAACTACAAGTCCCATCATGCTTCTGCCTAAGGGAGTCATGCTTGTAACGGTCAGCCTTGCAATGCCTCGTGGAACTTGTAGTTTCCCAACAGCTGGAGGGCCACCAGTTTGAGACCCCCTGGAGTAGAGCATTGCAGTAGTCAAGTCAGGAGAACACAAATGTATGGACCACCTACAGTGTATGAAAGCATGGGACGCAGCAGGGCATTGCTTGTAGTTCTCTGTGGGCTAGTGGGCTATAGATGGCCCCCCATGTTATGGAAAAGAGAGGGAGGTTTTTTGTAGTTCTTCTCTAGGGTGACAATGCTGCTCTTCCATAAAAACTCTATGGTGAATGTTACTGTCAGGATCACTAGGGCAGCTATTGGCTACTGGCTATCAACTTCCTTATTTTAGTCCGGTGTACGTAATCACGTACGAATCCGTGGTACTTTGGTGTGATCGTGTGTAGGCAAGTCCGTTTGTTCAGAAAGTCCGTCAGAAGTCCACCAAAAGTCCGTCGGATAGACCGTCGGACCAGTCCGGTCAAAAAGTCAGCTCGTGTCTACGCGGCATAACTCGTTGTTCCTTCTCATTCCTCTTTTATGCTTGACTGTGTCCAAATTATTCATGGGAAATCCTGCTGTGGGAGAGAGCAGTAGTCTGAGGATTTTTGTTATAACTTTTGTACAGTGCCAGATAAGCCCAGATTCTTTTGACTTGTGTGCAGCTCAGTATGTTGATTCGATTTAATGATTTTTGGGGGAAGTAAACCAAAAGCCTGAACTTCCAGTTTCAAACTCATTAATGCTATCGTTTGTGAGTTTAGAACAGCAGCTCATACTTTGTCTGTGGTTTATTTCTCCCAAAGATCATAAAAGAAAACCTACACACAACTTAACAGAACGTGGGTCTATCTGGCACTGAATTAAATTGTTTCTAAAGGCAGAAGTTTTTTTTTTTAGCTTAATGTATTTTATTTATTAAGCTAAAAAACCTTCTGTGTGTAGCAGCCCCGCTAATGCTTACCTGAGCCCCATCTTGATCCAACAATGTTGCACGAGAGCCTCAACTTTCCGGGACTCTCCCTCCTCATTGGCTGAGACAGCAGCGGGTGCCATTGGCTCCCGCTGCTGTCAATCCAAGTCAGTGAGTCAATGAGGAGAGAGAGGGGTGGGGCAAAGCTGCAGCTCTGTATCTGAATGGACAAACAGAGCAGCAACTCTGCACTAGTGCCCCCATAGCAAGCTGCTTGCTGTGGGGGGCACTCAGCAGAAGGGAGGAGCCAGGAGCACCGGAAGGTTACCCGAGAAGAGGAGGATCCGGGCTGCTCTATGCAAAACTACTACACAGAGCAGGTAAGTATAACATATTAGTTATTTAAAAAAAAAAACAAAAAAACAAGACTTTAATATCACTTTAACCACTTCCCACCCGGCCACTGGACATAAACGGCCGATCCTAATACGCATGTGTCCCCCGGACATGCTGCATCTCGGATCGGCAGGAGGGCTCTGCGATTTGCCCTCCTGATCACATGATGGCTTTGTCCAATTACAGCCATCATGTGATGTAAACAGTCTGGGGGGAGCCTCACAGGAAGCGTGATCGCACGGCCCCCTGTTTACGCAGAGGCGCAATTCCAATGTGCCCATGTCCCCCAGAGACAGGGAAATGTCACTCAGCAGGAGGGCTCTGTGATTGGCCCTCCTGATCGCACGATGGCTGTGTCCGATCACAGCCGTCATGTAGTGTAAGCCGAAAGCTGTTGCCAGGCGATGGGCTGTGCTTCTCCTTACACAGAGTTAGTGAGAAGAGAGCAGATCTGCGAGTTGGGGATCAGTGTGTATGAGCTGCTTTTTACAGCTTTTTACACACTAATCACCCAGCTAGTGTCCCCAAACAGTGTCCCTAACACAGTGAAAAACACCAACACCTGTCCCACTGAAAATCTGTCCCAATAAACATCTGTCTCACTGAACATTGTGTCCCAGTAAACATCCGTCCCACTGAACATCTGTCACATCTGTCCAATCTGTCCATGATCACCTGGTGCATGTGTCCGTTATCATCTGGCGCAAATGTGTCCAAGATCATCTGGCACATGTGTCCGTGATCATCTGCACACATTTGGCGCATATGTGCCCGTGATCATCTGTGCACGTCTGGTGAACATGTGTCTGTGATCATCTGGCGCACATCTGTCTGTGATCATCTGGCGCACATGTATCTGTGATCATCTGGCGCACATGTGTCTGTGATCATCTGGCACATGTGTCCGTGATCGACTGCACACATCTGACCCACATGTGTCTATGATCATCTACGCACATCTGGCGAACATATGTCCGTGATCTTCTGGCGCACATGTGTTCGTGATCATCTGTAGCACATGTGGCACACATGTGTTCATCATCATCTGGCGCACATGTGTCCGTGATCATATGGCGCACATCTGGTGCATGTGTCCGTGATCATCTGCGCACGTCTGGCGCACATCTGTCCGTGATCATCTTCCACATCTGTCAGTGATTATCTGCCACATCTAATTCCATTGTCCATTGTCAGAAAATTTGAGATCCAGATCCCAAATTTTGTTTGTCGGAAATTCCGAGGGAAAATGTCTGATGGAGCCTACACACAGTCGGAATTTCCGACAACAAGCTCCCATCGAACATTTCCTGTTGGAAAATCCGACCATGTGTACGCGGCATAAGTTTCATGTTTAATACTGCTTTAAAATAAATATATTGTACTCACAAAAGTGGAGTAAAGGACACTATTCTCACATAATTTCTGTTTTCCAAATAACCTCTCATCAATCGAGGAATATACTCATCCATCCACCAGTGCTTCATTTGAAGACCAACCTCTAATGTACCGACTAATGTGTTTCGAAGCAGCATCTGTTCATCAGAGCCAACTACTTCATCAGAGTTGAACATAATTGTGATCCCTATCAAAATCCATGGAAGGCTAATTTTGTTACCCTTTTGTAAAAACTAGCATAGAGTGGGGGCCAGGAAACCCACCCTCTCTTTCCCTGGTGAGACTCCAGAGCTCTAACCAGGCAAGAACCATTTTACCTGTCTATCCTTCTGGCATTTGTAAATTGTAATGCGTCTACCTAGCCTGTTTGTCACAGTGCATTTAAAATATTTAAATGCTGCCTTTTATGTGCTGTGAGAAGTGGCCTGAAAAGAGGACAGACAGTGTGCCAGAATAAACTCTATCCTTTGATGCAAGATATCGTGTCTATGGATAAACCTAGGCATAGCTCCATGGCCAATGCCACTTGGTATCAGGGCTGTCTTTAATATTGATTGGACCCTGGGCAAACATTTTCTTGCCCCCCTCCCCCCTTTGATGAAGTTCACTCTCCCTCTGCTCTGAGACATACAATAAATAGCAGCTAAACTCACAAATCAGTTTACTGAATGAGATCAGGCAACAATTGCGATTGGTTGCCAGAAGTTACAGTGTATCATTACCACTCAATGACTGGCTGCTAGAGGTTACAGCACACATAATGGCTCACTGATTATTTGCTAGAAGTTACAGTACATGACATCTGCTTGTTGATTGGTTACTAGAATACTAGAAATTACTGTACATCAATACTGCTCATTGATTGGTTGCTAGAGGTTACTGGACCTCCTTACCACCCACTAATCGGTTGCTAGAGGTTACTGCACATTATTACGGCTCACTGATTGGTTGCTAGAGGTTACTGCATTTCCTTACCGCCTAATGATTGGTTGCAAGAGGTTAGTGCACATTATTACTGCTCACTGATTGGTTGCTAAAGGTTACAGCTTCTCTCCTCACTGCCTGCACACCATGGACTGGGGAGGTGAGGGGACCCATCAATAGACAGAAAACTCCTAGGGATACAAGGATCAGTGGCAATGCTGGGGGAGGGGGGTGTGATCAGTGACAATGCTGGAGGGTTGATGGGATCAGTGGCAGTGGTGGGGGGGTGGGATTAGTTAGGAGGCAGTACACTTTTGCAAATTCTGAATCATGTAGAGCAAGGCTAGAAATCTTTGGCAAGTATATAGTGGGGGATTATACACTGGCCACCAATGTAGTGGGGAATTTACAATAACCACCAAATGTGAGGGGGTATTTACACTGACCACCAACATGAGGGGGAATTTGCACTGACCACCCTGTAATGGGGGATTTTACGCCACCCACCAATATTCCAAGGGCTCCTCTAGGTTAAAAAGATTGGAGAAAGCTGTTATAGACCAGCGTTAATTTAGTCATCGAAAACATTTTCGTTGACTAAATTAACACTGTTTTAGTTGACTAAAATACGGCTAAAACTAAAATAATTCAGATGACTAAAATATGACTAAAACTAAAATGGCATTTTAGTCAAAAGGTTATGACTAAACTAAATTGAAATTTCACACAACAATCAATACTGCAATGCCACATAAGAATAACTAGGGGGCATCTACTAAGCTGCTAAAAGAAAAAAGATTTTTTTCTTAATATTGGTAATATATTCAGGTAATATGCGCAATGGCATTACAGCCAATAGAGTTTACAATTCTTAGTTTTTTTATATATATATATATATATATATATATATATATATATATATATATATATATAGTTGCACTTCTGTTTGTCAAACAGCAATATTTTTGTTTGTTTATGAAACTTGGTTTTATTAATAAAGACTATATATTATATTTATAAAGACTGTTATATTACAACGGCTAAATCTGTGTCTGTAGTGCATGTTCAAACCTTAATACCATAAATAATAACATAATTCTAAAAAAAAAAAATGTACAGAGCTAATATTATAACAGCAGATCAAATAGTTAAGGGAACACCCCACTGTATGGTCCCACCACTAATCAAAAGTAATAAGTATGAATTATTATTATTATTATTATCAGGGCCATTTGAAGGAATTTAGGGGCCCCAAGCAAAATGGACATGGAGGCTCCCCCAACCACCCCCCCCCCCCCCGCCCGCGTACCGCGCGGCAGGAGATTCAGTTTTCTGTTCCCGGCCGGCTGGACTGAAAGGAAGTGAGCACTCAGTGTGTGCACTTCCAGTCAGTGTGGCCGGGAACAGGAAACTGAATCTCCTGTACCGTGCGGACTGCAGGAGGAAGGAAGAGGAGCTCGGCCACGCTACAAGCTGCAGCTTATAGGAAGAGGCGGCTGGCGGCACGGCGGAGGCCCCAGGCCAGCTCGGGGCCCCAAGCAATTGCTTGTTTTGCCTGTCCTGTCGCGACGGGCCTGATTATTATACAGGATCTACAGAATCTCACGAAAGTGAGTAAACCTCTCACATTTTGGTAAATATTTTATTATATCTTTTAATGTGACAACACTGAAGAAATGACACTTTGCTACAATGTAAAGTAGTGAGTGTACAGCTTGTATAACAGTGTAAATTTGCTGTCCCCTCAAAATAACTCAACACACAGCCATTAATGTCTAAACCGCTGGCAGCAAAAGTGAGTACACCCCTAACTGAAAATGTCCAAATTGGGCCCAAAATGTCATTATTTTGTGTGGCCACCATTGTTTTACAGCACTGCCTTAACCCTCTTGGGCATGGAGTTCACCAGAGCTTCACAGGCTGCCACTGGAGTCCAATTCCACTCCTCCATGATGACATCACAGAGCTGGTGGATGTTTGAATCCTTGCGCTCCTCCACCTTCCGTTTGAGGATGCCCTACAGATGCTTAATAGGTTTTAGGCCTGCAGACATGCTTGGCCATTCCATCACCGTTTCCCTCAAACCATAAGTGGCTCACACTGCTCCAGCAATACTCAAAAACAAAAAAAAGAAAGGCGCTTCCATAGTGCAGTACAAAAAGACAGTTTAATAAACAAGAATAAAAGATTGCACTTACAGGAATCCAAAGTAAAACCATACACCAGCATAAATTCAATCGAGACATGCAAAAAGATTTGCAACGTTTCTATGGGCTTCCCTCCAGGCACATGCGTACACCGACCGATCATAAACCAATGAATCACGTGATGACGTCACCATCGCAGGCCCCACCCAAACCATACAGTGGGGTGTTCCCTTAATCATTTGATCTGCTGTTATTATATAAGTGCTGCACATGTTTTTAGAATTATCTGTTTAGCGTGTGTATCTTTACTCTTAGTGCTGGCAGCTTTTCTTTTGCTCAAGCACACTTTTCCTCTTTTTCTTTTGGTTGTATAGATAATAACATGTTATTAGATTTTTACTCCAGGAGTATATAATGAATTTGGCAATCCAAGAGAAATGCTTAAATACAGTAGGTTGAGTCCAACCTGTTACTTGTTCTTTTAGTCTTTGTAAAAATGCATTAAAACAATGAATTGTGTATAAAATGTACTATATTGCAGTTTGTTAAATCATGCTTAGTGTAAAATAATAAGCTTTTAATTAAATACACATGTTTAAGTTTATTGCGTAATAGTATGTAAGGCAATTTAGCCTTCCAAGTTAATATTTATTTCTACACATCCGATTGCAACACTGTCCAAGGCAGAAAGCATTTGAGGTAGGCGTTTAATAGGTTTTAGCGAGAAGTTTGCCAAATCTCAAGATATTTTTATATTGATACATTAAAATATGTGTATAATTAAAGTCTGAAGACTAAAAAATGTAACCATATTATTAGTAATCTTTTTTTCATCTGCCCTCTTTCAACCATTTCCTGTTCATTGCACTTACTCCAGCATTGGCTTCTTATCATTGCTCTGCAGGGGCTTACTGATGGTAACAATGGTGGAACATGCCTGCGCAATGTTCATTTAAAATCTCCATTGGAAGCCTGTGACACCGTGACAACACAGGCAACAGGGAGCACTGTCACCTCATACCAGGAAGTACCTGCATAGGCGTGCGCAAGGGGTGTGCCAGGTGTGCCTGGGCACACCCTAATCCTGGAGTTGGCAACCCATCAATTGTGGGCAGGTGACAAGTAAGCCGCAATCCTTACTTGCCGACCCCCAGAACCTGGACAGGTTAGGCGGCTGGAGTGAAAATTAAGGGACTGATCTGTATTTTCTTCTGCAGCAGCTGAAAGTAGGCTTCTCCTCTTCTTCCTGTTCAGCTGCCACGGGAGGAAAATACAGGTGATTGGTACCAATGTATGCCACCCCTCTTGTCCCAGTTCCTTTTCTTTCTGCTGCCCAGGTCCCCCTGTGTGCTCACCTGCTCCCACCATTGTTTGAGGATGAAGAGTGGGGAAGAGGCCGGTTAATATGTTACATGTGTTGGGGCTTTGAGGTGCACACCCTAATACAACAGGCTGCGCACACCTATGAGTACCTGATACCTGAACAAGGATCTTTGTGACAAGAACACCAGATATGGTGAAGGCCTGCATCCCTGCTTTGTGGAGGCAGCCCTGACCACCAAACAGAGTCCTGTGGTATTCCAAAGACAGATACTCTTCATAACTGTGAAGAACAGTGTAGAGATAAGTGGAGGCCTTGGAGATACTTCACTTGCAGGGAGGCCTACTTGCAGGGTATTGCCCACCCTGCCTCGTCCAGAGCGGAGTCACTTAGCAGTTTGGACTCTGCTCATGGGCCCCCTGTTGTAATACCCTCCTGGAGAGTGACCCACGTGTTCTTTTCATACTTGTTTTTAACTTTCTTGTTTCCTTTCTCTTCCCCTTCATTTCCCCTTTTCCACCCACTCCTTCATTATCGAACCATGAAAATTGATCAACTTCTCAATGATGTATGAGTCATATGACATTTTCTTTTGATATTCATGTTTAGCATGAGTGTTGGATTGTCAGCATACCTGTTTCTCCTTGTTGGACAAGTTTTGACCTCATCAACGGATCCTGGTTCTATTTCTTGCAAGCCCTGGTTCTATTTTTTGCTCCTTTCATGTTAACTCTACATACTCAGTATATATTGATGTATTGCATTTTCCCTGGAATGGAAGATGTTTTGTGATGGTTTGACCTGCTGTATTTGATACGTTTTTCCACAATAAAACAATTCAAAATAAGATCACCAGATAATTTTCTAATGATAGTTGCAGACTGAGACAATTAACACAACTTTTGAAATTGCATGAACATGTCAAAGTTAAAAAAAGTAAAAAAAAAAAAGAAAAGTGCAATAACCTCAAGCAAAAAAGAAACTGGGTTTATATTACTCTATTGTTATTGCTAAATCTCAGCATCACTGTAACATAGTGACATCACTGTAACTAGAATTTCCATTGGCTGAGAGGAGACCGCACTGTTTTTGCTGCTCGTCTGTGGATCCAGAAGAGAGAAGTTGCTGTGGTCAGTGAGAGAGATGGAATGACCAGTGTGGTTGGTATCAACATCACACTGTTTACATCCAGTGGATGGATCGCTCGTGATGTATTCGAGTCTTACCAGACTCCTATAACATCTAGTCTAGCTATCCGGTCAGGGCACAACCTTTTCTTATCATGGTGAAAGGTGCACTTTTGGGTGTATAGTCGTCTAGTAGAGAGAAGTAGTCATCCTTGAGACACAACTGGAAAGGATTCTTTCACATTATTTGTTTGGACACTCTCGTGGACTGATCATTGTTATTCATTAATTTTATATATATTTGTTATTTCACTTACATAGCGTGGAAATTTTTAGTTGTTTTTTTGTACTTTTTACAAATGTTCTGTTGTGTGAATGCCAGCTGCTTCCTTTTGATCACTTATTATTATTTTCACCTGAGCAATTACTATAATTTTTCTTCACTTTAAAATGCAGATTGGATTGTGAGGTATGGAAAAAATTTAGGGCACACAGATGTGGAATGGAAGTGTACAAGGAGCTGATATCCGGACAGCCAGGAATATTAAGGGCCCCAAGTATATCCATGAAGAGTTCCCAGGAGATGCTGCGAATTTCTAATAAAAGGAGGGAAAGACACAACAAGGCATTGGAGAAAATCTATACACTGTAATGGGATAGTATTTTGGTGATACTACCCATGGATGCTACAATTGATCTCCAGAGAGGCCTACTGGGATCTTTAAGCAGATGGTAAAAAATGTTGGATCTTTAAAAATATAAACAAAAAAACACAATACTTTTTGTTAGTAATCACATCATTAAGTACTCTTTAAACAGGCACCTTTAGTTCAAGACTATATACTGTATTTTCAGTGGAGTTATTGGTTGACCTAATATAAGTGAAAGTGTCCAAAAGTAATTGTATTGCTTCCTCAATATAGTTCCCTCTTTCTTGAATGATAATACTACTGCCTTTGTCTGCCCGTTTTTGATAATATTAGGATTATTTGTGAAATCTCTAAAAGCATTGGATTCTTGCATACATTATATAGTTTTTTAGCTAGGTGCTGGCTGTCTGGTGCGATTGTTCCTCCCCACTTGCCCCCCTGCTGCCACTGCACAAAGGGACAGAGTGCAATGTTGGCAGGCAGCATGTGTCTGTGTGGAGGCTCTTCTCATCCCCTGCTCGCCCTGTATTTGTCTCCTCCCTCCATCCTGGTAGCTGCCTTAAGAGCCAATCAGCAACAAGGGGGAGAAGACTTGGGCTGCTGCCTTGCACACTGGGACATGTAGTCTTGCGGGGAGACTGCTGCACTTGTAAGATGGATAAGCAGAAGTACAGATTCCAAGGAGGAGATAGGAGAGGACTTTTATTGTACTGCCCGGGAAAGTTCGGGGCTTTTGGTGGCTGGAGTTGCAAGAGAGAGGATGCTCCTAGCCTACCGGAAGCTCAGCAAGCAGAGACCCGATGCAAAGGCTACTGTAGGTCAGTATCATCCACAATCAACAGCACATGCACTGTCACCACAGGAGGGGTGGAGAATCTGTCCACTATCCGCTCATATTGCTGTTCGCTGGAAACTTCAGGTAGAGACTGAAGGGGCCCCTTCCACAGACACCTGCAGCTGTAACCCGGGATTAGTAAGAGGGCTGTTAGCCCATTACTGACACTGTTAGCAGAGACTGAGTTGGCGAAGATAGGCCACCAACTACACCTCGCACAAACACTGTATCCATACCCGCTTTATATAGTACTCCTGTTTAAGTTACATTGAATCTATACCTGAACTGTACCACTGTTCTAACGAAATTTCCCTGCATTTGACCCATTATTATCTGTTACCCTTTCCATGTCTACATTTCATCTGTACAAAGACTATACCACCTCTATAGTATACAGGTCAAAGGCTCACAGTGCCTACCAGACAGTCCTAGGCCTAACATAGCTGCTATTAGTGAACTCTCTCAGTTTAGCTCCAGTGGTTTATAATTCAAGCTTTATCACTGCTTACTGCTGCACTTTAGGTGGAGTTCTTATTGTTTATGCTGACCTGGACAACAAGTGTCATTTTATGCCCTGTCCTGATTGCTAACTACTTTGTATATTAAAGTATATTATTACCATTGGTATTCATTTCTGTTTATTGCCGTATATACTCGAGTATAAGTCGCATTTTTCAGCACATTTTTTTGTGCTGAAAAGTGCCCCCCTCCACTTATACTCTAGTCAAGCACTTTTCTGCAGCAAAAAATTTCATTTTCCGAACCGAATTTGGGGCCCCGTATCTCAGGGCCACTTGGTGCTAGAAACCCCAAATTTGGTATGCAAACCCAGTGGACCTGGTGCCATAACATACCCAAAGCTGGGGTTCCTAGCACCAAGTGGCCCTGAGATACGGGGCCCCAAAACTGGTTCAGAAAATGTCATTCTCTGCTGCAGAAAAGTGCTTGACATTTTCTGAACTGATTTTTAGGGCCCTGTATCTTGGGGCCACTTAGTGCTAGAAACCCCAGCTTTGGAAATTTTCTGGTGCTAGTTCCACTGGGTTTGCACACCAAATTTGGGGTTCTTATCACTAAGTGGCCCCGAGATACGGGGCCCCAAATTTGGTCAACTGTGTCTATCTGCAGCAATGTCATTTTGGGACCCTTTGGGTTCAGAGACTCCAAATTTTGGCTGCAGCTAGGGGGCATCTAGGAACCCTTAACTACCGAGTTTGAAGTTCAGGGGACCTATGGCTGCAAATGGGCACAGTGAGGCATGCAAATGGGCACAGTGATGCTGCAAATGGGCATTGTTGACCCTCTTTTCCACTTAAAGTAGCAGTGCATTTCTCACCCTCGTCTTATACTCGGGTCAATACGTTTTTCCCATTTTTTTTGTGGTAAATTAGGGCCTCGACTTATACTCAGAACGACTTATACTCGAGTATATACGGTACTACTTGATTTGTTGCCTGTTTCTTTAAAATATCACTATTGCTGGGTAGTTGGTGTTACTATCAGTGATTTCCTATGATAGTTTGTGTACTCAGCCTGTTGTGTCAGAGGGGCTGAGATCTTTAAGAGGGTCAAGGCCAGCAGCAGAGGACCCATCCTAACCAGCGGCTCCTTCGGGGGTACTGCTACATTTCTTTTTTACTACATACTGAGCCTTTTTTTGTTGTTACACAGTTTTAGAAGTTCGGAGTGAGTGACATGATAGAAAGCATCCAAAAAAGAACCTTCGGTGCGAGTCGAATAAAAAAATAGATTTTGGCCTAACATCATTTTGTTGAGGTTTGATGAATGTTGCTGGATAAACTTTCAGGATTACTGGTGTCACCTTTACCAAGTAATTACTCAAGTATCTCCATGGCCACATTATCATTATAATTGCATGAGTAAGAGGAAGTGTAATCTGTTATGATGATATTAGGGTCTTCTTTTGCACAATAGAACCTGTTAGGTGCCGTATAAACCTGTTTAAGTCTTGAACAGAGTGAATGAGTTGGGATTTTATGTCAGGGCACAGTTTAACCCTTTCTTTATTAGAGAAATATTCCAGTTTGACAGTGAATGGAAAGTTAAAGTGGTTGTAACCCACTAACAAAAAAATTAAAAAACCTGCAAGACAAAGGCATAATGAGCTAGTATGCATAGCATACTAGCTCATTATGAAATACTTACCTTAGATCGAAGTCCCCGCAGAGGTCCTCGTACACTGGTCCGGCCGGCGACATCGCTCCCGGAGTTACTTTCGGGTATCGCGGGCTCAGGCGCTGTGATTGGTCGGAGCCGCGATGACGTCACTCCCACGCATGTGCGCGGGAGCCACCGGTAACGGCACACTAGCTGAAGCAATGGCACAAATGACGTGGGCACATGCTGATACAGGGGATATCTTTGAAACCGTGCAGGTTTAGGAGATATCCAGGGTAGCTACAGGTAAGCCTTAATATAGGCTTACATGTAGTAAAACGTGGTTGTAAAGGGTTTACAACCACTTTAGGCTGAAAATCTTCACATTACAGGTTTTTCCTTTTTGTGGAGATTCTTAGATTTTCCTCCTCTCCTACCTCTTCTCTTGACTTTCTTTTCTTTCTTGTTTTCACCCTCAGGGGGTCTGGAACTTAGCTGCAAGGGAAGCCCTCTCTCTCCATTGGCCTCCAGCACCAGGTATGTGATAGGTACCTGCTCCCACTTCCGGGTCAGATTCCTGCGGCGATCTACAAGGATGTTCAGCCCCTCCTCCTATCCCCCACAGTCTTCTGGAACACACACAGGTCTCAGAAGACAGCAAGACCATTCACAAAGAGTGACGCAGCTCATGCATGCACAGTAGGAAAACGGCTTTGAAGCCTTCTGGCTTCACTGCCAGTTTACGTTACATAAGATGCCGGCACCTGCACCCGAAGCCGATTGTACAGGTAAGTGTCCTTATATTAAAAGACAGCTATCTGTAGCTGCTGACGTTTAACTTTTTTTAGGGGAGACTGGAGCTCCTCTTTTACTTAAAAAAAGTAAAATTATGATTGGTGTGAATCTACATTGCTGGACGGCATGATTTACAATTAATTTACATTGTGGGATTTTTTTGTTGTGTGTGTTTATTTATGTTTAAATTTTTTGTGAATGAGTAACCAGAGGTACCATGTACCCTTTACTAATTCATGTAGGGAGAGGCAGAATCTGGGGGCCCCCTTATTTTAAATTCTGATTTTGATAAGTTGCCCTGCAGATCCCCACAACCTTTAGGTCAAGGTTGTGGGGAAGAGGCCCTTGTCCTCATCGATATGGGGATAAGGTGCTTTGCCAGGGAGGTCACCTCTGGCAAGGTACACTCCTTATGTTGAGGGCATGTGGCCTAGTATAGCTAAGGAAGGGGCATACGCTTGTTGTCCCCTCTTTCCTGAATAGTTAGGCTGTGTGCTTGGATAACAATCTGGTATCTTGGTTTTTGCTTGGGGTACAATCCCTTTAACCCTTTCCCGACCAGCCACAGTTGTACTGCGGCAGGTTGGCTCCCCTGGGCAAAATGACGTAACTGTACATTGGTTCGCCTTTTAACCATGCACCCATGGCGCCACGCCGGAGCCGATGCGAGTACCCGGCGGGCACGATGACAGAGCGAGAACCGGGATCTGTGTGTGTAAACACATAGTTCCCGGTTCTCTCAGGGGAGAGGAGACAGATTGTGTGTTCATACCAAGTATGAACACTGATCTCTCTCTTTCCCTAGTCAGTCCCATCCCCCTACAGTTAGAACACACACTAGGGAACATGGTTAACCCCTTGATCGCCCCCTAGTGGTAACCCCTTCCCTGCCAGCGACATTTATACAGTAATCAGTGAATTTTTATAGCACTGATCGCTGTATAATTGTCAATGGTCCCAAAAATGTGTCAAAAGTGTCCAATTTGTCCGCCGCAATCACAGTCCCGATCAAAATCGCAGATCACCGCCATTACTAGTAAAAAAAAAAAAATAACAAAAATGCCATAAATCTATTCTCTATTTTGTAGGCACTATAACTTTTGCGCAAACCAATCAATATATGCTTTTTGCAATTTTTTTACCAAAAATATGTAGAAGAATACATATCGGCCTAAACAGGAAATTTTTTTTTTTAAATTTGGGATATTTATTTTAGCAAAAAGTAAAAGATATTGGGGGTTATTTATGAAAGGCAAAGGTGCAGTCGCTGTAGATCTGAGGGGAAGATCTGAAATGAGAGGAAGCCCTGCTGATTTTATCATCCAATCATGTGCAGGCTAAAATTATGTTTTTTATTTTCCTTGCATGTCCCCCGCAGATCTACAGTGACTGCACTTCCAAGTGCATTTTTTTGTAGTGCAAAGTGGAGTTGCCTTTTGTAAATAACCCCCATTGTGGTTTTTTTTCAAAATTGTCGCTCTTCCTTTATTTATAGCGCAAAAAAATAAAAAACGCAGAGGTGATCAAATACCACCAAAAGAAAGCTCTATCTATTTGTGGGAAAAAAGGACATCAATTTTGTTTGGGTACAGCGTCGCACGACCGTGCAATTGTCAGTTAAAGCGACGCAGTGCCGTATCGCAAAAAATGGTCTGGTCATTGAGCAGCCAAACCTTCCGGGGCTGAAGTGGATAAAACCCATACCAGACCACTATCTGGGATAAGGGTCTAGTATTGATTATTGGGAGGAATTCTTTTTTTTTTGTTTTTTTTTTATGGAAAAAGCAAAAAAAGAAAAAAAAACACTCGCACTCGCCCCTGATGATGTGGTAGGAAACCATGAAACGTGCGTCGGGCCAATTTTGATGCACCAATTTCTTTTTAGATGGCTTTATTTCATCCACTCCCAAGCTACCCCACCATGCTGCTTTTCAAGCGATTATTTACTATGGACAATTGTCTGATACCTCAGTATGTCATCTCCAAGTTGCTATGATTGTTTTATGCATATGGTCAACAATATGTGATTATTATGCCTATTTACTATGTATGTACTCATATTGCCATGTCATGTTTTTTAATTATTAAAACATGTCGTGTTTTTAATTATTAAAACATGTCTTGTTACATTGACTCATTGTTTAGCCATGCTAGATCTACCTCATTTAAAGTCCCAAACCCTCCTTTTTTTTACTTTTTTTTTCTTGCATGTAGACAGGGATGGAGCTGTGCGGTCCCACACACCTCATTTAAAGTCCCAACCCCTCCCCCCCACCTTCTTTTTGTTCCATATGATTAGGGATGGAGGTATACTAGTGGCTATCTTGGAGTCTGTGATTTTATATTTCTTTCCTATGCAATTCAAGGCAAATTTTTGTGTCCATCATGCGTTTTTAATAAGACCCATGTTAATACTGATTTAATACTCGTATTGCATGTAGCAACTTTTTATATATGGTCATGTTTGTCTGACCTTTGTGATCTTTTTCTGGTGGGCTCGTTTGTGTTCATTATCCGGGAGCTGCGAGGTGCATTGGGGGCCCTCCCTCTTCCCTCCTATCCACCTTTGGTTGGTGCGGGGGATTGGGCGAGCCAGCCCACTGTGCATCGGCGCCACGCTTCCCTGCGCCATGCACACGGTGCCCTCTTTGGGCATCCTGTTGCTGGCATAAGTGGGATTTCAATCGTGGCTAGCACATGGGGAGATATGTCTAACTGTCAGGGGCGGCCTAGGTCACTTCAGCAGGAGGGCCTTCCCCCCTTTTTTGCCTGCCAGCGTGACACTAGGAGGAGCCCATTTGGTCATGCTGAGCACATAAGGAACCCCATTTCTCTCTGCTAGCTCTCTTGGCAGCACCTCCCATAGCATACTGCACAGATCTGTGGATCATGGTTTTCTGTCACAGCTTTAGGTAATTACCTGGCTGCGTTTTCTTGTTGGGCTCCATTTGCTGATTAATGCTTTCCAATTATATAATGCACCTCCATATTCTCATGGTCTGCTTGATTTGTTCACTTTTGCATAATTGGAGCCCATATTGATTACCTTTTGACTACTGATTTCTTTTGTTCTGGGGATCATTGTGTGTGCCAAGCTATATATATATGGCTTTTTTTCTCAGAGAATAGGTGCAGGAACTCACCTTCCCCAGCCAACTTCCTGCCTCGAACCACGCCATTCCCCAAGGAGAGACGTAAATCAACATTAAATAATCTGCGCTTTGCACAAGAGGTACAAAGTACCGCACTCAGGAGCGAATAACACAGAGGGCTCTGGAGTGCATACCGTGCAGTACTGAGGTGTGTGTATCACACAAGGCACAGAAACAAATCAGCACAAGTGATTTACATATTCCTTCCCAAGGTAACCATCTATTCCACACCTCTGTGCCTCCCATTCACAGCTCACCTCTGTACCCCTGTCCACAGCTCACCTCTACAACCCTCGTTCATATCTTACCTCCTCTTCCCTTTGTCCACAGCTCACTTCTTCTTCTCCGTGTCCACAGTTCACCTCTTCTTCTGTCCACAGCTCACCTCTTCTCTTCTTCTGTCCACAGCTCACCTCTTCTTCCTCTGTCCACAGCTCACCTCTTCTTCTCCTTGTCCACAGCTCACCTCTTCTTCCTCTGTCCACAGCTCACCTCTTTTTCCGCTGTCCACAGCTTACCTCTTCTTATCCTTGTCCACAGCTCACCTCTTCTTTCTCGGTCCACATCTCACCTCCTCTTCCCCTTGTCTACAGCTCACCTTTTCTTCCCCTTGTTTACAGCTCACCACTTCTTCCTCTATCCACATCTCACCTCCTCTTCCCCTTGTCTACAGCTTACCTCTTCATCCCTTTGTCCACAGCTCACCTCTTCTTTCTCTGTTCACAGCTCACCTCTTCTTTCTCTGTCCACAGCTCACCTCCTCCTCCCCTTGTCTACAGCTCACCTCTTCTTCCCCTTGTCTACAGCTCACCTCCTCTTCCCCTTGTCTACAGCTCGCCTCTTCTTCCCCTTGTTCACAGCTCACCTCTTCTTCCTCTGTCCACAGCTCACCATTTCTTCCTCTGTCCACATTTCACCTCCTCTTCCCCTTGTCCACATCTCACCTCCTCTTTCCCTTGTCCACAGCTCACCTCCTTTTCCCCTTGTCCACAGCTCACCTCTTCTTCCCCTTGTCCACAACTCACCTCTTCTTCCCCTTGTTAAAGTGGTGTTCCGGCCGAAATTATACTTTTTAAATAAAAATACCCCTATAATACACAAGCTTAATGTATTCTAGTAAAGTTAGTCTGTAAACTAAGGTCTGTTTTGTTAGTTTATAGCAGTAGTTTGTTATTTTATAAACTTACAGCATGCCGTGGCCATCTTAAGTGTGGGCATCTGAAGCCAGACTGTATTTCTTCCTGGATCTCATCCTTGCAGATCTCGCACATGCTCAGTGCAGCACAAGCAGTGTAATAGGTTTCAGGCCAGGTTTCCATAGCAACGGCAGTTTCAGAGGAAGTTGCCGCCCCTTCCCAGAGGTATTGCAAACAGGAAATGATGCGTCGGGCCGCGGCCAGGGAGGAGGAAGTGAAAAATTAATACAGAAGATATACAGTAGGTGCTGAGAAAAAAAATTAAAAAATATCCAATTTGTTTACAGTACACAGTTTAGTGAGGCATGCTGAAGAGTTGTAAAAGTGGGTGGAACTCCACTTTAACCTCTCACCTTTTCTTCCTCTGTCCACAGCTCACCTTTTCTTCCTCTGTAAACATCTCACCTCCTCTTCCCCTTGTCCACATCTCACCTCCTCTTCCCCTTGTTCACAGCTCACCTCCTCTTCCCCTTGTCCACAGCTCACCTCTTCTTCCCCTTGTCCACAGCTCACCTCTTCTTCCCCTTGTCCACAGCTCACCACTTCTTCCCCTTGTCCACAGCTCACCTCTTCTTCCCCTTGTCCACAGCTCACCTCTTCTTCCCCTTGTCCACAGCTCACCTCTTCTTCCCCTTGTCCACAGCTCACCTCTTCTTCCCCTTGTCCACGGCTCACCTCTTCCTCCCCTTGTCCACAGCTCACCTCTTCTTCCTCTGTCCACAGCACATCTCTGTACTCCTGTCCAAAGTTCACCTTAGCACCCCCACAACTATCCTTTGTACGCCCTGTCAACAGTTTAACTCTGCACCCCCCAATCCTCCCCTATGTTGCTTCTCTGCACAACGACCCCTTCCCCATTTTCCCACCAGGTCTCACCTGCAAAAATCCCCCCCAGTGCTTACCTCTTTACAAGCTGCCCCCCAGCTCTCAATATTTACCGCTTTTTCATAAATCCCCCCCAACTCTTTACAGCTCTCTTCTCCACAGATCCCCTCCTCCACCTTCACAGCTCTCACCTCTTCACAAATCCCCCTACTCTTTACAAATCCCCCCCTTTACAGCTCTCACCTCTTCACAAATTCCCCCCCCCACATACTTCACAAACCCCCCCAACTTCTTCACGAATTTCCCTATCCAGTCTTCACAAATTCCCCTCCCCCTTCTTCACAAATTCCCCCCATTCTTTATAAATCCCCCCCACGCTTCACAAATTCCCCCCATTCTTTATAAACCCCCCCCACGCTTCACAAATTCCCCCTATTCTTTATAAATTCCCCCCTCCACGCTTCACAAATTCCCCCCTCCACGCTTCACAAATTCCCCCTCCACACTTCACATATTCCCCCATTCTTTATAAATTCCCCCCATTTTCACAAATTTCCACGCTTAACAACTTCCCCCCATTCTTTATAAATTCCCCCCTCCACACTTCACAGATTCCCCCCATTCTTTATAAATTCCCCCCCATTTTCACAAATTCCCCCCTCCACGCTTCACAAATTCCCTCCATTCTTTATAAATTTCCACGTTCAATAAATTCCCCTCATTCTTTATAAATCTCTCCCCCCCCACACTTCACAAATTCCCCCCCCCATTCTTTATAAATTCCCCCTCCGCACTTCAAAAATCCCGCCCATTCTTTATAAATTCCCCCCATTCTTTATAAATTCCCCCCATTCTTCACAAATTCCCCCCATTCTTCACAAATTCCCCCCATTCTTCACAAATTCCCCCCTGCACGCTTCAGGAATTCCCTCCATTCTTTATAAATTCCCCCTCCACGCTTCAAATTCCCCCCATTCTTCATACATTTCCACACTTCACAAATTCCCCCCATTCTTTATAACCCCCCCTTCCACACTTTATAAATCCCCCCCATTCTTAATAAATTCCCCCTCCTCAAATTCCCCCCATTCTTTATAAATACCCCCCCTCCAGACTTCATAAATCCGCTACATTCTTTATAAATTCCCCCCTCCACACTTCATAAATCCCCCCCATTTTTAATAAATTCCCCCTCCACAAATTCCCCCCTCCACACTTTAGAAATTCCCCCCATTCTTTATAAGTTCCCACCTCCCTCATTTTTCACAGCTTTCATCTCTTCTCACATCCCCCCTCCCTCCCCTTCTCACAGCTCTCATCTCTTCTCACATCCCCCCTCCCTCCCGTTCTCACAGCTCTCATCTCTTCTCACATCCCCCCTCCCTCCCATTCTCACAGCTCTCATCTCTTCTCACACCCCCCCTCCCTCCCTCCCGTTCTCACAGCTCTCATCTCTTCTCACATCCCCCCTCCCTCCCGTTCTCACAGCTCTCATCTCTTCTCACATCCCCCCTCCCTCCCGTTCTCACAGCTCTCATCTCTTCTCACATCCCCCCTCCCTCCCTCCCGTTCTCACAGCTCTCATCTCTTCTCACATCCCCCCTCCCTCCCGTTCTCACAGCTCTCATCTCTTCTCACATCCCCCCTCCCTCCCGTTCTCACAGCTCTCAATCTCTTCTCACATCCCCCCTCCCTCCCGTTCTCACAGCTCTCAATCTCTTCTCACATCCCCCCTCCCTCCCGTTCTCACAGCTCTCAATCTCTTCTCACATCCCCCCTCCCTCCCGTTCTCACAGCTCTCATCTCTTCTCACATCCCCCCTCCCTCCCTCCCATTCTCACAGCTCTCATCTCTTCTCACATCCCCCCTCCCATTCTCACAGCTCTCATCTCTTCTCACATCCCCCCTCCCTCCCGTTCTCACAGCTCTCATCTCTTCTCACATCCCCCCTCCCTCCTGTTCTCACAGCTCTCATCTCTTCTCACATCCCCCCTCCCTCCCTCCCGTTCTCACAGCTCTCATCTCTTCTCACATCCCCCCTCCCTCCCTCCCGTTCTCACAGCTCTCATCTCTTCTCACATCCCCCCTCCCTCCCGTTCTCACAGCTCTCATCTCTTCTCACATCCCCCCTCCCTCCCGTTCTCACAGCTCTCATCTCTTCTCACATCCCCCCTCCCTC